>BLSH010260561.1:590257-612253 GCA_018402905.1 Glandirana rugosa
GATCGCGGGTAGCCGGCGGAGATCGAGTCCACCCTACCCGCTCCCTGGCCCCCCCGAATGCAGTGAGTGCGCGAGCGCGCCTCCGGCGGCGCGCGCTCACAGTACATGATCTCGCATATGACGGCGGTTTGCAATATCGAGCCACCTTGTCGTCGTCAACCTGCGGTTGGCGGTCGGCAAGTGGTTAAGAAGAAAAATAGCCCATAGAACCCTCCAAGGGGCTGCTGTGTATTTTGGTGGACATCTGGAGGGGTCTTTGTACTTTTGTCAGAAATTTAAACGTTTATCTTTTTTTTTTTTGTCAATGTCACCTTTGCCGTAGCACATCCTATAGCAAGAATGAAAAAAAAATTGTGGATTATCCACCAAAATTCATACTAGATGCTATGTGGTTGATTTACTAAAACTGGAGAGTGCCCAATCTGGTGCAGCTCCGCATAGAAACCAATCAGCTTCCAGGTTTCATTGTGAAAGCTACATTTAACAAGCTGAGGTTAGAAGCTGATTGGCTACCATGCAGAGCTGCACCAAATTTTGCACTCTCCAGTTTTAGCAAATTAACCCCAAAGCGTCTGGTATGAGTTTTAATGGACTCACTCAGACCCTTAATTCAAGCATGCAGCCTGGCTGATAAGGGAAGTAGGTGGATGAGCATGTGTCTCCTGAACCATACCAGGCCACATGCCCTCAGCATGGGAGTACCCTGCCAAAGGCACCTTGCACCCATGTTGATGAGGACAAGGTCTTCTTTCCTACAACCCTGGGCCAGTGTTTGTGGGTGGGTCCATGAGCAGGAAGATTATTAAAATCCGGTAGCCCCTTTGATAATAAAGAGACCTCCAGATACCACCTCCCTATGTGAATGTGGATGGGGTACATAGCACCCCTACCAATTCACAGGAAAAAAATGCAACCTAGAAATTAAGCCACCCAAACGTTTGACAATTCCTTAATTTAAAAAAAATTGAAAATCCCCAAAAAAGTCTCTCAATCCTCAATTACAAAGGCCACCAACTTTGTAAGAGGGCTAGTACTAGCAGGAGGGGGTGGATAGTTGTATTTAGTTGTATATGTGCTGGGGGTGCGCTTTGGGAGGAGAGAGGGCTAGTGCTGGCAGGAGGGGTCGGATTTGTGCTGGGGGAGTGCTTTGGGAGGAGAGAGGGCTAGTGCTAGCAGGAGGGGTCAGATTTGTGCTGGGGGAGTGCTTTGGGAGGAGAGAGGGCTAGTGCTAGCAGGAGGGGTCGGATTTGTGCTGGGGGAGTGCTTTGGGAGGAGAGAGGGCTAGTGCTAGCAGGAGGGGTCGGATTTGTGCTGGGAGGTGCGCTTTGGGAGGAGAGAGGGCTAGTGCTCGCAGGAAGGCTTGGATTTGTGCTGGGGGAGTGCTTTGGGAGAGAAGAGGAATTATGCTTGGATTTAGCTAGCACTAGCCCTCTCCCCTCCCACAGCGACCCCCCCCCAGCACATATCCTCTTAACCCCCAATCACTCCACCAAGTGCACATATTTTTTAAGTTGTTCCCCTCCCCAGTCACTCTCTCCCCCTCCCCTGTCCATCTACACAGTATAAACTTTCTACAGACCTCAGATCCTCCTCCCCACTCCTCCTCCTGTGTGTGTAAACAGCCAATAAGGAGGAGGAGGCAGCTTTGTTCTGCTCTGCTGTGAGTGAGACAGGCTGCCGGCGGGGAGGGGAGACATACATCAGATGCAGAAAGGACTTGTCACTCCTGGCGCAGTCTGTTCTGAATAATGTGTCTGAGTCTCAGGCAAACAGAAACCTGGACACATCATTCAAAACCTGGACTGTCTGGGTAAAACCTGGACACGTGGCGACCCTAATGTGAATAAACAAAGTGTGGGGAGCACAGTTTTGGTTTGATAGTATCACTCTACGATTGTCTTTGTTTTTTTATGTCCATGGGGAACTATTGAACAGAATGTGTGACAAGCAGTGGAGGGAAGAAGAGAGACTGTAGTTGAGCGCAAGTGTGATTTGACCCATTATACAAGAGAGGGCCTTACTCTCCGGTGAGCATTTAAGATATTGGTGAGAAGATTACTTGAAGAGGATTGTTGATAAGTAAACTCTGCACATGGCGATATTTTAGTGCTGGGAATAAAGATTATAAATACAGTAGAAATTAACAATAATCCTATAATATGTAGTATATATGACTTCAACACCCTCACCTTTTCACAATCACGTCGCCATATATGTATCTTTTTTTCATAAGGTAAACCCCCCTTTCACTTTATATAAACCAATTATTTAAACACAAAAATAACATTTATACATTTGTCATAGATTGTTATAAAAATCTCTAAAAGTAGGCAGCCCTGGCACCTTTGGTCATCTTTTCTGTCTTGGTGAAATACTGCATCTACAATCTCATTCATTGAATTTTAATATTTAAAATGCATCATGGGTGTGCCGCTTCTCTCCTCTTCTGGAGATGTCGAGTCCATGACTCCCCGCAAGCCCCTGGGAACCTAGTCCTGCCCTTGGGGAAGACGGGGACGGCCGTTGGGGACTCCTTAACCACTGGAAACCTCTCTGGTCAAAAGCTTTTGGTTCTTTAAGTGCACCATTAAACGGTAAATATATAAACTACAACAATCCTTACAGGGCTGGTGCAAGTATTTTTGACACCCTAGGCGAAACCTCATTTTGCCGCCCCCCTTTGGCTCTGCCCCGACTCCACCCCTTTGCCCTGTCAATTTATACGATGGAGGTGGCGGAGGTAGAGATTTTTTGCAGAGCCTCTCTACCCATTTCTTTAGCCGTGGTCCACAGGCCCGCACCTGTGCCCCTGGATCCGCCTCATTTTACCACCCTGGGGTGCTGCCAGCCGCGGCTCTCCAGTGACATGAGTGATTGATGCAGAGCAGTGACGGAAGAACAGCGGATGGGCGCCCCTGGTGGTGGTGGCGCCCTAGGCGGCCGCCTACTCCGCCTAGTGGTAGAGCCGGCCCTGAATCCTTATATGTATAGATATTGCATTTCAGACATGCTGATTTGTGTAAATAATTAATATATGTTTCTTAGGAAAAGCCAAACACCCCCTGAAGAAGCCCACGACACAACTTAAGGCCGAAATGCGTTGGGCATCCTCATGGCTGATATCTTGTACTGTATATTATTCCAATCATTAATCAATTTTTAATGTGTTTTTATCGCTTTGTGTAACTTGAGCATGTAATTTGCTATGCGACCAGAGTTTATGTTACATTTTTTATCAAATCAATACATTACAATTTATGAAACTTTCATACAAATAAAAGGTTTTTTTAATGCAAGACAACTTTTGGACGCTGCCTAAAACTCCCTAGGGGGAACTTTATTAGCTAAAGATTATAAATGACCAAATATGAGCCATATTTGGTCAATGTCAGTGGTCATATTTGGGAAGTGATATCACTGCTATTCCCGCTCCTTTGCTTCCGTGATCAGGGATTCCTGGCCATGTAAGTCAATGGTGCTGGTGATGGCAACAGCTGTTGCTAGGAATACCTTCTTAACAACTATTGACAGTGGGAAACTGTCATATATAATGTTTGGCTCCTGCTCAACAGTTGACTGGACAGAGAAAAGTCCGAATGTCTGAACAGCAAACATTTGGACTGAACCATTGGCTTATACCTGGTCTCTACTTATGATCAGGAGCCGACAGAACGGGATCCTGATAATGTGACTACTGTAACAGCCAATCACAGTAGTGACATGAGCAAGAAGTCAATCCCACTCCCCTCCTTAAGACACAGTTAATGGGCAGCACTGGGTGGGCGAGATAGGGGTTGAGAACATAGTCATTTTGTGGAGGTGCAATAACTCCCCTATATCCAGTTCCCTTGGGGAAAAAAGTGTTTCTCTTGCTAAAGAAAATGTATTTGGATAGAGAAACGTTTTTTTTTTCTTCTTTTGCTTGTGCTTTGCTTTGCTTTCTTTTGTTTGTGTTTATCTTCACTTCCTGTCCCGGAGACACAACAGGATTGTCAAGAAAAATCCCCTCCTAGACAGTTGCCGCTGTAGCAGGCGTTCCCATTTGAAAAGTTCTCTTGGTGACAACTTTAAATTGTTGGAATTCTAATGACTAAAAGGGCGGGGACCGTGCGCCCATCGCGATAATTTTTATCTATTGGATTTTATTGTCGTATTGTCGGCTTTTATCTTTACATCCGCAATAAAAGTGGAGATTTTATTACACCAAGTGGAGCGTCCTCTTTCTTTCTCCACATATTCACCCTGGGAGTTCCAAGAATAGGCCCACCAGAGGGTGCAGGCGGAAGAGTTTGGATCCACCTGCCTTACCATCTTGGTCCTTTGGAAGGTGAAGACACTCGTCTAAAGCAAACGGTGGAGGCTGGGAGCTGACCCCTGTGGTGGGATAACCACGCAAGCCTGATAGACCCCCCAGTCGTACTGATCCGGTAAGGGTCCACCTTTTCTACTAATAACCTTGCTGCTTGGGAAGAGTTTTAAAAGCCTTTGATCCATTTGATTGAATTTATCCCTGCACGGTTTCCACTTTCTTTGATGGTTCACATTGAAAGTTTGGACTTTATATCACAATATAGCAGATTTCTACGCTAATATTACGGTTGGACACTGTTTTAAGTTTGAAGAGTTGGACTTTTATGTGGATTATGAATCCTAACTAAGGACAATTTATATGATGACACTTTCACTTTAATATTATTTTTTTACACTTTAACACGTTTACTTTAGCGCTACACTTTTATTTTATATGTTTTTTTCTTCTAGTGACAACGGTCGTCAGAGCAAATAGAGAGACGGGAAAGCAGACAGCAAAAAAACCCAACAAGGGTAGTCATTCATCCCTACTCTATCCACAACTAGAGGCAAAGAATTGGATAGAATGTAGGAAAGCATTCAAAGTGGCTGGCCGCCATCTTATCTCTTTAATAGACCGTTTCTTGTATCTCATCAGAACATCTCACCTTACTGGAAGTGTAGATTGGAAGGTCAGGGAGGTCACACAACTTCCAGAATTATAGATCCTATCTGGTGGTCAATAATCACTTTCTGGTATAGAGAATGTTTCTTTGTTACAATGTCACACATTCGGTATGCTCACCTTTACATTGGTAGAGGAAATTGTTTGTTGTGCCCCATTTCCACTGCACAAAACAAGACATGATGTTCTTAATCACTTTTATATCTTCATAGGCATCTAGAGAAAACAAAAAAACATTTCTTAAAAGCAACCTCTGAACCATCGTCAGACAAGAGGAGATGATTGCAGTATTATCTATGTGCTAAATGGAGTACATGACCCCCATGTATATGGACCCCTCAGATACTTCATTGGGCAGAACCATCTTTCCCCACACATACAGTATATTTATTTATTTATTTCAGGTACTTATATAGTGCTGTCAATTCACGCAGCTCTTTACATATACATTGTACATTCACATCAGTCCCTACCCTCAAGGAGCTTACAATCTAAGGTCCCTAACTCACATTCATACTTATACTAGCACTATATTAGACAGGATCTAATTAACCTACCAGCATGTCTTTGGAGTGCGGGAGGAAACCGGAGTACCTGGAGGAGGCACAGGGAGAACATGCAAACTCCAGGCAGGTAGTGTCGTGGTTGGGATTCGAACCAGCGACCCTTTTGCTGCTAGGCAAAAGTGCTAACCACTACACCACTGTGCCACCCTCATATACAGTATATGGAGAGAATGTCTAATATTTGAGGAAAATGGAAAATAACGTTAGACCCGTAGGGTTATCTCACTGCTATGACTCTCGTATAGTATTGATGTTGATATAAATTATCTGGTTTCTGAGATTTTCCACCCCAGAAGATCTCCTTTGCTTGTAGTATAATGTAAAAAAAAATACAATTGAAACACAACACTGACTTTATTCCAGTAAAAGTCACAGGGACAATCTAAAAAGTACTCAATGCATTTTTGGGGCCTGAAACTTCTCCTTTATGAGAGCTAGGAAAAAAATAAAAGGATATCTCCAATCATTTAACCAATGAAAGTGAAGTGTTTTTGGCCCCCTAAAAAGCACTGGAAATTTTTCTGATATGAATCAATTATTATTTAAAAACCTTAAACTCTAGGATGCTTGTTTGGTGCTCTCATTGGACTTTGCTTGCGGGTTGTTGAGCTTGGGGGTTCAATAATGATAGATTTGGGTGTTCTATTAGATCACAGACTTAATAATCATACATTCTAGGAGAACAACTGGGAGAGTCAATAGTGGAGAAGGATCTGGGTGTTCTGGTGTATCATAAGCTTAATAATAATATACAATGCCAAGCTGCGGTTTCCAAAGCAAGCAAAATCTTTTCTTATAATCAAAGAGGTATAGACAGGAGAGAGAGAGAGAGAGAGAGAGAGAGGGAGAGACAGAGAGTGAGAGAGAGAGAAAGAGAGAGAGAGAGAGACAGAGAGAAAGAGAGAGAGAGAGAGAGAGAGAGAGAGAGACAGAGACAGAGAGAGAGAGAGAGAGAGAGAGAGAAAGAAAAAAGGATATTGGGGAACTGGAGAAAGGGCAGAGAAGGGCAACCAAACTAATAAGAGGCATGGAGGAGCTCAGCTATGAGGAAATATTAGAGGAACTGAATTTATTCTCTCTTGAGAAGAGGATATTAAGGGGGGATATGATCATGTACAAATGTATAAATGGTCCATATAGTGAACTTGGTGTTGAGTTATTTACTTTAATGTCATCACAAAGGACAAGGGGGCACTCTTTACGTCTAGAGGAAAAAAGATTTCATCTACAAATACGGAAAGGTTTCTTCACAGTAAGAGCTGTGAAAATGTGGAATAGACTCCCTCCAGAGGTGGTTTTGGGCAGCACGGTTGATTGCTTTTAAAAAGGCCTGGATTCTTTTCTTAATGTAAATAATATAACTGGGTACTAACATTTATAGGTAAAGGTGATCCAGGGAGAATACGATCGAGGGATCAGGAAGGAATTTTTCCCCCGCTGTAGCAAATTGGATCATTGGCTTTGCTGGGGTTTTTTGCCTTCCTCTGGATCAACTGTGGGTGAAGGATTGTATATGGGATTGTTTGGTTATATATAATTTTTCTATTTTTTTTTTTTTTGGTTGACCTAGATGGACTTGTGTCTTTTTCAACCTGACTAACTATGTAACCATGTAACTAAGAGAGAGAGATCATTTTGCCCCCCTGTACAAATCATTAGTATTACCTTATCTGGAATATGCAGTTCAGTTCTGGGATATAAGAGGACTGGAAAAAGACATGTATACCCCACCTCCCTGCCGCACCTACCTCTCTGGGTTCAGCTTCTCCTGGAGTTGGAAGACCCAGAATGTTGGAAGGAAACCTTCCTAAAAACTGGATGCCCTGTGTGCCGGGCCGAGGGCAGGCCCAAATCCAATTGTTGTCAAGAGTTTGTAGACTTCACCTCAGTAACATCTCTAAAATTTGCCTCTTTTTAACTAACGAAACCACCAAGCTCCTCATTCACTCCCTTGTTATCTCTCGCCTTGACTATTGCAACTCCCTTCTGTTGTGTAATATTTCATATACACAATTTTTATAATATGTACATTGGTGTACATAGGTCATGGTTTAGGTCCTAACACAGCAGGCAGGCAAGCAAGCTGCATTACAGATCAAAGGCCCAGTTACTTGCAGGGGGTTGTGGAATGTAGATTGGGTGGTCAAACTTCAAAGGAATAGTGCAAAACGTATTTATTGATGCTAATTAGCCTTGGGTTCACTGTGGCTTGTTTATCTGGTAAACACTAATGAGAGGTTAGGAGAACCCCCCCCCCAGTGTGAGGCTAGCACTTAAGTGGACATTCAAGCCTGCAGTGTCAGTTCATTCTTTCTCCGTGAAGATGAGGGCACAGGTCTAGATATGGTCTAGTTGGAATGGGACTCTAAAGGCTTCTGATCCTTATCAATATTTACCTCTGATGGATTTTGATCATCTGCTGCAAGTATTATGAACTTTGTTTTTTCTGTATTGGAAGTCAATAAATGCTACTCTCTGGAAGAATCGATCAATTGCTGTGGGAACAACTATGATGATTATAACTAAATAATAATTATGTTCATTCATCCGCTACTACATCACTACACCTTCTCATTGGCCTACCTCTCCATAGGCTATCCCCTCATCAGTCTATCATGTATGCTGCTGTGGGACTCATCTACCTTACCAACCACTCAGTGTCTGCCACCTCTCTCCGCCAATAAATTCAAAATACTAACAGCAACATACAAAGCCATCCACAACTCTGCCCCGAGCTACATCACCAATCTTGTCTCCAAATATCACCCAAACCACTCCTTTCAAGACCTAATGCTCTCTAGGTCTTTTGTTCCCTTCTTCCATGCTTGTCTCCAGGACTTCTGAAGAGCCCCTCCCAATCTCTGGAACTCTTTACCTCAGTCAGTCTGGCTATCTCCTACTCTAGCTGCCTTTAGGCAATCCCTGAAAACTCATGTCTTCGGGGAAGCCCTTCACACCTCCAACTAATCTTTTATCACTTCCATCAGCTCACTCCCCCCAGTTACAACCTTTTGTACTACCTGCCCCACCCTATTAGATTGTAAGCTCTTATGAGCAGGGCCCTCTTAACCCTCTTGTATTGTAACTGTACTGTCTCCCTTTTCATTGTAAACTGTTGGCGCTATATAAATCCTGTATAATAACAATAATAATAATAATGCTTAAACAGAATTGATATTGTACAGGTGCGGTATTAGAAAAGCTCTGCAATGTCGCCATTGCCTCTCCTTTGGGTCTTTTTCCTGTCTTCTATATGTACTGTAACACGCCACACTGCTCTCCTGGCTTTATTTTCAGTCTGAGAGCAGCTGTGGATGATGTCACAGAGGGCGGGGAGATGGGGCAGTACGAGATGGTAGCCGGCAGGCACCAAGCAATGGCATAAACTGTCTTAGAAGTCTGCTTCTCTCCCTCTTTCCCTGCAGTCCTGCCAGGTAAAGACTTGTTGCTCCCTGGCTGTGCTGTGTGCTCCTGGAGGTTGTACAGTCAACTATTTTTGTTTCAGATTCTGATTGTGTCTGCTGCCTGCCTCTGGAAGTGTTGCCTGAGCTCACCTGCAGCTGCTTCTGAAATAAGTGGATGAAGGCAGATGGGTCCTAAAGAGACAGTGTAGATGTTTTTGGTGAAAAGTAATATAATTTTCTCCATATATTTTGTGCAAATATAAGCCTTTGAAGCGGCGGGCGTGTCCGACGAAACCGGTCAGTCTCCCAGCTTGGTCCAATGCAGCCAGCCTTCAGGACACCTCCTCTCCTACCTCCTCCATTCCTTTAAGGGACTGATATTATCCTGGATATGGATCCACATGGATGGCTAAGTACACTTCCCTTATTTGAGTGTTGAATGGCTTTTGGTTTCTTTTCAAACCACACTGGGCAATGATAAACCATTTTTTTTGGGGGGGGGGGGAGGGGCGGCCAGCAATCCACCCACTAACCCACCCCCTGATTGGTCGGGTCACGGACGGCAAAATTGCCCACCCCCGGTCGGTTGGCCGGCCAGTTCAAGCGGGAGTCACAGACGGTACTCCACCTGGTCAGTCAGTCAGTTAGGGCCCCGCACTTACCCCATTTCGCGGGCAGCTCTCCGGGTGGCAGACGGCTGCTTTCTCAGTAACCCCTCTCCTCTCTCCTCCTACTGGTGGCCTATCCGATCAGCCAATTGGGTGACGGGTCTCATGACCTGCTTCCTAATTGGCTGGGAGGACATCCCTGCCTGGGAGTTTTCCTTTTGTGTTTGTACCTAACGCTTACCACATAATCCACCACTTCACTCCCATCTCAAGCTGGATACATAAGGACTGAACTCACATAGCATACCTTTATGGTCTTCATAGGCTACTAACCACATGCAGTGACCTATTGCATCACCATCAGCTGGGTAGATCTCACATAACGGTCCAAACAGTGTTGGCCACACGGGGGCCACATTGTCCACACGTGGTTTGGATCTTTTTGTATCCAGGAGAAGATCAGACTTTGTATAACACTCGATTCTAACTAGCTCTGGAATATAATTCACCATAAAATACCTGTCTAAGGAATTTTCTGCAACATTGTCAGAAGCTATAAATGATTATCTTATAAATCAGAGGAGGCACTCTCATATAATTATTGATTTTGCTGACACATATTGGACCCTATTGGGGCAAATACATTTAAATATATATGTGCTAATATATTTTTGTTTTTCTCCTCTTTTTACTTTTAGGAGAGAAGCCTTACAGCTGCCATGGTTGTGTGTATTTTTAATAATTGGGCAATTATGCTTTTATGAGATAGATAGTGGGTTTTGTATTGTCTAGATAGTTGTGTTAATAAAGCTGATTTCTATATTTCTATACCTGTATCAGATCACTGGATCCTGATACACTTATCTATGGATATGCAGCGAATAGTGTTGCATATATTATAGAAGTTAAGATATGACGATCATGTTAAGAATGAACTAATACTTATTGTTTATTGTAGTATACAGTTAATATCGTGCATTCTCCTGAAAAAGCGGGATAACCGCGAAACTTGTCGGGAAGCACTAATGTAACGACTGTGAGAAAATAAATCCAACTGTTATCCATCAATTGGGATGGTGATGTAATTAATGTGATTTTTTAACACATGTTTGTATTCAATAAATATATTTGTTTTTACATAATCAACAAGTTTGTGAGTCCATTATGGTACCATGTAAAATCCCATAGCCCCTCCCTCTCCTCCACTGGTTGAGTCGTCCTATTCTCACATGGGACAATTATTTCTATTATCTATGGATACAACATATAGAGTGTATAATTGAGGTTGAGCTCAGTCAGGCTTTTATGGTTTCTTTTTCTCAAATGTAGTGGGTGCCCCACGGCCCCGCATCTTCCTCTGCCCGCCGCCGATAATCACACAGGCTCTCCTGAGAGGGGAGTGAGCGCCTGTCAGCTCCTGTGGAGGGATATTCCCCCCTCCCTCTTCTCTTCCCTGACTCCTTCAGCTGATGCGAGCGGTGCTCGTACATCCACGTCCGCCCGGCTTACTCCCTCCCCTGCATCCTCATTGGCAGGAGGAAAGGGAGCCAATCAGAAGGGGCTAATACAGGAGCCAATTGTTGAGCAGCAGCTGCAAAACATTGTGAGACATGTAGTCCTTATCTCAAACGGCCCCATAGACTTGTATGAGGGCAGGAATGCAAAGCCCAGCATGCTCTGGAACGAAAGAACCAACGACTCCATATTGCTTTTTCTGAGGGAGTGGAGTTACCACAAGGCAGGAGAAGTGACTGGACCTAAGGGAGAGGTTTTGCCTCCTGGGTCAGTTCCCCAGCTTGTTTTCAAGTTCCACAGCTGGTCAGAGACCTCCAGCCTGAGAGAGGGGGATCCCAGGTGTATATCCAGGTTCACCTGCACCAACGGCGTGAAGCGTTCTAGAGTGAGGAGACCAGTTGGGTCACCAGAAGAGCCTGCCTGTCCAGAACGGTGTTTGGATCCTTGATCACAGGATTGGTGAGAGGGCACTTGCCCATCTGCAGGAAACAAGGACACTGCACACAGACCGAGTTGCTTCACTTTTGCCTACACTTACCAGAACCTGGGTCTTGTTAATGGCCTGTTAAGCAGTCACAGTGTCCGCCTTGTTATTCGGTTATTATACTTTGCTAAGCATGAGCTTAGGTGAACCAACAAAAGCGGATAGCTGAAGATCCAAGGCCTCATCCTTCTTTCAAGGAACTGAAGTTACTAGTTCCGTATGGACACACACACACACACACACACATGTTCAGGGCTCTGTATATGTAGTGGGTGTGTGGGATCATTTACCTTTGGAGCTAATTCATTGAATGTTGATTTGAGTACAGTGTGCAATTGGGCCTGTGGTGTCAGGGGATAAAAGAAAGAGGACTGACATAAGAGAGGGTCGGTCTTTTGCTCTCCTCCTGCCTGGACTCATAGAGCCAATTTGAGTAGAGGTAACCAATCCGGTATAGACTGCTATATTGTGATTTATTGCTATTAACGTGTTTGCCTCTGCTCTTGGGGACAAATGCCGCATCTAAAGGAATGGAATGCAATGAATACGAAAGCATCTGAAGTTACGAATAATCCGAAGTAAGGAATGCCGTTCCTAACGAATGATCAGATAAACTAAAAAAAAAAAAAACAACTGGAACGAAAACAAAAATAAACTTTTTTTTGCCGTACTGCACATGTCTAACTTTGATATATAAACTGTTTAGAAATTGCTTCAACCGCTGAAGAACCCAACCCTTTTCTGACATTTGTTGTTTACAAGTAAAAATCTGTATTGTTTTGCTAGAGAATTACTTAGAACCCCCAAATATTATAGATATTTTTTATTAGCAGAGACCTTAGGGAATACAATGGCGATCGTTGCAATATTTCATGTCACACGGTATTTGCACAGCGGGCTTTAAAACGCTATTTTTTATGTCACACTTTAACCACTTCAGCCCCGGAAGGATTTCCCCCTTTAGGACCAGAGCCCTTTTTGCGATTCGGCACTGCGTCGCTTTAACTGAAAATTGCGCGGTCGTGCGACGTTGTACCCAAACGAAATTTGCGTCCTTTTTTTCCCACAAACAGAGCTTTCTTTTGGTGGTATTTGATCACTGCTGCATCATTTCTGATCGCTGCTATAAACAAAAGAAGAGCGACAATTTTGCAAAAAAACCCAAATTTCTTACTTTTTGCTAAAATACAAATAAAAAAAAAAATAAAAAACATTTTTTTCATCGGTTTTGGCCGATTTATATTCTTCCTCATATTTGTGATAAAAAAAATCGCCATCGGCGTTTATTGATTGGTTTGCGCTAAAGTGGCCGCGTTTATGGATGATGAAAATTCATTTCTGGGGTTTTTATTTTTTTTTTATTTTTTACTAGTAATGGCGGCGATCTGCGATTTTTAGCGGTACTGCGATATTTCAGCGGACATGTCGGAACATTTTGACACTTTTTTGGGACCATTGGCATTTATACAGCGATCAGTGCTATAAAAATGCACTGATTACTGTGTAAATGCCATTGGCAGTGAAGGGGTTAACCTGCAGGGGGCGCTCTAAGGGTTAACTGTGTTCCCTGGGCGTTCTAACTGTGGGGGGACTGCCCTAGCAGGGGAAGGATCACAGCTTCCATGTAGAGGAAGGCTGTGTTCACAGCCCTTCCCCCCTCACAGAACGGAGGTCCGTGTTTACATACACGGACCTCCGTTCTTTCACTCCGGGGGGGGGGCATCGCGGGTGGCCGGCGGAGATCGAATCCGCCGCACCCGCTCCCTGGCCCTCCCCGGACACAGTGAGCGTGCGGGCGCGCCTCCGGCGGCGCACTCGCGCTCACTGGATTCGATCTCGCAGCCGCCGTCATATGACGGCGATTCGCGCAATAGAGCCACCTTGTCGCCGTCAAATGCCGACCAGCAGTCGGCAAGCGGTTAATGAATTAAAAAAAAAAAAAAAACAATAGTTACCACAGTTTTTTTTGTATAATGTGAAAGATGATGTTACGCCAAGTAAATAAATACCTAACATGTCATGCTTTAAAATTGTGCACGTTCATGGAATGGCGCCAAACTACGGTACCTAAAAATCTCCATAGGCGACACTTTAAAAAAGTTTACAGGTTACTTGTTTAGAGTTACAGAGGAGGTCTAGCACTGGAATTATTGCTCTCACTCTAACGATCATGGTGATACCTCACATGTGTAGTTTTAACACTGTTTACATATGTGGGCGTGACTTATGTATGTGTTCGCTGCTGCACGCAAGTGCGGAGGGATAGGGCTCTTTCATTTTTTTTTTCTTATTTATTTTACTTTTTATATTTACACTGTCCCTAGATTTATTTATTTTTTATCGTTTTCATTCCTATTACAAGGAATGTAAACATCCCTTGTAATAGAAATAAACATGACAGGTCCTCTTTATTGAGAGATCTGGGGTCAAAAAGACCCCGGATCTCTCATTTACCTTTAAAAGCAAAATAAATCAAAAATTTGACATTTTAAGAAAACAAAAATCCTTTGTTAATGCCCGAGAACAGAAAGTGACGTCAGAGGTCGTTCGGGTCCTCCAAGGGCATAAAGCCGAGTGGGGGCCATCTTGCCCTCACTCGACTTCCTGCCTAGCCATCGGCCGCATCGGATCCGGGCTTAACGGATGGCTCCGGTAAGCTCAGAGATGACTGACAACCGGGGGGGGGGCCCTCTCCCGCCACCTCACAGCCATGACAACACTGGTTACGCAATTGGAGGGCAGAGGGAGCTTCCATGCAAGCCTTTTAACATTTCCTATAATGAGAGGTTATTGTTTGGCCAAACACTGGACAACGCAATTAAGCGAATGACAGAAGGAAAAGTCTTGATCAAGGTAGATCAAAGCTCACCTCCATAATTGAGCTCTTACCCAAAACTGCACACAACTACACCTCCCTACAACCCCCTAGGAAAAATAACACTACTAGTAATTGTAGTTAAATGGCCAAATTGGTCTTTTATTAAACATAAGCTTATAAATAACCAAACATAACAATAAACATATCAATCCAGGTAACAATGGTTGCAGGTCCTTGATGGTACCATATAACTAAAACTTTGTGTCTGTGGCATCAGTCAGCTAAGTTATGACCCCAGCCTCCAAACACTAACCTAGTTGACCTCAGACATCCAAAAAGTAAGCCACTGCCTCCATCTATAACTGGTCTATATAGTAAGGAGCGTTGGAGGGCATCAAGTAACAACAAACAGCCAAGGAAAAATCCAAGGAAAAACCAAGCTCAACTTACGAATACTTAGGCCATGACTACCTTCAAACACCCTTTACGCACCTTGCATCCGTGGTGGACTAAGTGTACCCAACTTCTCTATGTACTATCACGCAGCCCAACTTGCACAAATAACCAAATATCATGCCACAAAGAAAGTATCCTTTTGGGTTGCACTCGAATCGGTTGCCTGTGACCATCTATGGCTCAACTCATCCCAACGCCATAGACTTAGCAACCCAATAACCAAACATAGTCTCACCCTATGGGATAGACTTAAGACACGCTTCGGTCTCCAATCACACCAAAACCCACTCATCTCCTTTTTGCGTAACCAGGCCTTTTACCCAGCCTGGTCATCCCCGCCCTCCTTCTCAAACTGGTCCACGGCTGGCCTTATACGGGCCCACCACCTCTATAAATCCACCACTATCACCCCTTTTCCACCCTCTGTGAGACACACAATCTACCGCCCATGGAACTATTCAGATACATTCAAATTAAACACTTTTTTTCACAGAATGTTCCCCCTGATACAATCCAACCTTCCTACTCAATTTTTGAACAGGCATGCAAATCAGACCCCCACAAACGAGGCCTAATATCAGATCTCTACACTCAACTCCTCACTACCTCAACCCCCACGCCTCCTAAATATATGATAAAATGGGAAGCTGACCTGCCCACTCATGTGAATACCATAGACTTGGGGCAGATTTGGCAAGCGACCAAATCAGCCTCACCCAACATAATAGCCCTGGAGACAAATTACAAAGTACTCACTATGTGGTACTTAGTCCCCGCCAGGATCGCCAAATCCCTCCCGACTTACCCCTCCAATTGCTTTCAAGGGTGTACTGACCAAGGCACCCACCTACATATTTGGTGGGATTGCCCAATAACTCTGGACTTTTGGACGGAAATCTTCAAACTCCTTTCTACCATGTTTGAAGTAGCTTTACCAACCGATCTGACGGTGGCACCTCTGAACAGCAAACCACTGGCAATAACCCACCGGCAATTCAAACTCTTGCTCTTTGTCTCTGCAGCCAAGCAATCCATTGTGAAAGTGTGGAAATCCCCCTCTCTGTCCATCAAACCAGTCAAACAAAGAGTAACTCAAGCCTTTATCCACGCTAAAATTGAAGTCATCTACCTCGATACACTATCCAAACTTGAGAAGCTTGGGGGTCCCTGAATAACCCATGGTCTCCCCCCTGGCTTTGACCAATCACTAATCAGGGGTTAAGGTCAACTGAATCTTCCCTCCTATTCACCTATATAACCTCTCGGAAACCCGGAATTCTGGCCCCCCTCTGAAAACGTACCCTTCCCCTTCCTACCCTACCACCTATACCCTCTCATAATATACGCATCAGATGATGAACTCAGTCCGACCATAACTTAGTTTATTGATGCCACACATTCTTAGCACCCAAACCAACCTGATACAGAACTCTGCCCCCCAGAATAAGCCAGGCCACTTAGCCAGAACCTGGCCTGGGGAGTAGACCCTTCTACTCTTAATCCTTCCCCCCACTGACCAACTAGAGAGATGTTGCCTGTGCAGGACCCTCTATGTCTAATCCATCTACCTGACACAATTGGTCCCACGAAACACTCTCTCTAGAAACCATTTTCTGTTCTCAAGACCAGGCCTGTTTTTTGGACTTGGTGTTAACAAATGAAAACCAGGTTTTTTTATGCTATAAAATTACTTAAAGCCCCCTAGAGCTTGTGTTATCTACCTCAATAGATCGGCCCGTAAAAGTTTAGTTTCTGATTCTTTTCAAATTATCTGATGACTGTCCTGTATGTTGCAATGTTTGACAAGGGCTTATACGCTCTCAGGCTGTATAATATTAAGTCATTAGACTTCATGGTTTTCTACTGTGTATTATGGTTCATTGAAAACTCAATAAAACCCTTTTAACAAGAAAAAAATTACTTAAAGCCCCCAAACATTATATATATATATATATATATTTGTTTCTAACACTCTAGAGCACATGTGTCAAACACAAGGCCCGGGGGCCGAATTTGGCCCTCCAGGCCATTTTATGTGGCCCTCATACCTCTCCTGCAGCTGCAGAAGAGCTCCAGCCCTTCTTTGGTCTTCCTCCAGACCCTGTACTTTCTGCTTCCTAGCAATGCCGCAGCTCATTCCCAGCAGCAGCACAATGTAAGGAGGATGTACTGTGATGTAAGAGAGGGTAGGAGGCTCTCAACTTCTGATGGTTAGGGGGCTCTTGATATCTGTTGTAAGGGGGGTGGGGTGCTCTGGACATTTAGTATTACATATACAACCGGCCCTTTGAGGGCAATAATAATGCTGATGCTGCCCGCAATGAAATTGATTCCGACACCCATGCTCTAGAGAATAAAATGGCGGCCGTTGCAAAACTTTATGTCACAATGTATTTGCGCAGCGGTCTTACAAGCATGATTTTTATTTTTAAAAATTCACTTTTTTGGGTAAAAAAATAAGGCAACAGAAAAGTTAGCCCAATTTTTTTCCATATTGTGAAAGATGATGTTACGCTGAGTAAATTGATACCCAATTGTGACACTTCAAAATTGCGCCCGCTCGTGGAATTGCGACAAACTTTGAAACCTAAAAATCTCCATTGGCAATGTTTAAAAATTTCTACAGGTTACCAGGTTAGAGTTACAGAGGAGGTCTTTTGCTGGAATTATTGCTCTCACTTTAACGATCGCGGCGATACCTCACATGTGTGGTTTTAACGCCATTTTCATATGCGGACGGGACTTAGGTATGCTTTCGCATCTGCGCGCGAGCTCATGGAGACGGGGCGCTTTAAATTTGTTTTTTTTCTTATTTATTTTACTTTTTATTTTTTAACTTTACACTGCTTTTTTTTTTTTTTTTTTAATTTTGATCACTTTTATTCCTTGTAATAGAAAAAAGCATGCCAGGACCTCTTAAATATAAGATATGGGGTCAAAAAGACCTCACATCTCATATTTACAGTTAAATGAAAAAAAAAAAAAAATGACAGTAAAAAAAAAAAAAATGTCCCCTTTAAGAGCATTGGGCGGAAGTGGCTTGTGACGCCGCTTCCGCCCTGCAATGTTATGGAGCCGAGTGGGCGGCATCTTCCCCACACTTGGCTTCTTGTGAGGGGGGGGGGGGAACGGACCCAATAATCTCCGCCGCTGCCGACGGTCCAGTAAGTGGCGGGAGTGGAGGGCGAATCCTCCGCTAAGACCACTTTGATCTTGCAGAGAATCGGCAGCTGAAAAAAAACAGAATGTGATTGGTGCCTGTAGCTGCTGACACCTTTCAGATATCACCGCTCAAAGCAGCGACATCACCTGACAGCGTTCCGACATGAAGTGGTTAAATATTGTGTCGGGGCCCCCCTTAATATGTCTGTAAAGTGGTGCATCTGTAGCATATACAGGACCTGCTGCAGCAAAATTGACATTTCTAAAGAAAAGAATCCCATTTAACCACTTACCACAAGCGTTGGTCACAAGCTAAAAACATTTTTTTTTGCTAGAAAATTATTTAGAACCCCCAAACATTATATATATTTTATTTCAAACACCCTAGAGAATAAAATGGTGATTGTTGCAATACTTTTTGTCACACGGTATTTGCGCAGCGGTCTTTCAAGCGCGATTTTTTTTGCAAAAATTTAACTTTTTTGAGTTAAAAAATAAGACAACAGTAAAGTTAGCCCAATTTTGTTCCATATAGTGAAAGAGGATGTTACACCGAGTAAATAGATACCATACATGACACGGTTGAAAATTGCACGCACTCGCGGAATGGCGACAAAATCCGGTATTTAAAAAGTTCCATAGGCGACGCTTTAAAAAATTTTTATCGGTTAGAGGTGCAGAGGAGGTCTTTTGCTAGAATTATTGCTCACACTCTGGCAATCGCGGCGATACCTCACATGTGTGGTTTGAACACCGTTTTCATATGTGGGCGTGACTTACGTATGCGTTTTCTTTGCTGCGCAAGCTCGCGGGGATGGTGGCAATTTAAATCCTTTTTTTTATTTATTTTTTTATTTTATTTATTTATTTATTTTTAGCACTGTTCCTTTAAAAAAAAAAAATCTGATCACTTTTATTGCTATCACAAGGAATATAAACATCCCTTGTGATAGTAATATATGGTGACAGGTACTCTTTATGGAGGGCCGGGGGGTCTAAAATCCCTCCTTTGCACTTCACAGTATTCAGATCGCCAAAAACGGTGATTCTGAATACTGTCCGTTTTTTAAAATTGGCGCCGTTAGCCGCCGAGTAAACCCGAAGTGACGATGTGACGTCGCTTCCGGAATTTGCTGAAGGACACCCGATCGGAGCCGATTCCGGCTTCTGTCAGGTCTCCTCCCAGCCGGTGGACGCGCCGGATCGTCGCTCCGGTCTCCCGGTGGGACGGGAGGCCGGAGAAGAGCGGCGGAAGGCGGCGGGATGTCCCCTCCCGCCCCCTGGGATAACGACCGAGTGGCTCCCCAGCCAGATCGGTCGTTACCCCTGGATAGCCGACCGCCAGCTCTATAAAATGATGCAGGTGCAGGCTATGTCCCGGTAGAGCCGCTCAAACCCGACCGCCGCCTATTTACGGCGCTGGTCGAGAAGTGGTTTAAAGTGACACGTGGTTACAATTGACGGCTGCCGGCTATTAACCATTTCCATACCGGGCCATAGTAATAGGACGCCAGCAGGAACATATCCTCCCTCCGGGTGGACGACATAGGACGACACAGAAGAGTCGTGTCACTCTGACACAGCTCATCCCCGATCAGGGTAAAGAGCCAATGACGGCTCGCTCGTCACCCTCCCTATCCTGACCTGTCAGGCTGCATGCTCATAAGGGTCTGGTATAGATTTTTTGGGGGACTCCTCTCCATTTAAAAAAAAAAAAATTGGGGTGGGCTTCCCCTTAAAACCCATAACAGCCATGAGCAAGTTTAACCACTTGCCGACCACCCACCGCAGTGTGACGGCGGCAAAGTGGTTTGTTATCGCGAAACGCCGTCACCTGTTAACGAGTATTGTGAGCGTGCATGCGCTGCCGGAGGCGCGTTCACTGTGTTCTGGGGGGGGCCAGGGAGCGGGTAGGGCAGACTTGATCGCCGCCGGCTATCCGCGATCACCCCCTCCCCCAGAGCGACAGAATGGAGGACGATGTATGTAAGCAGGGATCTCCGTTCTGACAGAGGGGTAAGGGCTGTGATCACAGGCTTCCTGCATATGGAAGCCGTGATCACTCCTCTCCCCCTGCCAGCCCAGCCCCCATACAGTTAGAACACACTGAGGGAACACAGTTAACCCTTAGAGTGCCCCCTGCGGGTTAACCTCTTCATTGCCAATGGAATTTACACAGTAATCAATGCATTTTATAGCACTGATCGCTGTATAAATGCCAATGGTCCCAAAAAAGTGTCAAAATGGTCCGACATGTCCGCCACAATATCGCAGTAACGCTAAAAATCACAGATCGCCGCCATTACTAGTAAAAAATATAAAAAAAAATAAAAACCCCAGAAATTAATTTTCATCATCCATAAACGTGGCAACTTTTGCGCAAACCAATCAATAAACGCCGATTTCGATTTTTTTTTACCAAAAATATGAGGAAGAATATAAATCGGCCAAAACCGATGGAAAAAATGTTTTTTTTATATTTTTTCTGGATTTGGATTTTAGCAAAGAGTAAGAAAAATATTTTATTTTGCAAAATTGTTGCTCTTCTTTTGTTTATAGCGGTGATCAGAAATGACGCACAGGGGACCAAATACCACCAAAAGAAAGCTCTATTTGTGGGGAAAAAAGGAAGCCAATTCTATTTGGGTACAACGTCGCACGACCGCGCAATTGTCAGTTAAAACGACGCAGTGCGGAATCGCAAAAAGTGCTCTGGTCCTAAGGTGTGAAATCCTTCCGGGGCTGAAGTGGTTAAATTACATTCTTCCTTTAGAAATGTCATTATTGCTGCGGCATGTTCTACACATCGCACAGATGCACCACTTTACAGGTAGATCAAGGGGACCCCAGGCACGATATTTAAAGGTATATTTCATGTTTTATTGTTTCACTTTAAAGTGTAGTTCCACTCCTTTTTAAGTTTGTTAAAAATGTAGCTGCTGACTTTTAATAAACACACACTCACCTGTCCCAAGGTCCAGCGATGCGATCACCCGAAGCCTCTCCTCTCCCCCGCCTCACTGCAGCACCAGCATTGCAAGTGTGAGCATCCGGCTGTGACAGCTTGCAGCTTCACAGCCGAGTGCACACTGCACATGCGCGAGTCACGTTGCACTGCGCTCTCTTAGTGGCCAGGCAGTCTTCTGGGACCTGTGATGGGTCCCAAAATATTGCAGAGAGGGAGGGGGAGAGGAGGAGTCACCTTGGAGAAGAGGAGGAGTCGCCTAGGTGGCGAGGCGTGGAGAGCAGGAAGTGGGAGCTGGGTACCTGTCAAAACTAGGTACCTGCTCGCCCCCCAAAAAAATGACATGCCAAATGTGGCATGTAAGGGGGCGAGGAGTCCTTAAAGCGGAAGTTCTACTTTGGGTGGAACTCCGCTTTAAGCATAATTAAAATCATTGCTCCTTTAAAAACGATTGTTTTAAAAACTTTTATTTTCATTGATACATGTCCCCTAGGGCAGGACCCGGGTCCCCATACACTTTTTATGGCAATAACATTGCATAGAAGCCTTTAAAATGAGCACTTTTGATTTTTCATGTTCGGGTCCCATAGACTTTAATGGTGTTCGCATGTTCAGTAGAACTCTTTGCCTGTTTGAGGTGTTCTGGTGGGAACCGAACTGGGGGGTGTTTGGCCCATCCCTACTCAAGAGTGATCCACTGTTGGGTTACCAGAATGATTAGATTGGCATGCAGGAAGTAGGCCTTTCTGCTCTGAAACCGTAGCAAGCTTATTTGACTAGAGGGGTGGAAGCCTTTGGGGAAGTTATGCCAGGATTCCTTAGAACAGTGGTTCTCAACTCCAGTCCTCGGGACCCACTAACAGGCCAGGTTTGCAGTATAACTGAAATACATCACAGGTGATATCATTTGCTGTTCAGTGATTGCAGTATTCTAGTCTGTATTTCCCCAAGGTAATACTTAAAATCTGGCCTGTTGGTGGGTCCCGAAGACTGGAGTTGAGAACCACTGCCTTAGAAGATATATGTAAGATGACTAGCTTGAA
>BLSH010260589.1:0-11753 GCA_018402905.1 Glandirana rugosa
AAAATCTGTAAAAACAGCTTTCCTGTTTGTTACATTGGTTTCTATTAATAAACTACTTTGTAAAAGAATTAGCACTTGCTGCATGGGAATTAGCAGCTGCTGAATGGGAATGAGCACTTACTGCACGAGAATGAGCACCTGCTGCACAGGAGTCCTGACAGTAGTACACACTATAGAATCATATGCTCTGTTCATTTTTCATTTCAGATGTTTACAATCACCTTAAATATACCATTGTATACATATTGTTCCATCTGTTTGCAGTGTTGCCCTTTTGAGGGTCGCAAGATAATTCAATACCCCTCTGCATTTCCTGACTCTGTGAGTCCTCTGCCACCTCTGGCACACTGGGTTTACTCATAGTGTTTGTTCCCCTTTAAGTAAAGACACAGTAATAGAATACACAAGATTGAGGTAAATCAAGAATGTTTACTCAAAGAATATGTTAAATGAAGAACTTTGACCCAACAGGGTAAAATTAGGCACATCAAATAGTTTTCACAACTGGATAAGTGTCACACACCAGTAAAGAACACTTTGCGTCAGTTAAGATTTTGTATACTCAACCAATGTATATCTATTTACTGTGCATGAGAGTGGGACACAGGAGAGCAGGGGGATGACTCCTGCAAGTGTCAAACCACTCTCTACTGCTCACTCACATGACACCAGCAAACAATAGATAAACAAGTATAACACCAGCAAACAGTAGATAAACAAGTATAACACCAGAATAGTAAATAAAGCAAGATTCAACCTGCTCTGAGGGAGAGTGTTCTTTGGTGAATGCAGCTGTATAATAAACTTTAGCAAAGTAATATAGGCTCACTAAGTGGGGAAAAGAATGAGGAGTAGTTGTAGTTCAATGTTCCTGAACAGTTCAGTTGATCTTCAGCTAGCTTCCTGTAGATTAAATGGTATGTACCAAACAAAGGCTGATAGAACAAAGCCAAATCCAAGGATGTGTAATGTAATTCCACATAGCACTCTTTCTGCAGAAGAACAATGAAAGCTTCACAGTGATCACTGACTTTAATCCGTGGAACTACAAGTGGCAACAACCCAATGTAAAGTATGGATGCTTGTGTCTAGTTTCCACTCCCAAAGTGAATGAATAGGCCTCTCCTAGTATTATATATGCTAACAGATATGAAGAATCGGGCTATCTCTGCACAGTCAAAAAAAGAGGGGATTTAGGGAACACAGAAAGATAGTATATAGCTGTATGTCCTCACACCACCAAATTAGGGTGGGCTCCATGGCCCTGAAAAACTGCATATAAGAGTAGAACCAGGGTAGACAGGAAACCTAGTCCATAAAGATGCCAATAAATTGAGCCGCTGGGACATAATGCAAGCAAAAAATATCAAAAGAAAACAAATATAAATATATATAGTACAAAATAGTATAAATGTATTGATACAAAAAACAGACCAAATTAATGGGGATTAAATAACTTCCACCTGAAACCACCACAAGACAGACAACATTGTCTAGGTATTTAAAATAACACCATGACGCCGTTCAAGCACATCAAAGGTAATCAGAGCATAAGCTCCAAACCAAGATCATATAACATGATGTAAAGAATGGGGTATAGTTACGTGTATCCCACTGATGGGCAGGCTCAGATAGAAATGTGACAGCTGCCGATCCTCTCATTCACAGCTTTGGAGTTTGAGTCCATGAATCAAGGAGCGATCCATCCATAAAAGAGGAATGCAGTCCGTCCACAATCTGTGGCCGATTCAATGGTTCAGACTAGCATTGTTATTATGTTATTAGCTGCCGGCAGGGGCTGACAATCTCATACCTGTCACAAGGTCCCAATCAGAACGTAGATTCTCATGGGACCGATCCATCGCCAGAGCAGCTGGTGGTACACAGATAGAGCTGACTCTCGTGGTCCAGCACTGCTGCGTGTCCACACTGTAGTTTCAAAAAGTCTCACTTGTGTCGGCACACCACAGGGTTCAATCATGGTGGGAGTGGGAGGGATCCATCAGACGACATCAGATGCACAGGAGCATAGTGTCAATGCATTTCACTGGGAGACCCCAGATACTTTAGGACATAGTGCCCCATAGCTCTGGTGAGTATAAATACACTTCTTACCAAGCCTTAATTTTCAATAGGGGACAGGTGCACCTTATGCACATTGACTATGTTAAATGTAGAAGGAACTTAGCACAGCCCCCGGTTGTAAGCACTCAAAATTAAATAATTCATTCATCCTGAAGCACAGTGTCTGGTAGGATGGGCTTTCACCCGCTCACCACACAGGAACAGAGGAAGTAGGTGCTGTATACACCACTGAGGATGATGAGGGTGGTGATGTGGATGATGATAATCTCTCTGATCTATGGCTCCTAGGATGATTTCCGGCCTCCACCGCTTCTCCCGGATCTATCATCTGTCACCCATGTGGGGTGTATGGATCAGGAACAGGCCCAAATTGTTGTAGGGGAGGTCACTCAAGCTGCTCACTGAAGTCCCGCAGGGTATCTGGATTGATGAGTCTGTGAAAGCACGCCGCGGCTCCAGAAATTTCAGCAACAGATTCCCTGCATACAGATCCACACCAGTCTAGAGAGAGCGCGCTAGGCCCAAAGCCTCTGCTTGTATAGTCTCTCCCACAAGGCACCTCTTCTCTCAGTAAGCCTCCTCTTACCCACAGCCTGTTGGTAGATGTAGTTCTCTCCAGCTACAGCCAAGGGGAAAATCCTCACAAGTAAACTACAACTCCCAGAGGAAATCTCTCTCTTGTCATTATTAGAGTCACAGATCAGCAAACTGTAGCACTAGGGAGAACAGCTGCATTCAATTAATAGCAGAAATGTCTTCTCATTGCCGGTAGTGTGAATACCCAGCTCCTGGCTACATGTTTTATATGTGAGTGTAATTAACCTCCAATTTCCTATCTTGGTCTACAAACAATTACGCTCTATGATGTGGAGATAAGGAGAGGAAAAGAGATTCTGTAGTTTAGCAGAAGGCAGTAGGGTAGGCATGACATGATCTCTTGTTATTTCAGTCTAGAAAAGGTACTGTGTTGTCAGCCCACAATTGGAAACAATGAGCTGATTTCTGACAATTTAGCAGGTACTGTTCTTTAGGGGTCTTTGAATGGATAAAATATGAGGAACTGGTATGCATTGCAGAGACATACACTATGCGCTGGGCTTTTGTCTGCAGCCTTGACTGGAGGTAATAGGAAATGGCCAGTAATTATAGGTGCCTGTAAGAGCAGACCCAGCCAATACAGTAACCTCTTGCTCTCAATTCCCTCTAGCACATGTACAAAACCAGGACTTACATATAATGTCCTAGAACAGCTAACTGGAGGCTTCCACGCTACAAAGATTTGGGGAGACAAAGATCCTTCTCCAGATCAGACTCAAAGATAATGTCCTCCAGCAAAATTCCTTTTAACATATCTTCTCCAGGCCCTCAGTCTAGCACCTGATGAGGCCCAAACAGCCACCCCAGTACACAGGCGGCATCCCATGGGAAGCAGCCCCAGGACAAGAAAACTGAGTGAGCCTTCTAAACATTTATCAACTCTCCAGTTACCTTCTGTGCACCCTTTCCCCAGGGATTGGCTGGGTTCTAATAAAATTCATTAATCAGTGGTTGGTCCTCCCATTCTATGTTCTGGAAGCTTCTTCAAGTGGCAGACTGGAACAATCAACTACCAACCTTAGGAAAACCTTACCAGACCTAAAACAGATCAGCACTCCACTGAGTGCAGTGAAGCCAAAAACTAAATTTAGCCTGCCTAGGGCAAAGAGCTACATCTAATTATTCATCCATTGTTAATTTTTAGTGTGTGATCCTAGTTTGGAAGCATAAAGATGTTTCTAGCTTGCTAGCCCCCATGGCAGAAAAATGTACCCAATTCTACAGAAACAATGGCTCCTTTGTCCTAAAATAAGGATGGAAGGGATACTGTTTTAATTTATTGTTTTAAGAAATTAGTGCTGGTGTGCACAACGTCAGTCACAGTTAGTGAAAAAATGTTCAATACTTAGTGAAAGAAGGCATAGATAGGTGCATGGTCACATGGTTTAACGATGGAAAGCCTACATCTGTATTGGAGTGACTACATCTGTACTGTGGAAGCTGTGCCCAAAAAAGGTCTAGAGCAGCCTTTCTCAACCTTTTCAACTCAGAGGAACCCTTGAAATTATTCTCTGGTCTTGGGGAACCCCTGCTAAAAATTAAAAATCTACAACTCATGATACATTAGATACATTTTCTCCATCTTTCTTTCCTACATAAAGGGCAACTGCTATACATAATTAGGCTCGGACTTGAACTATCCCTGCCATACTGACATTGAAAGCACCATTTTGACCTCCGTTTGAACTTTGTACTATTTTCTATTGCACATCAGATTTGTGAAGATCTGTGAGCGTTATCAATTGGTTAGGTATGATATATACATTTATATATAACACATCAGGAAGTGAAATGATGAGCTTTATACCCATCAGGAATTTTTGGTATATGCGTTGATATATTTTTAATTTTTTTTTCCCTATCTCTTTCCCCCACTTCACAGTTTTTACCCCTTTTTTTTATTTTTTCCCTGTGTCATGATGTCCCCATTTACTATTTCATATTTTGCTTCTTTTTTCGTCTTCTGAGAAATTGCGCCTAAATACGCGAACACATTGTGCAATAAGCCCCTGAAGAAAGGCTCTTCTCCTTTTGCGTAGGACTGCGGAATGGTGTAAAGAATACATTTATTCAATTGTTGGTGTGTGCCATCTAGGCTGGAATTTTCTCATGGTTTTAACAGGGTTCAAAGTGATATACATTTAAAGATCTTCTTGTGAAATTTGTAATCACATTTTTTATTTGATTCTATGTGCAATAAATGGAATTTTTATATGAACATGTGGTATTAAATATTTTCTGCTCCACCACTTTTAAAGTCCCACCAATAGGGGTTATTCTCTCTCCATGATACATTAGTGTGATGGTCAATGGGAAGAATGCTCCTTACACTTGTGGTCACTGGGAAGAATTACCCCCTTACAGATAGCTAAAAAGATCAATGATGTCATTGGGAATTTATCTGAGAGGTAGAAATTGACTACTGCTCAAGGAACCCCCTAGCAACCTCTGGAGGAACCCTTGGGTTCCACGGAACCCTGGTTGAGAAACACTGGTCTAGAGGGCAAAGAACTAGTGACCAGTATTGCTTGTGGTCTCCCTGCTGATCTTTTGCCCATTACTCATCTTGTTCCACACTGTGTCTCTAAGCACAGGCTACTGTCTTGGTAGAGGAGCAAGGCTTGGCTTCCTCATGTCACTACTGCCCCCCCCCACCCTCCGCTGACTGGTGTTCAGATGACCAGTGAGGGAGTATTCAAAAATAGATGGATTAATCACAGATACACGAAATGAATGGAGCAGAAGCAGGGAGATCTTTATACTGCAGGCTCTCATGTACAGCTTTCCCTTCGGCAAGGAGAACAGTGAACAGCATGTTAGTGACATCACCAAATCTCAATCCAAATCTCAAAAATGTAGCATTTAGAGGCAGAAGTATCTAAGATGATCTTACACCACAGATATATGAGGCTCAAAGCACAAGCGTGCCTAGGCATAGGAAATACATTGCTATTTTTTTAGGAGGACAGTACATTTTTTAGGGTACTGCTTAGGCACAATTAACACATCTTTTTAAGGTATATGTGAAACTTTACCTTGTAAAACAACCCTTTCAGTTTAAAATAGAAATGTGAAACATTTGTGCAATTTTCTATAAATGTCCTAATGCCTTTTTTTTCTTTTTTCTTTACCTAGTGATCCTGCCAGTCCCTGCTTTCCTATTACAAGCTTAACATACCAGGACATGCAATCAGTGGAGAACAGAGGTCATGTGATCAATTGACCTCAGTTTTTCGCTGAGTTGCATAAAGGGCTTAGAGAGCTGGGGGTGAAAACTGCAGGGGATGCGTGTCAGCATGAGGCAAAGAAACAGCAATACACCGATCTTTCCAGTGATTAGCTGCGGCGGGAGGGGGTTGGGGGGTTGTCAGCACAAGTCTGCCCATTGGAGTACAGGCAGGCTGTGTAAAGTGGTAAAGTGAAAAGAAGAAAACTGTCCACGCTGTGATGGAAGAGCTTCCATGTCCTGCTATGTTCAGTTTGTAATAAGAAAGAAGGGGGCTGGCAGTATCACCAGGTGCAACTTACTTCACACAAAATAAGCAAAGCAAAGAGAACAAGATACCTTTTAATTAGAGTTGATCGAACCCGGACTGTAAAGTTCGGGTCCATACCGAACTTTGGGGTGTCCGGGACCCGGACCCGAACCCGGACTTTTCAAAAAAAGTGCGGGTTCGGGTCCGGGGTTCTGGTATTTTATTCCACGTGTTGAATAGCTGCCAAGGGCAGCCAATCAACAAGTGTTTCACTGTTTTTCCCTTAGAAGCCATCACAGCCATGCCTACTAATGGCATGGCTGTGATTGGCCAGTGCACCATGTGACCCAGCCTCTATATGGGGCTGGAGTCACCGTGCTGCATGTCATATGCTCTCAGGATAGTGTAGGGAGAGGATGCTGCTGGCTCTGTGAGGGACAGATTGCAGATATTGTAGAACATCTCATCCTGCATTACTGAACGATCTGATTGTGGACTAGGGAGAGATACTAGTACTGCTGCTTTGAGGGACAGATTGCACACCTCATCCTGCTGCACAGAACGATCTGACTGGACTAGGTAGAGTCTGTTGCTTTAAGGGAAAGATTATTGTTTTAAAATCATCATCAAGTTGTACAGGGAAAGGTTCCAGCTGTTGCTTTAAGGGAACGATTATTGTTCTAAAATCATCTCCAAAGTGTATAGGAAAAGTGTATTGCAGCCGCATAGAGCCATATTACTGTTCTAAAATCATCTCCAAAGTGTATAGGAAAAGTCTTATTGCAGCCGCATATAGCCATATTACTGTTCTAAAATCATCTCCAAAGTGTGTAGGAAAAGTGTATTGCAACCGCATAGAGCCATATTATTGTTCTAAAATTTAGAACAACAATATGGCTCTCTATGCGGCTGGAAGAACAGTAATATGGCTCTATGCGGCTGCAATACATTTTTCCTATACACATTGGAGATGATTCTACAACAGTAATATGGCCCTTTGCGGCTGCAATACACTTTTCCTATACAAGTTGGAGATGATTTTAGAATAATAATCTTTCCCTTAAAGGAACAGCTGGAGCCTTTCCCTGTACAACTTGGAGATTATTTTAGAATCTAAAACCATCTCCTAGTTCTATAGGGAGAGGTTCCTACTGTTGCTTAAAGGGACAGATTATTATTTCTTGCACAAAATTAAAAAGTGCATCTACATTGCTGGTTTAAAAAAAAATAGAAAAATTCCAAAAATAAAAAAAACTGTGTTGGCTACCTCCTCCTCCTCCACCGCCACTTTCACCGCCTCCTCAACCTCCAACTCCACATCCACCTCCATTTTTGATTTTTTTTATGTGATTTTAGGTTAAAAATGATTTTAAGTTATTTCCCTATCCCCATTTCTTTGTAGGGCACTTGTCTGACCCTTACCCCCATTTTTCTTCCTTTTGCAGACCTCTAGGACTTGCCAGGACTTTGTTACAGCCATTTGTGTGCCTAAAAGTTCGGGTCCCCATTGATTTCAATGGGGTTCGGGGTCCGGGTCAAAGTTCAGGTCAAGTTCGGACCCGAACTTGGACTTTGTCCGTAAGTTCGGCTGAACCTGCCGAACCCGGACTTCCAGAGGTTCGATCAACTCTACTTTTAATACAAGCACATGGTAACACAGACACATATTAGAAATATGAAATGCTGAGGAAATGCGCAGTGGCTTTGTGGTTAATGGAGAAGTACATCCAAAGCTCATTTGGCTGTACTTCTCCTGTGGACCACAGGAGTGCAGTTCGTTTTGCACTCCTTTGACCCGGTTTCAGCAGACAGTGGGCTGAAGTCTGCTCTCAGCTGACATCACAGAAGTCGGTCCGGGCTCTGCACCATCATGACCAAGGAGTCGGGATCCACCAGATCCCTGGTCCGACAACTGGCTCAGCCTCTCAGCGAGCCGCTGAGAGCCTGAGTCGGTCGCCCCCGCCCCCTCCGGCTCGTGTGTACAGAAGTTGGCCAAACAAAAGTTGGAAGTGTAAACACGCATGCTCTGAATCCAGGAAGTGTTCGGTCTTGTAAGCCTGCATCCATAATTCACAATTCACATTCACCTGAACTTCCTTTTTATACACTCCTAACATGTCACTATGTTCACATTTGTCGGACGATAACTTGACTCACGTCAGTAAGCTAGACAAAATCACGGACAGCCAATTTTGAGAAAAGTTGTACATGCGGTCATACAGCTATCACATTGTGTGTATGAGGCTTTATAGCACTAGGGTCATCAGTTAGAGTCCTGACCAGTGGTGGCCCATCCATTAGTGACCACCCCCCCATCCATGCGTTCAGGCCCCTAATCTACATGCAAGGCGCCGAATGCATGGATTCCAATAGGGGGCTGTATTTTTGAAGCGTGTGATTCAAGCCAGAGGCTCTAATAGGCTTTAAAAAATGGTGGGTTCTGGGCGCAGAGCGAATGAAAATTTGCTGTTCTCACACTGATCCTCCTCCCGGCCAATCAGGAAGCGGGTCCTGAGACCCATCACTCAATTGGCTAAAACGACAGGTGATCCAATTGGATGCCTAGGAGGAAGAGGGAGGAGACGCACATCGGAAAGCGCCGTGATGCAGAGAAGGGGTAGCCGCCCGCTGCCTGTAGGAGTGATGCCCGCCCAGAACCTAGAAGGGGTAAGTGGATGACAGACTGACTGCGAGACCCCCGGGGGGGTTTGGGGGGGTAGGGTGGTTGTTTGCCGCTCCTCAAAAAAAAACCATAGCCGCCACTGATCCTGACCACAACACTATCTACATTGATTTTGCATATTTTCCCTGTGCTTCCACCAGTACTCCAAATACATGCTGGTAATTGATTGACTTTTCTCATTTACATGGTTACATAGTTGGTAAGGTTGAATAAAGACAATAGTCCATCCAGTTCAACCTGTGTAGGTGTACGTGTGTCAGTGTCTATAATTATTCCTCATATCCCTGTATGTTGTGTTTTTTAAGATGCACATCCAAGAGTCTTTTAAACATATCAATACTCCACGCTGACACCACCAATTGTGGAAGAGAGGTCCACATCCTTGGACAGTGATAAACCCTCTGTGCAGCTTAAGGTTAAACCACTTTTTCTCCATTTATTGGACTTATTATGTGTAGGTATGCATGTGAGTCAGGGATCTTAGATTATTAGGTATTTGGAGGCAAGGACTGATTAGAATGTACAATATCCATGAAGCATTGTATAAATTGTCATAAGCCTGAAAATAATAAAATAGCCACTCTTTACCTTTGGAGTTCAGGTCCACTTTAAAGGCAACCTTTCCTGTGAATGGATACAAATGTAACATTGCTGGCCTCCTTTTTAGAATATTAGCTGTTAGTCATCCTCATATCCTTTCACTTTAATTCATAACTGACCATTCCTCGTGACAGCAAGCATTTCTCACAGACGGAAGAGGGCAGAGTGGGAAAGCTATCAGAGTTGGAAGCAAATGTAAGGAAATAACAGAAACAATTACATTTGATTATTATATCCTTGCAAAATGTGATATTTTGATTATACTGCATTTATTCCTTAAAACTCACCATTGGAATTGCTCTTTACATTCATTGGAAGATGAAAACAAAGCACATATCGGTTATATATGGAATTTATCATGCATGGCTCTTAAATGAACCTAGGGATTGACTGATTTACTAAACTAGGGGATATTTCCTAATTAAAATTGCTTTCAGCTAACTTGATCTGAGGAATCATAGTCTGTTGCACATATGAACCTATTTTGAATACTGAACGTTGGCAATGCTTTGCAATAGTTGTCAGTCGTTCCAGATTTTATCATTTCCAAATGCTCAATATTGCTCAGTTCCGCACTTATAGGCTTACTGATTAATGCACGCAGCACTTGAATTTGTTGCACCGTTTGCAAAAAATTACAGAGCACGTCTGTCATAGAGTTAGGCTTCCCAGTCTTGATTAATGCTTGATTAATGCTGACCATAGGAACACATTAAAGTCCAAAAAAGTAGAAACACATCGCGTTGAAGAATACATGGAGTTTTTATCCTGTGTTCAATAAAGGCATTCAATGCAATCCCAGGGTTGAGTGCCAGTTTTTACCCTACTGCATTAATTTGTGCCTTTTATATCTGCATTAAAGTGTTACTAAACCCACAACAGAAAAATCAGTCTGTATATGCATGTTATACTCACTGTGGAACCTAAGGGGTTAATCCTCTGCATTGTGTAAAAAGGCTCTTTGGTCCTGTCTTCTCTGATCCTCCTGTTCTTCCACTGTCCCCAATCCATCTCTTGATAGTACAGAGCATTTGGAGTCACTCTGCACATGTTTAGTTTGGTGTGTATTGCTAGAGAGTTTTTTTTTTCTTTGGAGGGTGCATGTGATCAGCACAGGGCCAATCATCACTATCCAGACAGAGGGTCAGGGGTCCTGCAGCCTCATAGAGCAGTCAGAGGAGAATGAAACCTCCTCCTACAGGCTTTAACCAGACACTGAGAGAAGTCACAAGACTGCTATATACTGCTGATGAAAAAGGTATTTAGTAGTTTATATTTACTAAAACAATAGCATTCCCATGTTCTCTGTACTGTGGGAGATCAGATATAATAAATGCAGGGTGCTGGGTTTAGTTACACTTTAAAGTGGATGTAAACCCGAAAAAAAAAAATCATTCTGCCTGGTAGAGTATAGCATGTCATATCATCTGTGCCCAGTCTTGCCACAAAGAGTTAATCCAACTGTGAGTAGTGAGCTTATCTTTTTTCAGGAAGAGAAAGTCTGACTAACAGTCTGACTAACAGGGAAATACACAGTCGATCCGCCCCTTGCTCTGTGAGTGACAAGCAATTTGCTTATCTCCTTCACACAGCAGAGAACGTTTTACACGCCCCCCTCCCTCCCTCCTCAATGCCTCAGTATAGAGGTGGGTGGGGAGGCTTGTGACTAGAGTTGAGCGAACTTCTAGAAGTCCGGGTTCTGCTGGTTCGGCCGAACTTCGGGACAAAGTCCGAAATCAATGGAGACCCGGACTTTTAGGTACAAAAAATGTTGTAAAATAGTCCTGGAAGGTCCTAGAGGTCTGCAAAAGGAAGGAAACCTAAAACTGGGGAGAAACCATACACATGCACTTGAAACATCTGGATAGTGTGTTTGAAAATACAGCATACAGAAGAGCATGCATATGGTTTCGCTCTTCACACACAGATTCCAGATGTTTTCAGAACAGTGATATCATATCACTGATATGATATCACTGTTCTGAAAACATCTGGAAACTGTGTGTGAAGAGCGAAACCATATGCATGCTCTTCTGTATGCTGTATTTTCAAACACACTATCCAGATGTTTCAAGTGCATGTGTATGGTTTCTCCCCGGTTTTAGGTAAAGTGTTCTATTCTATTTCCAGATGTATGAAGAAAAGATTTAATGTGTAAAGAACATCTGTTTTGGTGCAGAACACATGTGTGTGAATAGCAGATGTGCAATGATTGACGTTTTCATTTAAAGTGATACACACATTTTAAAAAGAAGTGTGAATAAAAGATGTGCAATGATTGACGGTTTGATTTAAAGTGACACACACACTTG
>BLSH010260589.1:11784-30827 GCA_018402905.1 Glandirana rugosa
GAACTGATTAATTTCAACCTTAGGAAATAAAGACATAAACAAAGTCCAGTAACTTAAATATGCACTCTTGTTATTTTGGTCCGTTAGTCGTAAAAAACGTTCTTCTTAGACGTTATCTTCGGGTCTATAAAGATCGTATTGTCCAAAGGAAATTCCCACTTAATTTCACCTACATTTGGGTGGTGGGTGGGTCATATTTGATTACTGTGTCATAATCACATATATATGTACGTTCTGAGGACGTAGATAGGGATAGAAAGTTTACAGGAAGGACACTCGTGATCGTCGAGACATTTTGAGACTTTAGTCTCCCACAGACACAAAGGACCCGAACCCGGACTTTTTTTGAAAAGTCCGGGTCCGGGTCCCGGACACCCCAAAGTTCGGTACGGACCCGAACTTTACAGTCCGGGTTCGCTCAACTCTACTTGTGACATCACAACTCCACCCATCACACTCCAGCAAACACAGACACCCTCTGATTTCAGAGTTTTACAGAGCTGCTAGTGCTCACAGGAAGGACATTTGAAAGATAGGGATAGATGCAGGAGTCTTGCATGTATATATACACTAATACTGTGTCATTAGTTTATACTGGGTGGGTGGTGGGTTTACATCCACTTTAATTCACCCTTAAAGGAAACCTGTTATGCTAGAAATATCTGGGCTTCTATTGCAGATTCTTCTTGCAAAAAATGCTGATTGCCTGGTTTTATTGTTCTCACGTATAAATTCAATGACCTGAAACAAATACAGAAATAAAGGATTCCAACTTTAATTAGTCAAGCACTTGTTCCACTTAGTGACTAAGAAAAAAATGGAAACATACAGACAGCTATATAGCATTTTCAAAATTTTAGAATACTGTTTTTATTCTGCAGAAAATTACGAATCACTGCAGAAAACACTAATACGTGGTCTGTTTTATATACAGAGTTAGCAGTGTATGAGGAGGTGCAGCAGTGGAAACCACACAGAGTCCAGTTGCAAAGAACAGAACTTTTATTAATGTTAAAGTTCAGCAATCCACAACAAGCCTGATGGGAAGGCGCCCAACTGGGAACACTCACAGAATGCAACAGAGATCTGTGGCAGAGCAGATTTTTGAGTGTGCCGACAGCATCTGTCTTGAGGGGCGGAATGTGGTCTGACCAGTCCGTGCCCAAATGGGGAGGTGTCCAGGAAGGTTGGTGTGTCCCTATCCTTTCCCTACTCATCTAGAACCTCTCCCTGCCGCTAATCACTGTCTATGTCAGATGGGTGACCTGTCTCTACACTACCCACATGCAAAATGTGGGCCAAGCCAGTGAACCAGGGTCTTAAATAGGCTCTGCCTGATCCAAGGTGGCTGCAAGATTCACATGGGGTGGCAACATCCAATCCAGTAACTTAGAAAGCCATAGAGGAACCATTTTCCTGTTGACTTCCCCTCCAACTGCAATGCTGCTGCAGTCGAATGCCACCTAGTGGAGCAATAGGTTGCACCTGCCTAGAAGTGGTCTACAGAGAGTGTTGATTCTTCTCTCAGCTGCTACTAAACACTCCCACTGCACCTACAGAAAAGGTCAGAGAGAGAAAGGGAGAAACTGTACAAGGCATTAATCAGGTAAGCTGCAGTGGCAGGAACATACTGATAGTAAAGAGAGACCAGAATGACAAAGAAATATACTCATTAGTGTGCTGCTTCTCCTTTTATTGTCCAGTCACAGGGTGGAGGTGAGAAAGCATGTACGTGAAAGATAATTTTCATTAGATAAAGATCAGATAAAGCTTTCCTTGGGGGCACCCATGTGGACTCACTCCTGAGTTACGCTGCTGCATCCATTGATACAGACCACAGGACTCGGCCCTGCCCCCCACTCCCATGTCACTGGATTTGATTGACAGCAGTGGGCTCCTGCTGCTATCAATCTGTCCAATGAGGAGAGAGAGAGAGTGGTTATAGCCACTGCGCTTGTGCACATCGCTGGATCGGATCGGGCTCAGGTAAGAAATAGGGGAATTCAATGATAATACAGTTTTAAATGTTAATATTAGTGTGAAAATAAAAGGACCTTGTATTCTATTTCTACTTTTTAATCTTTACTCAAATAAACAATTTCCATACATTTTGGGGGCTCCATTAGGAAATAAAGCCAATCTCAGGAAACTTTCTGCTATTGTGGGTTCCACTGAACATACTAGTGATTGCACACCATGCAGTTTCTTCAGGCACAGAAGCTTCACCCTCAAGCATTGTGGAGCTAAGTAGTAAATTATAACTTTTAAAGCATAGGTACTACTACATTTCACAAATGAAAACAAGAAACAGTGAGTGCACTAATCTGATAGAAGGTACATTTGTTGGTGTTTTTTTATCCTGTCTGTGGCTCTAATTTAATTCTTCCTTAATTAGTTTTTAATCCTTGTTTTCGAAAGTACTTGGAAGTTCATTGATTCTTCATTTATTAAGTAAATAGATAAGGAATCCGTGATACAGACCACATTTCATGGGTGATGTTGAAAGGAAGCCATACCATAGAAAAGCATTTAGAAATGGAACCAATGTGCTACCTTAATTACCTTGAAAATCCACAGACTGCTGGAGCGGCTGCGGGAGTGCTGAAAGCTCGGCAACCCCAGAGGTAAGTACAGCAGGGACAGCTGTATAGGGGATTGTTTGTATAGAGAAATGAGGCCAGCAAAGAGATACCAACCGCACACTGGCTGAATGAAAATGCTTGAAATTTATTGGAATAGTAAAACCACCATGATGTGCCAATACAAGTATAGGCAGACACCGACATACATCCAAGACAGGTAGATTGTTTGACGCGTTTCACAGGCCGAACGTCTGCTCGAAGGTTATGACTAAGCAGACGTATTGGCACCTCATGGTGGTTTTACTATTCCAATAAATTTCAAGCATTTTCATTCAGCCAGTGTGCGGTTGGTATCTCTTTGCTGGCCTCATTTCTCTGGACCACAAACAGAACCTGCACCTGATTGTCTGATTTCCATTTGATTCACACCTGGAGCGGCTCCACTCCTCTCCTCCCCACAGATTGTTTGTATAGGCAAATAAAGGTCCAGCTTTTCCTTTCATCTTTGATCGTTCTTCTTCATGTACTGGAAAATAATTAATCTTGTTTTTAGGTGCCCATAGGGGTAGAACAGATTGCAGCCTGTTCTTGGCTATTACTTTTTTCATTTTTTTCACATGAAAATTGTAATAACCATGGGCAACAAGACTCCATTAACACTGTTGGCAGAACTTGGGGGTTGGATTATAACACGTTTAGGAAATGAGTCACTATGGTAAAGGCTATCAGATGAGGATAAGACCCTATAAATGCAAAGATGGGAAGCATTCTTCACTATGAACATAAGGGCCAAAAGGGTGTGTTGCGCTAAATCGGTTTTCTGTAGCCAGAAAAAGAGCAAAATAGAAAAAAAGTAGAAAATCATGATGCACCATAGGGATAGCATTTCTGCACACCAGGCCACAGCATAGAGAACACCAAATCACTCATACTAAAAGGGAAACAAAAACAAGCTCCTGATGGTGGAGATGAGTTTTGCAGTGTGTTAATACCAGGTCTTGGCCCCCAGGATCGCCCCATCAGAAGTCAATCCTTAATAAGCCAAGGGTCGATAACGAGTGGCAGCGAAGATAAGAACAGAAGCAGGTATGCAAGGAGCAAGATATCAGCTGGAGAGAGAACAATAATCTGGCAAACAGGAAATACATAGACATAGCTTAAAGCAGTTCTAAAACTTCAAGGTTTTTTTACCCTAATGCATTTGATGCATTAAGGTAAAAAACCTTCTTTGCTGCAGGGGAGGCCTCCCTTTGGAAAATGCTTCCTTAATTGGCAGTAAATATTATTTACAAAGTCACATTTCTTCTCAGTTGAAGATGTAAACCGAGAGAAATAAGCACATTGATGAAGCTGTATCTTTTCTCTAATTTGATGAGAAACCAGAGCTGCCACAGCAGAATCCGAAGCATCAACGTCCACAATGAAAGGTAGCTCACATTCAGGATCAGGATGTACCTGTATTGGTGCAAAAGTAAAAAGAGTATTTAGTTTACTAAAGGCAACCTGTGCCTCAGGTGACCACAAAAAGGATTTTCCCTTCTTCATCAGCTGCGTAATTGTAGCAATTACTCTTATCGGGATCTATGCTGATTCCTTCTGGAGAAACAATATACCCCAAAAACCGAATATGAGTTCATTCAAATTTCTCCAGTTTGATGTAAAGTGGATTCTTCCTTAGGCTGCCATACATTATGCATTTTTTTCCCTTCAATCAAAATCAACTCAATTCAAATCCCTCCGGCTGCGTTATTGTATTCAGACAGTGGGAGGCAGTAGCAGTGATTGTGTGAAAAAACTGACAGGTTGGTTGTACTGAAGACCAACTTCAGTACAACCAGCCTGCCCATAAATGGATTGGAAATATGTCTGGTTCCTGCTGAAGCGGCCAAATTTCGATCCGTCTGTGGCCGATTGCAGACGTGCTTGTGATGTTCCTCCAAGTTATCAGATCAGTTTAGCTCTCTAAACATCATTGAGACAATGCTGAAAAGTTGCAGGAGCAGGACCAAAGACCAAAAGGCCATGTCTGGTTCTAAAAGCAGTCTTCCATTCATCTCCAGGATGAATGTGGATAAGGTTATATGCCCCTGTAAATCAAATTTGGTAAAGACTTTGGTAAAGCGGAGTCCTTCCAACAATGTAGGAATCAGGGGGAGTAGGTAGCAATTTTTAACAGTGAACTTGTTCAAATCGCTGTAGTAAATGCATGGACTCAGGGCGGAGTCCTTCTTGACAAAGAATAAATCTGCCCCAGTAGGAGAAGTTGAGTGTCTGATAAAGCCCTTTTTTAAATTCTCATCAATCCACTCCCTGAGCACCTTCAATTCATGTTCTGATAGAAACAAATATGATCAGTAGTTATGCCTCTGGAAGCAATTCAATGGTACAGTCATACTGATCGTCATTCTCTTTATCACAGATATCCCAGAACTCATGACACAGCTAGTTGTATGATTGGGTAACCATCACAACTGCTTGAGAATCTCTGGTTGGTGAAGAACTTGTTTGGTAAGATTCTTTACAATGTTCCTTGCAATGGTCAGACATACAATTTATAGTCCTTGTCTCATATTTGATGGAGGGATTATGGATAGAAAACCATTGAATGCCCAGGATGATAGGGAATTTGGGTGATGTGATCAACTGAAAGCCAATGGTCAGCCTTAAATTGGAGTTCAAGTGGGATGGTCTCACGTGTAACAGGTCCTGAAGATAAAGGTAAGCCATCCACAGTTTCTATATTGATAAGGAAAGGCTTATTTTCTTATCTGAATGTTATTGTTTAGGGCAAATTCAATGTCCACGAAGTTACCCCCGACCCCAGAGTCCAGCATAGCAAAGAAAGTGATTTCATGGCTTTCTATGATAAGTTTAATTGGGATGACAAAATGAGGTGATAAGGAATGAGTTTTATTTACCTCATAAATCAAGGGAGAGACAGACCGAGAAATTTTGTTCAGACACTGTAACTTTCTTTAACAGTTATTGGGACAGTTAGCCCACGTTCACATTGGGCCGATTGGCATGCGATTTGACATTTCAAATCTCATGCCAAATCGGCAGTTATGTTGGCAATGGCACCGTCCGAATTGGTGCAGTGCTGACTTTGCGGTGCCACACTGATTCCCAAAAGTAGTTCCTGTACTACTTTTGGTGACTTCAGGGGCGATTTGAATAGACATCTGTGCATAAACCCGCACAGATGTGTGTTAAATCGCCCCAAAGTAGGACTGCATTGCCTGTTTGAAATTTCTAAACCACAGCAGTGTGAACCTGAGCTTAACTGCATAATGTCCAGAGTCTCCAAAATAGAAAACGTTATATCTCCTAATAATATACCCCTGAGGAAAGGCGTCTACCTAAAACGCGTTGGGTTCAATGGAGATTACAGAATTCCAATATATGTAATATACAGGATGGGCCATTTATATGGATACACTTTAATAAAATGGGAATGGTTGGTGATATTAACTTCCTGTTTGTGGCACATTAGTATATGTGAGGGGGGAAACTTTTCAAGATGGGTGGTGACCATGGCGGCCATTTTGAAGTTGGCCATTTTGAATCCAACTTTTGTTTTTTCAATAGGAAGAGGGTCATGTGACACATCAAACTTATTAGAAGCACACCGTTGTTTTTCTTGTGAAATTCCCAATAAGTTTGATGTGTCACATGACCCTCTTCCTATTGAAAAAACAAAAGTTGGATTCAAAATGGCCAACTTCAAAATGGCTGCCATGGTCACCACCCATCTTGAAAAGTTTCCCCCCTCACATATACTAATGTGCCACAAACAGGAAGTTAATATCACCAACCATTCCCATTTTATTAAGGTGTATCCATATAAATGGCCCACCCTGTATATTATATGTGATGTCTCTACAACAAGGCTGTGTATTTTATAATTTATGTTGTTTATGTACATTTTTGAAAATTTTAATATGTAATAATACATTTATATATTTTTATAATTTACTAGTGTGGTGTACTGGTTACCCTTTAAAGTCCCAACTACCTTTGCGTGTTCTGATTTTTCTTACGTCTAACCGGGATGTTGGCAACAGACACCTGGTTTTGCTATAGTGGAAACAATCTTCTAGTACCAGGCCATGTTCCTCAGGATCAGCATATAGAAGTTGAGCAAGCTGGGGTCTGGTATCAGATGTAGCAGGTAGGAATCGAGCAGAAGCATAGTCAGTAAACAAGTCAAAGGTTGGTAACAAGAAGTAGCAGAATAGGATCAGATGGAAGCATAGTCAATGAACAAACCAAGGGTCAATAATGAGTCATAGCAAAGATAAGGACACCAGTAGGTATGCAAGGAGAAAAATATAAGCTGGAGAGAGCACAATAATCTGGCAAACAGGAAGTGTAGAAGAGGCTTAAATCAGGAAGTTCATGGGAGGAGAAAGGGTTCAAGGCTCACTAGAAACAAGACCCAAAGCATGGTTGTCTAAAGAATCAGGCAGGGAGCTGTCCAGTATCCCTGGTGGCACAGTGAGAAGAGCCACAGCCAGATACTATAGAGCAGTGGTTCTCAAATACCCCTAAAAGGCAGTGTTTTCAGGTTTTCCTTTATCTTGCACAGCTGCCTTAAATCAGAGTCAATGGCTTAGTATTTTGGACAGCTATTTTATCTAAGAGAAACTCCCAAAACATGGCCTGTTAGGGGTACTTGAGAACAGGGTTGAGAACCACTGCTATAGAGGTCACAGGTTCAGAGCTATATCCAGACACATATATTTCCATGGGCTCTGGTGGGGTTCTTGTCACCCTGTTATTTTACCTAGCACTGACAAGCTATAGATACATGTTTTTTTTTTCAAAACAGGTTTCCATGTTAAACAGTACCAGATCAAAGAAAACTATAGCAATATTATTCTTTTTGTAGGTTTTCCAATTCTGCTTGCTGCTTTTCCCATTCTGCTTGCTCCTACAATTGCTTAGCAGTCTGAGTAATAACTAATAATCAGTAGATCCAGATTAAATCAGCTGAAATTATTGGCAAATCTCAACTTTTCTGTAAAAGTAAGACTTTCCCTACCTACCCACACACATCCACATACACACAATACACATTTTGATCATTTCTATCGGGCACCTATTACTTTAAATGATCAATAGATGGGCTCAGAAGTGGGCAGACCAATATCTACTTTTGCAGTCAAAGTTGCAATTGGTATATAACTCAAGCTACCAGTGTCTGTGGAACTTCTGACCATTTTGGCATGCAATTTCCACTGTTGATAAGTTTTTTATTATGCATTTTTCATACAGTATGTTTGTCACAGGTTTCATTTAATGTTCACTTGTTTTTAAAGATGAAAGCCCCATGCTGGGAACAGCACTCAGCTGCTAGCACCAAGAACCCTCGTCCTTATATGAATTACACCTTAGCTATTGCTCAGAAATGTGCGGGGCGTCCTAAATGACCGCCACAGTGATGTTTTTTTCTATATGGAGAGACAGGTGGATCTCAGTTGCCATGTGAACAGATAAATGAATGCTTGGTGTCTTTTGAAATGCAAACATCAAGTTAAATAGACATCATTCTGTTAATCTGTTATTAACATTTAATTATAAAGTGCCGATATGTACTACAGCACTGCACTAGGAAAACTGAATCACACTCACAAACATGGAACTACAATTGAAGTTCCAGATGCCCAGGGTTGCAAGGGTTATTGAATACACATTAAGTATGAATAGAATGTTTACATCACAAGTTCACCTTTACAATGTCCTATGCATTTAGGATAATTGCTGTATTTCTTCATTTGCTTGCGTAAATGTAATTACTTTTCTCCTTTTTTCACAGGTTGTTTATGATTTGTGGACATATAGCACTCTACGTCAACAAACAACATAGCTGTTGGGCTGTTGGGTTAGTTCACCTAAACAGAAAAAATGTAAATGTGAACCAATACCAGACATGCTCCCTACCCCCTGGTCCCCTCTTTATTTACCTGTGGGGATCCTGAGCTGTCAGGGCTCCCGTAGCCACTCCAGCGATCTGGGTTTTCTCTGTTAAGGCTTCCAGGACAGATGAGATAGATTCTGATTGGTCAGGGATGTTCATTTGTAATTGGCCAGAATATATCCTCAAAGCATATCTAATCCCAAAAACAAAACCAAAAGTATCACATTACCAGTTACTAGATTAGATGGCAGCTTTAGTTTTCTTTACTCCCTTTACTTCTACTAGGTAATCCTACCAATAACATAATTCCTAGGGTGGCTACATTTACTCATTCCACTGTATCTAAGGATGGTTGTCACCCAGGCTGGATTACAAATACAGTGCCTTGAAAAAGTATTCATACCCCTTGACATTTTCCTCATTTTGTCATGTTACAACCAAAAACATAAATGTATTTTATGAGGGTTTTTCTTTGTGATAGACCAACACAAAGTGGCACATAATTGTGAAGTGGAAGGAAAATGATAAATGGTTTTACAAATAAATATCTGAAAAGTGTGGTGTGCATTTGTTTTCAGCCCCTTTACTCTGATACCCCTAACTAAAATCTAGTGGAACCAATTGCCTTACCTAATTAGTAAATAGTGTGTAATTTAAGCTCAGTGTAAATACAGCTGTTCTGTGAAGCCCTCAGAGGTTTGTTAGAGAACCTTAGTGAACAAACAGCATCATGAAGGCCAAGGAACACCTCAGACAGGTCAGGGATGAAGTTGTGGAGAAGTTTAAAGCAGGGTTAGATTATACAAAAATATCCCAAGCTTTGAAAATTTCACAGAGCACTGTTCAATCCATCATCCGAAAATGGAAATAGTATGGCACAACTGCAAACCTACTAAGACATGGCCGTCCACCTAAACTAACAGGCTGGGCAAGGAGAGCATTAATCAGAGAAGCAGCCAAAAGGCCCATGGTAACTCTGTAGGAGCTGCAGAGATCCACAGCTCAGGTGGGAGAATCTGTCCTCAGGACAACTATTAGTCGTGCACTCCACAAATCTGACCTTTATGGAAGAGTGGCAAGAAGAAAGCCATTGTTGAAAGAAAGCCATAAGAAGTCCCGTTTGCAGTTTGCAAGAAGCCATGTGAAGGACACAGCAAACATGTGGAAGAAGGTTCTCTGGTCAGATGAGACCAAAATTGAACTTTTTGGCCTAAAAGCAAAATGCTATGTGTGGCAGAAAACTAACACTGCACATCACCCTGAACACACCATCCCCACCGTGAAACATGGAGGTGGCTGCATCATATTGTGGGGATGCTTTTCTTCAGCAGGGACAGACAGGCTGGTCAGAGTTGATGGGAAGATGGATGGAGCCAAATACAGGGCAATCTTAGAAGAAAACCTGTTAGAGTCTGCAAAAGACTTGAGACTGGGGCGGCGTTTCACCTTCCAGCAGGACAACAGCCTTAAACATACAGCCAGAGCTACAATGGAATGGTTTAAATCAAAGCATTCATGTGTTAGAATGGTGCAGTCAAAGTCAAAGTCCAGACCTAAATCCAATTGAGAATCTGTGGCAAGACTTGAAAATTGCTGTTCACAGACTCTCTCCATCCAATCTGACAGAGCTTGAGCTATTTTGCATAGAAGAATGCGCAAAAGTGTTACTCTCTAGATGTGCAAAGCTGGTAGAGACACCCAAAAAGACTTGCAGCTGTAATTGCAGCGAAAGGTGACTATACAAAGTATTGACTCAGGGGGGCTGAATACAAAAGCACGCCACATTTTTCACCAATTTATTTGTAATATATATATATTGTAACCATTTATCATTTTCCTTCCACTTCAATTATGTGCCACTTTCTGTTGGTCTATCACATAAAATCCCAATAAAATGCATTTACGTTTTTGGTTGTAACATGACAAAATGTGGAAAATTTCAAGGAGTATGAATGCTTTTTCAAGGCACTGTATATCCTCAAAGCGTATTTAATCCCAGTTACTAGATTAGATGGCAGCTTTAGTTTATTTTTATTCCTGCCAATAACATACTTCCTAGGGTGGCTACGCTTACTCATTCTACTGTATCTAAGGAGGGAGCCCTGGTTGCCATCCAGGCTGGATTACAAATATGTCTTCGTCTGATCATCCTCATTACATGGTGGGTGGAGGAGCTTAGTAGAAGGATACCATTGTATGTGCTTTCCGTTCAGCTCACAGGAAGCAACAAAAACACTGCAAATGTGGTAAGATCAACAGATTTTTTTATGCCTGAAATATAAAAAAAATTATGCAGCCACCAAATCTAAGAATCTAGAATATATATATATTTTTTTTTCTTAGTAATCCTTCAAAAGCTGTTTTCACTTTAAGCAGCAGCGCATTTAGGCAGCTAAGAGCTCATAAATTCACACTAATTATAGCACCTCCAATTAAAATATTGCTGGCACAAGCACGATCGAGAACTTCATGTTGCTGACAACATTAAGCCCAGGGTTTTTCTTAATGGTAATTTGGTGTATGACTGAAGGCTAGCAGCAGGAGCACTGCCAAGCTACACCATATTGTTCCCACAACGCATCTTGAATAACTTTTGCATCTCAGGCCTTTTTGTTTTGATGTTGATTCTACTTCATAGATAAAACATATTTTTGCCTCTCGACACTTGTAGGGAAGAGCAAATCTGTATTTTGCTCAGCCGCTGCTTAGAAATGACAGTGAAAAGATGAAGATGGGCCTAGGAATTATTTGCCATCAAAGCTTGAGACCTGCATAAGAAATTGGCTACGGTGGCAGAAAACGCTGCAGGCTCTGCTTTTGTTGGAGTGATTTTGAAGACCTAGCTAATGCATTCAAAGGCACACTGCCCGTGCACCTTACCTTCAAAAAAAGAGTGACACTTTTCCTAGGTGGAACTTGATTATCCCCCCTCCAGGTGGTCTAATAAAAAAAAAATGTGAAAATGATCATGAAAACCGCTTGGCATGATGTGCATCTTGTACATTAAGGGCTAAAATTGACCCATTTATAGTCGTTCCTTAGTAATTTAAGATACATTAGTGAGTTCACGTGTTGAGCTGCTAGCTGAAAGAAATCTTTTAGTGCATTAAAGCAGTTGCATGACATCAATACATATAATAGGGTAATTTGGGGTCACTGTCAACGCTCAAGAGCTGACTCAATGGGGGGGAATTGGAAAAGGCCTTTCTCTTCAAATCAACGGGTACTGTAGGTTTGCTGCATTATTAACCCATTATTACATCATTGTAGCTCTCCCAAAGGAAATTATTGGACTACACATAAAGGGTCTACTGAAAGTTATAAAACAAAAACTCAAGTATCAGTGGTGGCTGACTACAATGCCAGTAAATTCACAGCTAATCACACACATCAGGTGACCAAGCTAGCATTATATTTTTTCGTTGTGATGACACAAGTGTATTAATTATCTTTAAATTGAGTCTGAATGTGTGCTCTTGCTTTCACTCTCAGAATGGACCTTGATTATCAGTCTTTAATTCTGGCTCTCTTGTAAGATAATCAGTGGTATTCATTCCGACTGCGTGGCTGAACAGCTTTCAAATACAGGCACAACATAGAAGAATGGATTTGGCACAGATGAGACCTCTCCACTCCACAGTTGCAAATTGCTATTTTGAAAAATTGCCACGAAAAGTTGTGAGTAGTTTTAACTCATAAGCAGCTGGAAAAACTTTTTCAGTTAAACAGTTAAAGTCATGATTAAATAGAGATATTATTAATGTTTATATATATATATATATATATATATATATATATATATATATATATACAGTATCTCACAAGAGTGAGTACACCCCTTACATTTTTGAAAATATCGTATTCTATCTTTTCATGTGACAACACTGAAGGAATGACACTTTGCTACAATGTAAAGTGGTGAGTGTACAGCTTGTATAGCAGTGTAAATTTGCTATCCCCTCAAAATAACTCAACACACAGCCATTAATGTCTAAACAGCTGGCAACAAAAGTGAGTACACCCCTAAAGCGAAAATGTCCAAATCGGGCCCAGTTAGCAATTTTCCCTCCCCAGGGTCATGTGATGCATTAGTGTTACAAGGTCTCAGGTGTGAATGGGGAGCAGGTGTATTAAATTTGTGGTTATCACTCTCACTCTCTCATACTGGTCACTGGAAGTTCAACATGGCACCTCACGGCAAAGCACTCTCTGAGGACCTGAAAAAAATAATTGTTGCTATACATAAAGATAGCCTAAGCTATAAAAAGATCACCAAGACCCTGAAACTGAGCTGCAGAATGGGGGCCAAGACCTTACAGTGGTTTAACAGGACAGGTTCCACTCAGAACAGTCCTCGCCATGGACGACCAAAGAAGTTGAGTGCACATGCTCAGTGTCATATCCACAGTTTGTCTTTTGGAAATAGACGTATGAGTGCTGCCAGTATTGCTGCAGAGGTTGAAGGGGTGGGGAGTCAGTCTGTCAGTGCTCAGACCATATGCCACACAATGCATCAAATTGGTCTGCATGGCTGTCGTCCCAGAAGAAAGCCTCTTCTAAAGATGTTGCACAAGAAAGCCCACAAACAGCTTGCTGAAGACAAGCAGACTAAGGACATGGATTACTGGAACCATGTCCTGTAGTCTGATGAGGCCAAGATAAATGTATTTGGTTCATATGTTGTCAAGCGTGTGGGGCAGCAACCAGGTGTGGAGTACAAAGACAAGTGTATCTTGCCTACAGTCAAGCATGGTGGTGGGAGTGTTATGGTCTGGGGCTTCATGAGTGCTGCCAGCACTGGGGAGCTACAGTTCATTGAGGGAACCATGAATGCCAACATGTACTGTAACATACTGAAGCAGAGAATGATCCCCTCCCTTTGGAGACTGGGCCACAGGGCAGTATTCCAACATGATAACGACTCCAATCACGCCTCCAAGATGACCACTGCCTTGCTAAAGAAGCTGAGGGTAAAGGTGATGGACTGGCCAAGCATGTCTCCAGACTGAAACCCTATTGAGCATCTTTGGGGCATCCTCAAATGGAAGGTGGAGGAGCACAAGGCCTCTAACATCCACCAGCTCCGTGAAGTCATCATGAAGGAGTGGAAGAGGACTCCAGTGGCAACCTGTGAAGCTCTGGTAACCTCCATGCACAAGAGGGTTAAGGCAGTGCTGGAAAATAATGGTGGCCACACAAAATATTGACACCTTGGGCATTTTCACTTAGGGGTGTACTCACTTTTGTTGCCAGCGGTTTATAGATGAATGGCTGCGTGTTGCGTTATTATGAGGAGACAGCAAATTTACACTGTTATACAAGCTGTATGCTCACTACTTTACATTGTAGCAAAGTGTAATTTCTTCAGTGTTGTCACATGAAAAGATATAATAAAATATTTACAAAAATGTGAGGGGTGTACTCACTTTTGTGAGATACTGTACACACACATATATATATATATATATATACTGTATATTTAGCTTAACAATAAGCCCTCACTAACCTCTGTAGGTGTGGGCACTGTGGAAAAATGTATCCCCATGTTCACAGCAGAAGCACTTGCACTAAAGTCCTGCAAGGCATTCTCTCTGCACCTAATCTTCTTAGATAGCCTACTTTGAGTTTATGTTAAAGATTACAGACTAGAGGGTTAGAAAGTTACTGCTGAAACACACAATGAGCTGAGCTGTGTCCAAACGGGAACAGGAAGAAAGGCAATGTCATTTTAGGGTTCTCTTACCCACTTTAATTCTTTCCAATAACAACAAAGTCTTCCCTGATGGGATATATCCAACATTACAGAGGGTTTCCCGCCTCCTGGTCACGAGTCTTGTATGAGATATTCCTAGGATCATAGTAGCATAGGTGTGTGCAGCCTATTGCCTTAGGGTGTGCACCACAAAAGCGCAAACAAACATGAGTGTGTGTGTATATATGTCAGAAGGGCAGAGGATGGTGTCAGCAAGACAGAGATTGGTGTCATTTTTTAAATTTTATTTTATTTTATTTATTTTTTTTACAATTTTGCTTTTTTAAATTTTGTTTACAATATTATATTTTATTATTTTTTTTGCAATATTATATTTTATTATTTTTTTTACAATATTATATTTTATTATTCTTTTTACAATTCTTTTAGGAGCCCTGATGTCTCACTTTTGAGACAGAGAAAGGGACTGAGGACAGAGATTCCCCTGTCCCTTTCTCTGCAGCCAGGCAGCAGGGGTAATATGCACAGTACAGGGTGATTAGGGTGTGCCCAGGCACATCTGCCACCCTATGTGCGCATGACTATGCATAGTAGTAATGTGCGTTAGAGCGCTACTTCATTCAGTGACTGTGATAAATATCTAACTGGTCATGCAAATCATAAAGTGCCTGTGCAATATTATACAGTGAACATCCCGTGTATCAAACATGTATAAAGAATACATATAATGTGCAAACAATGCAAAGATAGGTGATGGAACGCAACTCCACAGGCACTTCCGGTCCAGGGTTTTTAAACGCACTGTTTGAATATACAATGTAAGTGGATGCTACTGTTTGTTATTTTAATAAATACAGCATTATAATTTCTCTGCCATTTGTCCACATCAATCAGTGACTCCCCCCAGAGGTGGTTTTGGCCAGCACGGTTGATTGCTTTAAAAAAGGCCTGGATTCTTTCCTTAATGTAAATAATATAACTGGGTACTAACTTCTTTAGGTAAAGTTGATCCAGGGTGAATCCGATTGCCTCTCGGGGAATCAGGAAGGAATTTTTTCCCCCGTTATAGCAAATTGGATCCATGCTTTGCTGGGGTTTTTTGCCTTCCTCTGGATCAACTGTGGGTGAAGGACTGTATATGGGATTATTTGGTTGTATGTGTGTATGTGTATATGTGTATGTATATGTATATATGTATATACATTTTTTTTTTTTTTTTTTTGGTTGAACTGGATGGACTTGTGTCTTTTTTCAACCTGACTATGTAACTATGTAACTATGTAATGTACCCTGTGAACACTGTGAGTGGTGGAAAGTGCCGTTGACAATTGGATTAGTGGAACTACTAGTCCTAGCTACTTTCCAAAGCGCACAAGACTTCTCTAATGGAAGTCCCATCTTTTTGGTGAGTGCGGGGGAGTGAAAGAGGGGAGCACGGATTGCACTGAACTGCACAGGAATATATTGAGCACTTGACACTTTATAAGCACCCCCAATAAGAAGACTTTTTGATGAACTATTTTTCCTTTGATGAACTGTGGAATTTCTCAAGCTGAATTGATTAACATGCACTTTTGATGAACTTTTATTTGTTTGGATATCTTTGTATTGTTTGCACATTATGTGTATTGTTTATATATGTTTGATACACGGGATGTTCACTGTATAATATTGCACAGGCACTTTATGATTAGCATGACCAGTTAGATATTTAGCACAGTCACTAAATGAAGTAGCACTCTAACACACATTACTACTATTATTTAAAGGCACAGGACACCTTATAGAGCAGCAACTTCATTTCTGTTTTTTGTTTTTTGTATTTTGTTTTTTATTTATTATATCATGCATCCAATATGTAGGAACTAATTATCTTGCGCTAATTAACAATCACAGAATGCACACGCCCAGGAGCGCAGGGATATCAGTCCTAAAAGGGCCTTATTTATTTCATATTCCCAGGATCAGCCTCTCCAGCCCAGATACAAATGGCACTGCAGGTTAACAGCACCGAAATACAGTAGTTGTTGGATTACAGCTATTATGTTTGGATCCCATCTCCAGCAACACTGCCTCAACTTTTCATTTGGCATCTATACCTGAAGGGGCATGGTACAAGACCCACAGGGGACCTACAGAAATGCCAGGCAGGGGCTAAAATACTCCCAGTCCACCCCTTGCATTGCCATCCATGCCAGAATATAAACCTCAAATGTAGGGCTTGTAAGGATTCAGTCTATCGATCAGCATTTGTTTCCATACGTGTTTTCCTTTTTTTCCCCTAAATTCTTTAGATCAGGTTTTCCTTTATGGGGTTTCCAGCATCACATGAAATAACAGATTATTTTTGCTGCCTTGTGTGTCTAAACAAAAACACAACATTTATCTCTCTCAGGTGAGCTCCTTGACAGAACCCCCGTCTTTGAGGCCAACAGACCAGAACACAGACACATATCTAGTGGATCTGTACACATCTGTTGCTCCCAGCAGCACTCACTCCATCTCCTAGATGGGAGGAGCAGTGGACCTCAATTAGCTTACACACAAGACTCAATTGCACAGTCATTGAGAACTGGCTACCATGTAAAATGTGGACCTAGAAGCCTCCAGGACCCATACCAGAACATACTCTGAGAAAACAGCAACATAAAAATTCTGGAGCCCCTCACCCTGTGTGTGTTAGAATCCCAGGTTATACAATACTGCCCATAACTTTCCATCCAGTCCCACACCTGGTCTGGGAATTTCTATATGCCAACCTGTGTTCAGACTGCCTCTTCGCACATTTTCTCACTACACTGACTTTTTAAGACCATTAAGCTTTCAAGCCCTGTGAGTGTCACCTTATCTTTTGGATTATACCCAAGTTCACCACTTATGCTTTACCATTTTCTCACAGATATGTGTGCAATGGCAGCCATTGGATTGTATATATACACACACATACACAAACACACACATGTATGTGATCTGATTCTGTTCGATGAGCAGTTGAATGAAGGACTGAAGAATGTCAAAAATTCAAGTAGATGTGTATAAAAGTATAAAAGGGTTAGTCTGTCACAAACAAGGCATTCATGCAGTTTGGATGCATATAGGAGAAGAGTAGAGAAGGGTCAAGAGGTAGTTTCTTCATTATTGGAGGCATGATTACACATTGAAAGGCTAAAGGGAAGGTACTTGTGTAGTGGAAGAGGTTGACTCATGCAGTTGAACCTCGGGTCAGAGTAGAACAATGGGCATGGAATAATCTTCTTGTGCGGATTGGATTTAGCAGACACGTTGTGTGTGTGTGTGTGGGGGGGGGGGGGGGATAACAGGAGAGTGGTGCCTTATTCTACAGTTGAAGGTTAGAAGAACCTAGAAATAAAGTTACAAGTAGATGGATGCAGAGGGGAGGTCATTTTGCTCATTGTCATGTTATATTGTTTTAGTTTGTGATTAAATCTTGGACATTGACTGGGGTGGGGTGGGAAACTAGAATAGGTAGATCACCAAATGAGGCTGGGTGGCAGCATGAATTAGAGGCTTGGGAATATAGTGTAAATTGATATATTTTAAACCAATCTAAAATGATAGGGTTGTTACTTTTATTAATGCGTAACTCCACTTTTGTTGAGAAAAAAACATTCCCCTCTGGATGATCTATGTACATTGCAAGGAGTATAACTATCTTTGTTGCAGATTCCTAACTTTTGTTATTCTGAAGAAATCCCTTTGTGTTTCTCTGTATCCATGTGGGAAAGGGAGTCTAATGGGAGTGGTTTCATAATTATCAATCAGCTGCTGCACCTGCAAAGCTCTAATGAGGAAATCTGCTGTGTCGGCATCCCTTTAGACATGTTCCTATTGGGAGTATATCACCAAAATTACATTTTTTTGTTGCAGGGGATGCCGGAAATCTGACTTGTATCTTAGCATAGACTTCTGGGAAAATCACCGAGCCAATCACAGCAGGACATTATGTTTCTGGGAGTTGTTCTGTACACATTCTGTGTACAGAACACCTCTAGGTAGCCATATTGCATTGCATTTTCAGAAAAGTACAGTGGCTGCAGATTAAAAAGGAAAGGTCATTTTTAATAACATTCAATTACAATATGACTTGTGTCGCAATTGTATATGCTATATTATTTTTTCTTTATTTGCTATTTTTTCCCCACGAAAGTGGAGTCACCCTTTAAATAATATTAAAAGGCTTATCATTAGAGTTGAGCGAACTTCTAGAAGTCCGGGTTCTGCTGGTTCGGCCGAACTTCGGGACAAAGTCCGGGTTCGGGTCCAGACAGAACCCAAACTTTGTCCCGGACCCCGAACCCCATTGAAATCAATGGAGAGCCGGACTTTTAGGTACAAAAAATGTTGTAAAATAGTCCTGGAAGGTCCTAGAGGTCTGCAAAAGGAAGGAAATGTGGGTAAGGGTGGGACAAGTGACCTACAAAGAAATGGGGACAGGGAAATAACTTTAAATATTTTTAAAAAAATAAAAACCTAAAAAATGCAAAAATGGAGATCATCTTCAAAATGGGTCTGAAAAGTATTAATTAACATTAGAGGCCATAGAACTGTTCTAAAATCATCTTCAAACTGTGTCAAAAAAGTATAAATAAGCCGGGAGTACCCATATCACTGTTCTGCAAAATGTGTGTATCACTTTAAATGAAACCAGGAATCAGTGCACATCTCTTCTGCACAATTATTTCAAGTCTGTGTGTCACTTTAAATCAAACCGTCAATCATTGCACATCTTTTATTCACACTTCTTTTTAAAATGTGTGTATCACTTTAAATGAAACCGTCAATCATTGCACATCTGCTATTCACACAC
>BLSH010260605.1:0-22849 GCA_018402905.1 Glandirana rugosa
TTATAAAAAAAAAAAAAAAAAAAAAAAAAAAAAAAGATGTGGTCAGTGGCACCTTATATGGTAGGTCTCCATCCCAAATTTGAATTACAAAGGATAGAATGCGAGTCTGGGGGATTTTGAATGAGACCACCCATAAAAATAGATAACCACTTGCCGACCGCCAACCGCAGGTTGACGGCGACAAGGTGGTTCGTTATTGCAAATTGCCGTCATACGACGGCGGCTGCGATAACGCTCACTGTGTTCGAGGAGGGCCAGGGAGCGGGTGCGGCGGCTTCGATTGCCGCCGGCTACCCGCGATGGAACGGAGGTCCGTGTATGTAAACACGGACCTCCATTCTGTGAAGGGGGAAGGGCTGTGATCACAGCCTTCCTGTATATGGAGGCTGTGACCACTTCCCTTCCCTTGCTAGGGCAGTCCCCCCACAGTTAGAACACGCCCAGGGAACATAGTTAACCCTTAGAGCGCCCCCTGCAGGTTAACACCTTCACTGCCAATGGCATTTACACAGTAATCAGTGCATTTTTATAGCACTGATCGCTGTATAAATGCCAATGGTCCCAAAAAAGTGTCAAAATGGTCCGACATGTCCGCTGCAATATCGCAGTATCGCTAAAAATCGCAGATCGCCACCATTACTAGTAAAAAAATAAAAATAAAAACCCCAAAAATGAATTATCATCCGTAAATGCGACCACTTTTGCGCAAACCAATCAATAAACGCCAATTGCGATTTTTTTATCGCAAATATGAGGAAGAATATAAATCGGCCAAAAACGGTGAAAAAAAATTTTTTTTTATATTTTTTTTATTTGTATTTTAGCAAAAAGTAAGAAATTTGGGTTTTTTTGCAAAATTGTCGCTCTTCTTTTGTTTATAGCGGCAATCAGATATGACGCAGAGGGGATCAAATACCACCAAAAGAAAGCTCTGTTTGTGGGGAAAAAAAAGGACGCAAATTTCATTTGGGTATAACGTCGCACGACCGCGCAATTTTCAGTTAAAGCGACGCAGCGCCGAATCGCAAAAAGGGCTCCGGTCCTAAAGCTGGAAATCCTTCCGGGGCTGAAGTGGATAAACAAATTGTATACATATATCATGGATTTACTACATGATAAAATTGCAATGCAATAATTAATTTATAACATGATACAAAGTGGGGTTAAAAAGAATTCATTGTAAATGAATTATTGCATTGCAATTTATCATGATATATATATACCGGTATATATATATTAATTTATATTATTATTATACAGGATTTATATAGCGCCGACAGTTTGTGCAGCGCTTTACAATATTAGGGCAGACAGTACAATTACAATACAATTCAATACAGGAGGAATCAGAGGGCCCTGCTCGTTAGAGCTTACAATCTAAGAGGGAGGGTTGAATAATACGAAAGGGCAGTAAACTGCAGGGGATGAGCTGATTGAGAAAATAAGGAGTGTAGTTAGGTGGTGGCAGGATAGGCTTCCCTGAAGAGAAAAGTTTTCAGGGATCGCTTGAAGGTGGATAGATGTGGGGACATTCTGACCGATTGGGGTATGGAGTTCCAGAGGATGGGAGAGGCTCGGGAGAAGTCTTGGAGGTGAGTGAGAGGAGGTGATGAGGGAGCTGGAGAGCAGGAGGTCTTGGGAGGAGCGAAGAGGACAGTTAGGTTGGTATTTTGAGGTATATATATATATATATATATATATATATATATATATATATATATATATATATCATTCCTGATTGTGACACTGCAGACAATGTGCGCACGCTTTAGTGCAGTACGATTACTTGGAGCTGGAGGAACTTGGATTAAAGATGGCTGAGTTAGCAGTGTAAATTTTGAACTGTAGTGAAGCAACAGTAGTATCTTTTTTTGCCGTTATTGGGGAAAGGGAGAGCATAAACCATACTTAGCCCAGGCTCTTCAAAAGACCTTGTCATAAATAGTAATGTTGTAAACAGCCTGGAGCATAGTCTGTCAGCAGTGTTAATTTCAAAAAACGAAAAAAAAACAAAAAATTACACCACATTTTCATCCACTGACGAAAACTATGATGAAAATCAATTCAGTTTTCGTTCACAAACGAAACAAAATGAAAATGTGAGGCAGGGACATTTACCCTCAGAACTTCTGGTTTCCATGAAGCTCTGCAGCACGCATCGCATTGCAACAGTTGCAATACTGTGCATCCAGCATTACAGGCCTCCTCCGAGTCCTCAGGTGACCGTCCAGAGCAGATCAGCACTGTGCAGCCTCCCGAGAGTCCCACTCCCAAGTCACAACGACCATTCAGGGCAGATGAGAGCACCGTGAATTTGAACATTACAAATATAGGCCGGATGCCTCCCCTCAGACCACCGGCCAGAACACTTTGCATTACCAGGCCTCCTCTGACCACCGGAATCCAGAGCACTGTGCATTACAGGCCATCCCACAGACCTGAGACCACCATCCAGCACTGTAGAGCATTACAGGCCTCCTCTGACCACTGGTATACGGAGCCCTGTGCATTACAGGCCATCCCACAGACCACCATCCAGCACTGTGCAGCATTACAGGCCTCCTCTGACCACCTGCATCCAGAGCACTGTGCAGCATCAGGCCTCTCAGACCCCCGTCTAGATCACTGGGCAGCACTGCAGACCTCCTCAGACCACCGCCAGAGCACTGTGCATCATTACATGCCTCCTCACCATCCTCAGACGGTCCCAAACCCTGTGCATTGCAGGCTTCCTCCTCACTGTCCACATCCAGACCTCACTGAGGCGAGTTGGACTCAGATGGCGTCGCTCCTATTTTCCCATCCCCACTGCTGCACAAACTAAACAGGAAAGGTCGGCGTCTGACTGGTAGAAAAAAAAAAAAAAAAAAAAGAGAAGATCTATGGATGTATTTTACAGTTGATGTTAAGGACAATAACCATGTGGAGCAACACTCGCTGGTAAAAATACAACAAACTTGCGTCATTTGCAGATAACCCATCCCGAAATTCATACAAAGGTAAACACAGCACACTTAACTGCACCTTTGTTGAGAACAGTATTATTCTATGTGCACTGCAGGGATGTTTTTTTAACAAACTTTGCTGCAGTCAGATTCTGGCAAGGGTGGGAAGTGTCATTATAATGGTGCATTTTAATTGTCCAGATATAGACTGGGCAGAAGGAAGTGCACATTCGTCTAAAGTTCACCATTTCCTAAATGTCTTGCAGGACAATTATATGGGTCAGATGGTAAATGCACCAACAAGAAACAAAGTGTTACTAGACCTACTGATTACTAACAATACAGATCTGATAGTGGATGTGGAAATACGGGGCAACTTAGGAAACAGTGAACACAGGTCAATCAGTTTCATTATAAATCACAGAAATATGAAACACAAGGGCAATACAAAAACACTGAATTTCAAAATTGCCAACTTCCCCAAACTGTGCTCTTTGCTAGAAGTTATTCAATGGGATAGAATCATAACAACAAAGAACAGAAGAAAAATTTTATTTTTCTGGTATTGGCCAGTGTATTCATAGGGGAAATAAATTCAAAAGCGCAAACAAAAGTCCCGGGTGGCTTAACAACGTAAAATTGCATATAAAAGCAAAGGAATAAGCCTTCAAAAAATACAAGGCTGAGGGGTAATCATCAACATTCCAACTATCCAAATTATGCAATAGGAAATGTAAGGGTGCATATAGGTGCATAAATAGTAAGAAAGGGAAGTCAGAACATATTGGCCCAATAAAGGAAGGGGAAGGGAATCTGGTTACAAAAGATGGAGAAATGGCGAAGGTTTTGAATTTATGCTTCTCCTAAGTCTTCACAAGGGAAATGAGGGGTTCAGTAACCAAGACTGTAATATTAATCTTCATAGCACGTCACAGGAAGCACCCACATGGCTAACAGAGGACAAAATTAGAAATAGACTTGACAAACTCAACATTAATAAGTCACCGGGACTAGATGGCTTGCACCCGTGGGTCCTTAAGAACTCAGTGAAATGATAGCCAGACCATTGTTCCTAATTTTTATTGACAGTCTACTGACTGGAATGGTACCACCTGATTGGAGTAAAGCCAATGTAGCACCAATTTTTAAAAGGGGGCCGAAATACATTCCTGGGAACTACAGGCCAGTTAACCTAACATCAATAGTCTGCAAGCTCTTGGAGGGATAATAAGGGACTACATACATGATTTTAGTAATCAGAACATTAACTTTAGCAGTAATCAGCGTGGATTCATTAAGAAGTGTTCTTGCCAGACCAACCTATTAACCTTCTATGAGGAAGTGAGCTGCCATCTAGATAAAGGAAGGCCAGTAGATGTGGTGTTCCTAGATTTTGCATTCAATACAGTTTACCATAAACATTTACTGTGCAAACTAAGATCTATCGGCATGGATCAAAGGGTGAGTACATGGATTGAAAACTGGCTACAGGGGCGAGTCCAGAGGGTGATGATAAATGGGGGGGTACTCGGAATGGTCTGGTGTGGAAAAGACTGTCCCCCAGGTTTCTGTCATGGGACCAATCCTATTTAATTTGTTCATAAACGATCTGGAGGATGGGATAAACTGCTCAGTTTCAGTATTTGCGGACAATACAAAGCTAAGCAGGGCAATAACTTCCACACAAGATGTGGAACCCTTGCAAGAAGATTTAAACAAATTAATGGGATGGGCAACTACATGGCAAATGAGAATTAATGATGTAAAATAATGCATTTGGGTGCCAAAAATATGAATGCAGTTTACTGGCTAGGAGCAGAACCCCTGAGGGAATCTAGGATGGAAAAGGACCTGGGGGTCCTAGTAGATGCCAGGCTGCTGCAAGCAAAGCCAACACAATATTGGCATGCATTAAAAAGGGAATTAACTCCAGAGATAAAACATTAATTCTCTCACTATACAAGACTCTGGTCAGTCCACATCTAGAGTATGCCGTCCAATTCTGGGCAGGAGTCCTCAGGAGGGATTATGCTGGTACTGGAGAGGGTCCAGAGAAGGGCAACAAAATGAATAAAGGGAATGGAAGATCTCAACTATGTGGAAAGACACCAGAGAGGGGATAGGATTTCAATGTACAAATACTGTACTAGTGACCCCACTATAGGGAAAAAGCTTTTCTGTGAAAGAAAAATTTAAAAAGAGACGCGGCCATTCACTAAAATTAGAAGAGAAGCGGTTTAACCTTAAACTGCGTAAAGGGTTCTTTACTGTAAAAGCGGCAAGGATGTTGAATTCTCTTCTACAAGTAGTAATTTCAGTGGGGAGCAGGGGCGTAGCTACAGGGGGTCGCACTTGTGACACGGCCCGAAGCTCCAGGGGGCCCATGGAGCCCCTTGTACAGCTGAATAGGAGGGGCGTCATATAGCGGAATCGATCCCCGCCTTCTGCAGCTGCTTCTTCTTTCCCTCCCACAGGCATTCAGCGGTTGCAGGAGGCAGATATCGATTCCTCTATATGTTACCACCCCGTTGCCCCACCTATTCAGCTTCCCTATGCTGCCCTTTAAGCCCCTCTTTTCCAGCTCCACACTGCGCTGCTCGGGAACACACTTTGACATCTCGGCACGCCAAGCAACCCTCTGCTCCCAAGAGTGAGACATCAGCGGGATCTGAGTCACAGATGGTGAGAGCTGTGAAGGGGGATAAGGGTTGTTTGCTGCAGGACTCTGAGCTGAGAGCACCTCTCTCATAGGAAAACTGATAAGGGGTGTCTGGCCTCAGTCACCACCTTGTGTATTGGATAACTGAAAGAAAAAGGTGGGGACAAGGTCACTGATATGCCCTTCACATACCAACATGGCTGAGGTGAACTGGGACACCACAAGATGGCTGCTACTCAAACGGATAGGCCTTAGCCCAATATGCAGGACAGTTACACTTAAATGTGGCACTGCTAGGTTGCACTGATGGGCACTGATAGGGCGCATTGATGAGCACTGATATGTGGCACTAATAGGCTGCACTGATGGGGACAATGATGAGCACTGATCGGAGGCATTAATGGGCACAGATAGGGAGCTGATCATATGGTAAAGAGCCGCCATGGTTAGCCCTTTACTATGATCTGTGTTCAGCTGTGTTGGACTGTGCTGGTTGGACTTGTGTTTTTTTCCAACTATGTAACAATTGCATACCTTTTGTTATTCTGAAGTAATAGCAGTTTTTTTTCCTCTGTCCATGTTGTGTACTTAGTCACGGATTTCATAATATCGATCAGAGGCTCCTTTCCCTGAATTTAAGTATCTCACCAAAATATATATAGAGGGATGTGGTCACAGGGATGTGGCCACAGAGAGGAGCACTGTTTATTTTCGCACAGCACAGGGCGCCTAAAGGACTAAGGCCAGCCCTGGGAAGGGCCATACATGTAGTAAATTATAGTGAGACAACTTGGAACTGACTGTGTGGGGTGAGAGAAGGTAAAATCAGAATAACTTGATTTAACCCACCCCCCCCCCCACCCCCCAGATAGAGAAAATTGCCAATGGACGGCCAAGTCAAGCCAGTGCACCATCACAGCAAACTATTTGCACTGCTCTTTTAAGTGCTTCAAAATACAAAATTGACACGAAGGAACAACAGGCCACTAAGACCAGACAGGAGGCCATAGCAAAATGGATTATGTGCACTGGATTACCAGTCAGACTGATCTGCTGCTCTATGCTGCTGTCAGGAACCATGAGTCAGACCAAGACAGAAGTGCAGTAAAATCACACTTTTTAATAAAAAGGTAACATGATATAAACTGAGTAAACGCGGTCAAAGCAGATAATCAGAGCAAGCCAGTGAAACAGGAGCCCAGAGATCAGCGAGGTCAAACAAACAGCGTGCAGGGTCAGGAGCCAGGAGGAGAGTCAGCCAAGCAGGGTGTTGAACCCAGGAACCAGAAAGGAACGTCAAACAGGCAAAGTCTATAACAGCAAGACACAGCTGAGATTTCTCCAGAGATGCTGACCAGGGGTAGGCGCCTGAGATCTGATCCAGTCAGTTTATATAGCAAGGAGAGCTGGCTAACTAGCAGGAAATGGACATCAGGTGAGACACAGTGGAAGCGGAGACTGGCAATTAACCCGCAGCTGAGCAACTATCTCTGAGAAGCGTGGGCTGAGCCCAGCCCTGACAGCTGCCTGTTTGGGGAGATGCTCTTCCTGGGTCTTCTGTGAAATTTTGAAAGGAACCTAGACTGGCTGCTTGGATGTGGATGGTGCTTTCTGTGATTTTTCAATATTCTCCTCTTACACATGTTCAGAGTCAGACAGATCCTCATCTTGTATGTGAGGCAATGTGGATTTTCTTTACGGCAAAAAATTGTACTGGAGATTTTAGTTGACTAAATAGGACCAAAAATTGCAGATGACTAAAGTGGAACTAAAAGTAAAATAGCATTTTAGTCAAAAAACCAAGACTAAAACTAAATCAAAATTTGCTGCCAAAATTAACACTGTCAGGCTGGGGGTACTTACCTATTTTGACCTAAAACTCCTAAAGAGAAACTATACATCAGGGGTGTTCAACTCACAGTCCAAGTGAGATCAGTATGTGGCACAGGCATTTCTGGAGGGATGCTGTGCAAGCATAGAAGCCACAACGGCTGGCAGGAACAATCTAGGCACAGGCACATATGGAGGGACGCTGGGGATTCTGTTCAAGAATAGTCACAGCGGCCAGCACTGAGAATCCAGACACAGGCACAGCTATAGGGAACTGCATATTCCAGATGAGGTTGTACTAATGCTTTGTACTGGGCAAAATGTCTCCATGGGACTCAATACTTTTTTTTCTAGCTTTACAAACTGCATTGGCACTACATGCTAATATTAGGTCTATGATCTACCAAATCCTTCTCCATTGACTCACCTCAACTGTCGTCCTAGAATGTATGACGCTTGCAGCTTTTTAGTGCATGGAATTACATCAACATTAAACCTCATTTGCCACATAGTTGCCCAATTAACAGTGCATTGAGGTCACTCTGTAAATTGGACACATCCTGTAAGGACTTTATTCCACTACATTACTTAGTGTCATCTGCAAACACAAATAGTATTTTTAATCCCAACTCTATCATTACTACATATGTTAAATATAAGGGGTCCCAATATTTCACCTTGGGGTACACCACTGATAACCTTAGACCACTCAGTATGAATTGCTACTCTCCGAATATGATCTTGTAGCCAGTTTTCTATCCATTTTTTTCTTTTCATTAAACGCTTGCCGACTGTATGCATATACAGTGGCAAGGAGGCTCCCCTGGGCAGGATCACCTACCTTTACATGATCCTGCACTTCCGAGTTGGGCGCGCACGTGATGTCCACCGGGACCCGCCGATTGTTCAGGATACAGGCAGAGCGGCGGTCTGCCTATGTAAACAAGGCAGATAGCCGTTCTGTAAGAAGGGAAGGTTGTGATCCTGTGTTCCTGCAAAACAGTAACATGGATCTCTGCCTTCCCATAGTTACAAGCACCTCACACAGTGTACGCAAGCATAGTTTAGGCACACAGTTAACCCTTTGATCGTTCCTGATGTTAACCCCTTCCCTGCCAGTATCATTAGTACAGTGACTGTGCATATTTTTAGCACTGATCACTGTATTGGTATCATTGGTCCCAAGAAATTGTCACTTAAGTGTCAGATTTGTCCACCGCTATGTCGTAGTCCAGCTATAAGTCACTAATTGCTGCCATTGGTAGCTAAAAAAAAAAAAAAAAAAATTCCATAAATCTATCCCATAGTTTGTAGATGCTATAAATGTTGCGCAAGCCAATCAACATACGCATATTGGGATTTTGTTTTACCAAAAACATGTAGCAGAATACATATGGGCCTATATTGATTAAGAAATTAGATTTTACCATTTTTTTTTAATTGGGAATGTTTTATAGCAGAAAGAAATAGTTTTCTTTTTCAAAATGGATAGTCTTTTTTGGTTTATAGGGCAAAAAATAAAAAACCTGAGTTGATCAAATACCACCAAAAGAAAGCTGTGTGTGTGTGTGTGTGTGTGTGTGTGTGTGTCTCATAAATTTAATTTGGGCACAGTGTCAAATGACTGTGCAACTGTGTTAAATTAACGCAGTGCCATATCGCAAAAAATAGGATTTTATTAAGAACTTACCATAAAATCCTTTTCTCTGAGTTCACTGAAAGACGCAGCCCTTCATTGACAAGTGGGGTTTATGCGCATCCTACTAGGAGTAAACTAGGCAAATAGAAAAAAAGCAAGCTGACCCCTCCCAGGGGGCCGTCCTCACTCCAGCATATAACCCCATAGCTAAGCATAGCATTTCAGTTCGTAACAAGCTGTACAAACGCAACACAGAGGGATGGGTGCTGCGTCTGTCAGTGAACTCAGAGAAAAGGATTTTATGGTAAGTTCTTAATAAAATCCTATTTTCTCCTACGTTCACTGACAGATGCAGCCCTTCATTGACAAGTGGGGATGTCCCAAAGCAGTGTCATTCAAGAGGGGTCAGTAAACAATAACTGTACCCAACAGAAATCCTCTCAGGAGGCGCCAGCCGTGCCTACACCGCCGCCTGTAAAAATTTACGGCCAAAAGCAGCATCCGCGGATGCTGACACATCAACTTTGTAAAACTTAACAAAAAAAGTGTGCACCGAGGCCCAAGTAGCCGCCTTGCACACCTGAGACACCGAAGCCTGGTGTCTGAAAGCCCAGGAAGTGCTAAGTGCCCTGATGGAATGAGCCGTGACTGGAAAAGGGGGAACTTTGCCCCGAACAGTATATGCATGGGTCACGGTCTGTCTGATCCAATGGGAGACAGTAGCCGACGAGGCCGCCAACCCTTTGCGCAGGCCTTCTGTCAGTACAAACAACGCATCAGACTTCCGAAAAGAAGCTGTAGCCGCCAAATACACCCGCAAAGCCCTCACGACATCCAGAGAATGCAACGGGTGCGGACATAAGGAAGGAAGAACAATATCCTCATTAATGTGAAAAGAGGAAACCACCTTCGGTAGGAACGAAGATGAAGGTCTCAGGACCGCCTTATCCTTATAAAGGACCAAGTAGGGAGACTTGCATGACAACACCGCCAACTCAGACACCCGCCTAGCGGATGTAATGGCCACCAAGAAAGCCACCTTTTGCGACAGCAATTGTAAGGGAATATCCCTGATTTTCTCATATGGCGGTCTCTGCAGTACAGAAAGTACCTAATTCAAATCCCACGGCGCCAAAGGCGACCGTACCTGAGGAGCCACATGGCGTACACCCTGTACAAATGTACATATCAACGAATGTGACGCTAAAGGGCGTTGAAAAAGAATCGCCAGAGCCGAAATCTGACCCTTGAGTGTACTCAATGCCAACTTATTATCCAGGCCTTGCTGCAAGAATGCCAGCACCTGGGACACAACGTAAGAGCGGGGGTTCCATCCCCCCCGCCTCACACCAGGCAATATAGGCCTTCCAAGTGCAATGATATATCTTGCGCGAAGTACACTTGCGTGCCTTAAGCATGGTAGGGATCACAGAGTCCGAGACGCCCCTATCCCTCAAAACCTGGGACTTAATAGCCAAGCCGTCAAAGCCAGCGAGAGTAAAAGCAGGGTGCAGGATGGGTCCCTGTGACAGCAGATCTCTGCGTAGCGGAAGCCGCCAGGGGGCATCTGTCACCATCCGCACCACGTCGGCATACCAAGGGTGCCGAGGCCAATCCGGAGCTACCAGGATGTTGGGATCCCCTCCGCTTCTACCCTGCGCAGTAACCGCGGTAGGAGCTTGAGAGGAGGGAAAACGTACAGGAGCCGGTACCGACCCCAAGGCGCTACCAATGCGTCCGTGGCGGCCGCCAACGGATCCCTTGTTCTGCACACGAAGGTCTGCACCTTGTGATTGAACATGGACGCCATGAGGTCCACGTCTGGCGTGCCCCACCTTTGGCAAATCTGACGGAACACCTCTGGATGTAGGGACCAGATGGTGTACAGCAGGCTCTGAGGAAGAGGTATAAACCTTGAAAAGCATTAGCTTGAGTTGTGCAGGATACCAGCCGTGCAGTGCATGTCCACGAACTGGAGGTACTGCTTATATGGTTGTCGTGCATCTTTTATGACTCGTTTGTGAGTATATTTTTTAACTTTTATTTAAACATTTTTATCAAGGATAATGCACTAGGCCAGTGCACCATTGTGTTTTTTGTTTTTGCAACAGTGCCTTTGGATTACCCCTAGTTCATCAGTGGCAGCAAGGTGGCACATTATCCAGAGTTTACGTTATCCTATGGACTACCTGAACACAGAGTGAAAGATGCCTTCCCTCTGAGCGCAGGAATATTAGTATGTGGATGTGATTTGTAGGGACCATTCCCCCCCTGATCCAGCGTCTGGCGACAGAGTCCGCCTGCCAATTTTCTACGCCCGGAATGTAAATGGCAGAGATTGCCGGCACATGAATTTCTGCCCATCTCAGAATGCGAGCCGCTTACGCAGCCGAGCTCCTCGTTCCGCCCTGATGGTTCACGTATGACACAGCCGTGGCGTTGTCCGACTGAACCCGAACCGGGAGGCCGCGCAGCCTTACCATCCAGTGGGAGAGGCAGGGCCTGATTGCCCTCAGCTCCAGCACATTTATCGGAAGGCGAGATTCCTGCGCCGATCAACGGCCCTGAGCAGATAGCTGCCCCAGGACCCCCCCGCCCCAGCCCGATAGGCTGGCATCCGTCATGACTATCAACCAGTTCAGGGGAAGAAACGACTTTGCCAATGTTAGAGCCGGTGTAGGAGCCGAGTGTGACTCTGGGCGTACGGTATTGCCTCAAAAGGCCGAGACCATGAGCCCCAACACCCACATACAGAACAGTAAGGAGGACCACTGGCGTAAAAGCAGGGTTCGCACCGCTGCTTGCAGTGTCAGCAACTTGGCCGGAGGTAAGAACACCTTCGCCTGCTCTGTGTCCAGAATCAGACCCAGATATTCCAGTCAACAGGACGGGGCCAACGTCGACTTCTGCAAGTTGATCAGCCAGCCGAATTCTCTCAACGAGGCCACATTCTCCTCCAGGGCCGAAGCCGACTCCACTCGCAAGAGTAAGTCGTCGAGGTATGCTACCACCGCAATGCCTCAAGAGCGCCAGCACCGGAGCCACCAACTTGGTGAGTACCCGAGGAGCCGAGGCCAGACCGAAGGGAAGTGCCACAAATTGGTAATGCAGCTCCCCTACTGCAAAGCGCAGGAAGCGCTGGAGACAAATGGGAACATGGAGATGCGCGTCCCTGATATCCAGAGACGCCATGAAGTCCCCTTGGTGCAGGGCGGCCACAACCGATCGAACAGATTCCATCCTGGATTTTCGCGCCCTCACAAAGTGGTTTAGCGCTTTTAGGTCCAGAACTGGCCTGACCCCACCCTTTTTCGGCACCACAAATAGGTTTGAATAGAAGCTGCGGAACCTTTCCAGTGGAGGTACCGGCACAATCACCCCTTGTTCGGAGAGCGTCTGAACAGCCCCTAGGAGAGCCTCTCGATGCCCCTGAGGGAGTCTCAAGTTTGATGGGAAAAACCTGTCTGGGGTAGAGTGCTGAACTCTATCCTGTACCCAGAGGACACCACTTCCTGCACCCACCAGTCGGAAATGCGGGCAGTCCACCTGTCTGCGAACCCCAGAAGTCGGCCCCCCACGAGAATCAGGTGGGGGCAACCCATCATGCGAAAGAGGACTTTTCCTGCGTCCTTTCGCTCTTGCGCTGCCAAGGCCGCTTACCGGACCCCGAGGCAGACTTGCCGGGCCTTGAGCCCTTGCCCGCTGCACCGGGCGCACGAAAAAAAACAGCTTCTGACCTGCTTACGGCGGAATTCCCGCCGCCTGGGCTCCGGGAGAAAGGTACTCTTCTCCCCGGTGAAATCCTTAATGATTTCATCCAATTGTGCCCCAAAGAGCTGACCACCCTGAAAGGGGAGATCCGTGAGGCCCTTTTTAGATACGTGGTCACCCGACCAACAGCGTAACCACAGCACCGTTTGATAATGACTGCAAAAACAGACATCTTCGACAGCATGGGAAGCAGGTCCAAAGCTGCATCACACAGATACCAGAGACCCTGTATTAGATGGTCCGACCGCTGTGAGGCCTCAGCCGAACACCCGCAGCTCAAGTCATTGTGCAACTCAGTCGCACACGCCGTAAGAGAATGCGCCACCATGGCCGACGCCAGAGCTGGTCTTATGGCCGACCCCGTCACCAAGAAAAATGCCTTGGACAACGCTTCCGTCCGCCTATCGGCCGGATCCTTAAAAGAGGGAGACCCCTCCAAGGGGATGGTCGTTGCCTTATTCAGGCGAGCCACTGGAGGGTCCACTGCGGGGGATACCCATTTCTGACAAAACGGTCCTCAAAAGGATAGTGCACAGCAAAACGTTTGGGCAATGAAAAGGAATTCTGCGGACGCCGCCATTCCTTATAGACCAGCTGGTCAAAAAATTGGTCATAGGGATATGCCCTAGTGGACCGAGATGGCTTAAAAGACCCACAAACGTAGGCCGTATCCTGCGACTCCCCGGCCTGGTCCAGTCGCAAATACGCACGTATATTGGTGATCAGGGAGGCCCCCAGCGCCCTCTCGCACGCTACCGAGGCCCCCTGGTCTTCCTCACCATCCGAGGGCTCCAGTTCACCATCTGAGAGCTCCACGGGAGTCCCCGTGACCACTGAGGTCCCTTCCGGTTCAGAATCCTCCCCTAAGGGGGGGTGGACGCTTTTTAGCCACCCCCTTAGCACGGCTCGGCACCTCCCGGGGGAAAAACTACCCCAATATGGATTTTAACTGATCCAGGGGAACCAGAGGGCCCAGCGCAGGTTGCGCTTCCACAGGCTCCTCCGGAGGAGAACCCACAGGTTCAGCTGCCATTGCGCCACCGGGACACTGACAGACCAACAGGTCCAGACACCCCCACAATGCAGCCCCACCACTGCCCCACAGAGCAACCAGGAAATACCCAGGAGGACTGCACCCACCACTACCAACACCCCAGAGAGAGCCAGCTATACTTGCTGTGTGACAATTGCCCGTCAAGCACTGCGTCCCAGTAGGAGTGCTGCCCACCTGTCAGGAGCCTTCACCGCCACTGTGCCTTCCACGCTGTCCCAGAGGAAAAGAGGAAGAAATGGCGCTAGCCGCACGTTTTCTTCACAGACACATCAAACATGGCCGCCGAGTGGTCACAAGAGGCCAAAGCCTGTTCACACAGGCCGTGACTATGGCAAAATGGCCGCCGCTCCATCACTAGAGGCCAAAATAGCCCACAAAATGACCACGGCTACGGCAAAAGTGAACGTAGGAGAAAATGCCATGGTCATGAAGGGGGGTAAACCTTCCGGAGCGCAAGTGGTTAAAAATAGATACTTCAAAATCTTATTTCTCAATGTTCTAGTAAAGAACTTTGCTTCTATATGGCAGTGAGTGATCAAGACTTTCTTTAAAAGATGGTTCATAGATACTGCCGTGAACTTATTTTTTTTCCCACACTGGATCAACACAGGTAACCACTATATGTTTTGTTCACACAATGCTGGAGTGATGTGCAGTGCAGAAAAAAAAAAAACAGACATGGTGCATTTTCCTGCAGTTCACTGGATGGCAAGGCAGAGCACCATGTTACTTTGCAGAGATCTGAATGGAGTGTACACTTTGCACACTTAAAGTTAAAAAAAAAAAAAACAACTCATCAATGGTGCTACACAGCAGACACCAGCACAAACACACTAAAATTGAATATTTTAACATGCTGCTAAAGTCAGAATTGCAACAGATGCTGTGAAAGGTCTAGGGATTTCTTTTGGGAAAATTTGTGGTGGCAGCTACTTGCGTGTGTAAAGGGTTTAACTCAGTTAACCTGCCCAGTGACAATCACGGTCTGTCCGCTTGCGATTTGATTGTTGCCCTGCGAATTGGAAAATCTCTGCTCTGTGTGTACTCATCACAGACTTCACATTTTATGAAAAGCTGAAAGAGAATGCTGGCTCGTCACTGGATCTAATACTTTGCAGTTTATTTAGGCTCCTTTCACATCTGAGCATTCCATTCATTGTTAATGGCACAAAACAGAGCATAGCGCAATGCCTGAAAAAGTACAGGAGCTTCTTTGGTGTGTTTGTTGCATGTAGGGCAGTCATATGCATGTAGCAAAAAACATGCAAAACCGGGTTCACAATACACTTAATAAAGGTAAAGTACCGTATTCTATACCTTGTTCCCTTCTAAGCCTAGGGATTATCCTCACTGTTCCTGTCAGAGGTGATCATTCCCAAAAGGAAACTATTTTTGCCTAACAAAGATGTAATATATATATATATATATATATATATATATATATATATAAAAATATATAAATATATAGCATCTTAAAAAAAAAAAAAAAAAAAAAAAAAAAGTGAACTCAATGAGCAGCTCAGTTATTAGTTATTCACAATCAACCAACTCATTCCTATAAACCACACAAGCACAGATTCCTCATGTCACAGTAATTTAAAAGTATGAATAACTCATATGTAATTAGTAGATGCAGACATCATAAATTGCGCTCATCACTCTTCAACAAGGATATAATCGGATACGTCATGGCCAGTCTTTCACCTGCCAAGTACAATTCCCTGCATTTCTCACATTGTTTCCTCTAAACATACAGAAGCCGGGTGAAAATGGGCTTTCCTGCTAAGCTCCTTATCTCTGCCCTAAACTGCTTGTCTAAGAATCCAACTGTGTGTCTAAGAAGCCAGCAAAGGTTTTTAAACAAGAAAATATGCATTTCAATACAAGATCAGAGTCCTAAATTTAAGCTGAACCCTGATCTGCCTATTTTTTTTTGTCAGCATAACCCAGCTTTGTAAAGAAATTCTTGGAGCTCCTAGGGCACGCCGCAAAATGAAACTAGGCAAGAGGAATTTCACCGTACCAGATGGGTTCAACTACACAGGTGACATTCTATTACACTCCCAATCACTTGTATGTGCTGCAAATATAAACACCATTAAGTAGTTAAATCACTTGTCCCAAAAGCCTGCGGGACCATTCACAAGGTGCAGCACACATGCACAGCCGGTTGTGAAGCCGCAAGCAGTCACTACCGGGTGCCACAGTTAAGAGGTCGTGCCGGGCACCAAAGCCCGGTTAAGAAACTAGCCAGGTGAGGATAGCGGTGGATCCTGGGACATGTGAGTGGTTATTAAAAAGAGACAGCAGCCCCAACCCCCCTCCCCCTCTTTTTTTTCAATAATTCTTTTCTCCTCGCTCTTTCTTATACCCATTTTCTCTATACTCGTCTATACTATTCCCTCCCCATGTTTGATATTGCTTTTAATAACCCACAGCCTTACAACCTGAACTCTGATAACTTATCTCCAGTTCCAGGCCAGTTGTTAATCCATCACTTCAGGCAAGTTGCATATTCTATTCCTTTTCCCTCCTCATGTCCACAATAAAACAATGGCCTCTGCAAAGCTCCCATATGCGTGTGAAGCCACATGGTCAAAATTTCTATGCACGCAAAATTTAGGATAAGGCACATCAGTGACACGCACACTAAAATAATACACCACTATATGAATCATCCCCATGTTGTACAATTCTTTCCAAACATGGAGTCTTATAAAAGCTTTGCCCAATTATTGCCTCTAAAGGTTTATAACAGATATACTGAATTGAATTTTGGCACCATTTTTATTGTACGTACGAAATATTTATGATGTGTTTTAATATCGGATTGTATACTGGCCTTGATGAAGGAGGGTGTACCCACCCCCCACCACCAGCGAAAAGTGTTTGCTCCATTTTACCCCTTTGAACTGCAAACTTCAATACATACATTGAATAAAAGCCTGAAGTGTGACGTCCCTGCATATTGAACATGCCTCCTACCTCATCTACACTACAATAGATTTTGAAATTTTATGGAAATGGCGTTCAGTGGACCTAATGCAACTATCCTGGGGAATTCTATAAACGTACCAATTCTCTGGTGGTGGTTCCCTTAGGAACTACCTGAATATAATTCAGGAAAGCATTTGCACCGGTGTAGGTAGCATTACTAATGTGTGCGTGTGTGTGTGTGTGTGTGTGTGTGTGTGTGTGTGTGTGTGTGTGTGTGTAAGATTCAGGTAGTTCTGATGCTTACCCCAACTAAACTATAAACTTTAAGAACGAGTTGCTATGGCAGCGACTGATTCTTAAAAGAATTACCACCAGCTCACAGTTTAGTAAACTGGTGGCAATTAGGACCAGATCGGAGCGGACACATGGAGGTATGCCAGTGCTCAGTGTAGGGCATGTGTGTTGGGAAGCGGTCACAAATGTGACCGCTTTCCACAGCGCTCTATCCTGGGCCTCATTTCAGCCATCAGCTGGGAGTTTTACTGGAACAAAGCTAAATTTGAACAAAGGGGCTGAGAATAGTGGTGATATCATTACTCAAACATGGCAATGCCCATATTTGGGAAATGATTTGTCACTGGGTAAGCCCAACGAGGAACTGAGACTAGTGCCACATCAGATCTGCTTTACTTTTAATTGACCGTGCATTGCAGTGGGCAGATTCACAAGCCAATATTAGACTGAATAGCCTACTGATGTGGGCTTTCAATCTAGTTTCCCATCAGGTAATGCCCACCCCAGTACAAAACTCCTCGGCAAAGTGACCGTTAGCATAACAGGCACAGTGACCAGGGAGGGAGTGCACTGCGGAAGGAATGTATAGTATGGACACAGCAAAATCAGTGTGGGCATCTAAAAACCTAGCACTTCCAGAACAAAGCAGCTTATGACTCACTTTCCTTTCTCTTACAACACTGTTAGTTGGTGGTTGGCCCAGTGGTATCACACAGTGTTGGGGGGGGGGGGGGGGGGGAAGTCCTCTGCTCTGTGTAAGCTTTATTAGGAATTATACTGAGCTTAAACTGGGCTTTGACTAAACTCTGCAGGTTTAGCAGGGAACGGCTACATTTCGATGTTTGCGTGTGTGGCCCTCCCTGTCTGACAAAAGTCTATTATATCAACTTCAGCCAAAAAAGGACACGCTATAAAACGTTCGTTGATCAGTGGCTGCAGCCGCTGAACAGTGTATTGTGACCACACAGAACACAATAGTCACCTACCCGCTTCAGTATATTTCAGCCCAACCTTCTCATCCCCATCTTTTGGTTTAGGCGGTGGCCACACTGCCTGAAGTCTTCCAGGAGTCCGGTCTTCTGGATCTGAGGGACTTGTGTCTGGCTGCAAGACAGAACAAATTTGTAAGACTAATTAAATTTACTAGACATTTCAAAACACCTAAGCTTCGATTTCAAACTGCAGTATGATTTGTTAAAATAGGAGTCCAGCAGACAGGCTTTAAAAAACATGCAAACAATGTTATGTATTCATCACAGACATACGTTCCTTAAATTTACACAATGTGAACTTCTAAAAACGAAAAAGCCTAAGGTGCAGTTTGTTATTCTGAAAAACTCAAACAATTTTTAAAGGAGCCCATAGAATAATTGGATCGAGATTTTAAAAACACTCTGATGAGAAGGTAGCTTCCTTGCTCAATAACAAAGGGGCAAACAATGTAAAAAAATAAAATAAACTAACATTGGCATTAGCTGCCATTTAAGGCCACATTAATATTTGGAAATCTTTAAAAAGACAAAAACAAAAAAATCACCACATACACTTTTCCTATCAGCATTCTGATCGTTTTCTATAGGTCTGCCTTTTTCAAAGATGGACTTCAGTGATTCCTTATCACTCTTCTGCTTGCGCTTCACAGCTTCTAAGTCAGAAGAATCCTCTGCTGGCAATGGCTTTTTTGGTGCCCCTGTGAAAAAAGACTTAAATGCCTCCAGTGCCGACTCTGATTTGATCTCTTTGTCCAATGTATCCTTAGGAACCTCCTCAATTTCCTCTGGGACTACAGCCTCCTTCTCTTCTTGCTTTGGCATATCAAAGTTCAGAAGCTGGGAGAGTTGCTCCATAAATTTGGAGCTTGCCTTGTTCTCTACTGGTTTCTTCACTTCACGTTTCCGGACCGGTGAGACATTTGAAAGGTTAGATTTTTGCACTGGCTGGGAGAGATTTAGTAAGGCCAAATCACTATCACCTTGTTTAACAGTGACCGTCTCCCTGTCTTCTGCAGGGGTTCCTTTCTTGTGCACACGAAAGCTGCTAAAAAATGTTGGCAGCTGGAATGGCTTCTCTGCTGGGGTATCTTGTGTAGGGATAGTTATAGGGGTTGAAGGACTGCTCTCTTCTAGTTCCTTTGTGGTGTTGGCATTTTCATCCATATTGGGGCCCACAGATTCTGGCTTTTTAGAGTCCAGTCCATGTTCTTTTGTTTCTATGGCATCAGTATCGTTAATATCTTGTGTTTCAGGCTTAGAACCATTGTTCAGTGATACATTAGAAGCAGATAAATGTGGGGACACAGGAGCCTTTGTTGCTCCCTGGCAGATATCCTGCTTGGAGCTCTCTGTGTCAGAATCTGAATCACTGGAGATGTGCACTAGAGTACCATGTACCAGCAGATCCTCCTGGTCATAGTCTGTCTGATTTGGGACAATGTCAGCACTGGAATGCATGTCTGACTTTGCATCCTCACCAATGTCTGCACCATTCAGATGCATTGTGTACACTCCCTCTTTTTCATTCTTTTGCTCTTGTAAAACCTGGGCTTCTGTCCCTCCCAGATGATCTATTTGTAGATGATCTTTGTTTTCTTCCTGAGAGACATCACTTTTACCTTGTCCCCTGATAACTTGTGAATCCATGTCCTCCTCCTTCTGGTGTAAATCTACATCATGCTCCTCCTGAGGTAAATCCATACCACTTGTAATCTCTAAATCCATGCCTAAATTTTCTTTTTGGCTAATTTGTTCATCTTTTACAGGCTCCGCTTTAGGTTCCACGTTACCTTCCTGCATGGTGACCTGCTGCCTATTTTGCTCAGGGGTCCATTCACCTTCATCATTGTTTGGTGGGATTGCTTGTACTTCTACCTTTTCCTCCAGAGGACGGAATGACTTCAGTACTGCACTTTCCTCTTTGGGTGTTTTATTATCCAACTTGGCGGACTTTCCAAAAAACGACTTTACGGAAAATTTAGCCAACAGGGATGGTGTGGCTGCATCCGGTTCGCTTTTAGGCAAAGAGCCTGATGTTTGGGGTTCTGCAGCAATATTTTCTTCCATTTCCATGTGCAAAAAATAAAGGAAAATAAAAAAAAAGCCTACAGATTCACATGCAGCATTCCTGGCTTTAAAATGATTTAGAAAATAAAAGCAATGCTTATTTTTGGTCTCCGTACACAAAAAGAGTGGCTGCAGTAGCTGTCAAATAATTTGTATAGTCCAGCTAAGCAAAAAGGAGAAAAAAAAAAAAAGTAATTCCAAGAAAGCATGCGGGAAACAGATAAAAGCAGCTCTGTGTCAGGGCTGTAAACTCACAGGAGCACCAGCCTGCAGACTCCGGCTTCCTGCTTTTTAAACAGGAGCTTGCTAAGTTGCCTGGCAGCTTAATCGCATACATATGACATAGAGTTTGTCAGCAATGACCAGTATGATAGTTATGAAAAGATCTCTGTTCCGCTCCAGCTCAACACTAATTAGGAGCCGAGTACAAATTAGAAGAAAAAAAAAAAACCCACAATACAAAGAAAGCAGCCGGCGTGTCACAGAAGAAAAAAAATGAAAGAAAAATAAAGTTGGTTCACAGGCATGCAAGTCCTTTCAGCTGAATCAGGACGGGATCTCCCTCTTCCGCCTTGCTGCAGTCTGAGGAATGTAAATGTCATCGTCTGGAGACAGCCTTAGAGGGAGGCAGGCCTCAAATTACTTCACCTCCCAGCATTCAGGTAACAGGTAATGAGGGAGGAGGAGTGATGGCAACACCCACTGACTGGGGAGAGAGGAGTGCCACCTGTGCATGCAGCACAGAGCAGGAGTCAAGTCTCACTCTTCTCACAGAACAGATGACAGCCAGAAGATTTTACTACAAGCCTGTAGCTAATCAGTCACTAAAGTCACGATTAACTCCTTCACAACCATGGGTGCACAAGGCCTTAGCAGCCAGGGTGATTTCAAGCCAAAGGCTTTACAGTCTTTTGCTTCTGAATACGGATATGGCTCCAAAGACTGTGCGCAGAGTATAGCTGTCACTCTCGGTGCATATTTAAAGCAGAACTAAACCCTGCAATATTTTACAGCCCGAGGATAGTGCCATCTTCGCCTCTGTTTACGCCAGTTGTTACCGTGGTGATACACACCACCAGCTAGGTCAACAGCCATTAGTGGGATTAAAGGTTCAGTTGAGAGCTGACAACTGACAGTTATTACTTGTTAGGCCTGCCTCAAATGTAACAGTTTTGGGAACCTATAAAATCGGTGGGTTTATGGGCCAATTCACACTGACTTGCACTTAAATGCATGTGCTTTTCATCTAAATTAAAACGCATTGACGTCTGTTTTACTACATTTTGATGTCCGTTGACCTACATTTTAGTGCAACGCAAGTTATGGTGTGAATGGTAGAGATGCACAGAAATTTCAGCGGTCAAAACAGACTAAGAATGTTTTTTGGCACTTTGCCAAATAGAGAAAGAGGTTCCTATAATGGTGCCGAACACGGATGTGATTTTACCACGATTTTACTGTGCTTATGGAATGTTTATTACAAGTCATGCGACTTGAAAACCGCATCGAAAATGTAACGGTGCGTTGATGCGTTCTTGCTGCATTTTCAATGCATTTCAACGAGGTGGTGTGCATTTTTGGTGCACTTTAACTGACCAAAAATGCAGCAAGCAAGATTACTACCACAACAGAAGCACAAAGGACTAGTCTGAAAGAATACATAGCATTTAAGGGGATGCATTTTTCTTGGGCTTTTCTTTTGCGCTAAAGGTGCCGATAATGCCCGTCAAACTCATTCATTTAAATTCCTATTAACCCCTTCAGATCCGTGCTATTGCCGATGTACGCCTCCAGCGAGAATCAGAATTTCCCGGATATTGTCCCCTGTGCGCGCTCCCGGTGCGCGGCCGCTGCGTGGGCGTGCCCGCGGGTCGGGCAGACTCGATGGCCGCTCGAGACCCGCAATCGCCTGTCAGAGCTGCAGAATGGGGAACCGCCGATGTAAACACAGCGGTTCTCCGTTCTGTGAAGGGGGACATAGCAGATCTACTGATCCCTGTCACTGGGATCAGTTAGATTTGTTATGTCCCTGGCAGCCCCGCCCCCACACAGTTAGAACACACGCAGGGAACACAATTAACCCCTTCACCCCCCCCCCCCCAGTGTTAACCTCTTCACGGCCAATGACATTTATACAGTAATCAGTGGACATTTAAATTTCTGATCGCTGTATAAAATGTCATTGGTCCCAAAAAAATTGTCAAAAAAGTCCATCATGGCTGCCCCAATATCGCAGTCCCCATAAAAAAAAAAAAAAAAAAAAAAAAACCCAGATCGCCGCCATTACTAGTAAAAAAAATAAATTATAGTAAAAAAAATCAATTCCCATAGTTTGTAGACGCAACAACTTTTGCAAAAACCAATCAATATAAGCAGATTACAATTTTTTTTTATTATTAAAAATATGTAGAAGCATATAAATTGGCCACACCCGATGAATAATTTTTTTTTTATATATTTTTTTTGAATTTGTATTATAGCAAAAAGTATTGTTCTTTTTTCAAAATCGTCGCTCTTGGTTTATAGCGCAAAAAATAAAAACCGCAGAGGTGATCAAATACCACCAAAAGAACGTTCCATTTGTGGGAAAAAAATCAAAATGCGACAGCGCTGAAAGCCGAAAATTGGTCTGGGCAGGAGGGGTGGGGGGGGGGGGGGGGG
>BLSH010260605.1:22990-41048 GCA_018402905.1 Glandirana rugosa
TTTGTGTCGTTCTACGACCTATTTATTTATTTTTTAATGGTCAGTTTCGGTCAAGTTTCCAGGCGGTACATAAACGGCCTACGCCTATAGCAAGGGAATAGTTCAACTTCAGTCAGACCTACACGTTTTCTTCATCTACAGACACCCCTTAACTGCATAGGTAATGTTTTGGTAAAGGTAAACCCTTTAAAAGGGCACATTTGCACCATATGGTCAAATGTGTTTTAAGCAAAATATGAACGTATATGCAAGAAAAAGGAATAAGTCAATGAACTTAGTTGACACCACTGCAGTGCTTTCATGTGTGTTTAAATGCAACTTGGAAAATACCAAAAATGTATTGCAAAATGAATTATAAACATGTACACACATGCGAATCTGCACACAGAACAAAGGGGCCCTAAAAGCAGTGTTTTTTTTTTTTGTATTGCCACTGTCTAGTGGTCGCTGTCACATGAATCATCATTTAGGACGGTGTTCTGTACTGGTCTCCCAGCATCTTGCTGTGTTTGTGGCTATTAGTACAAGTAGGTTAAAAGGACCAACCACACTTTGGGGGTACATTCATATGCAAACATGGCCTCAACATCACCTTAACCCAGTGAATGACCAAGAAAGGTTGTTTGCAGGAAAGCGCAGCCTCAGACTCAGAAACCCTGCAAGCCAAGAAGGGTCAATGGAATCTTTCAAAGGGGATAAAAAGGGGAATGTTGCAATACCAACAACATAAAGTCCCATCAAGATAAAGGAGGCCGCACAGATAGAACAATCCAGGAGAAACCCCAAAGGCTTTGACTAGGAATGTGAGGCAATGGGCCTCTGAAAAGGTATGGCCAATGCCAAGATCTGGTCGAGGACATCTCTACACCACATGGGAGAAAAGCTAAAATGCGCCCCATAACAAAAACGTTTTAGCCTAGTGCACATGGGCCAAAGGTCGGCTAGTTCAATAGAAACCATTTGACATACGAGCCCGTGTGTAAGGCAGCTAGTCCAACAGAAGCCGGCCGTTCGACCAGCCTTTGTCGAAGGCTCATGACCGAGAAAGGTCTGCTGGCCGGCTCCCAATCAGCCACACAAAGTTAACTGCTCCAGGTGAAACCTTAGTTGGCTGCAATTGCACTAGCATCAGGTGGGGTATACACCCTGTTACTGCTGCAGACTTGTGTATAGGTAGACGACAGGATGACTGCACACCCAAGTTGATGCAAAATTCCAAATTTATTGAAGAGCTAAAAATATGTACAGCCAAGCAATGTCAAAAAGCAAAATAGCGTGCCAAAACACACACAGCTGGCGTGCTTAGTCAAAGACAAACTAGATACAATCACAGTTACATAACTATACATAATTGCATGATCACATGACCTAATTTAAGTCAGATGTAACTATTATTATACACTATTTATATAGTGCTAACAGTTTGTGCAGCGCTTTACAATGTAGAGGGGGGCAGTACAATTACAATACAGAAGGCTCTCCTCAGTTTAGGGTCTTTGTCTCCCCCCCCCCCCCTCAGCTGGAGTCATGCACACATGGCGCTATTGCTATGCCATGTAGTGCCAAGTTCCTCCTTTTTTGGGGGGATTGGGGAGTCTATAACACAGACTTCCAGTCACGGGGTTTACAAGGGTCAATCAGGGATGCTATCCAGCGCTGAACAGTGAGGGCGGAACCCTTGCTATCTAGGCTCCACTGTAAGGTCAGAAGTGATGCAGCTAAAGTTTGGGGAAGCCGGTGGGTGGAGCCATAATTCCAGACCTAGTAAGCACTGTGCCACTCACAACCAGCAGAGGGCGCAGAAGTCTAAATGCTTCCTAGTAGTGGAACGGAATGCGAGCAGACGGTGGGCAGCGTGCCTTCCACTCCAGGTCGGTCTGTCTTTCTAACTGGGAGAGTCTATGGGGGACCAGCGGTAGATTGGAGAAGAGGGAGCGATAGGGCCCATTATCCTGACAGAGATGGATGCACAGGAAGAGGACACAGCCCACATGAGAACACAGGTAAGAGTGGCTTGTCATTTGTGGAGGAGGGCTGTGTCATCTGTATGTATACGTACAGGCGATACTTGGTTTGGCAAGAGTTGGGTTTATAGTACAAGAACTAGGCCACCCTAATGTGCGTACATGCATAAGTGATTGATATAAAACAGAGCCCTGGTTGTTTTGGCTGAGCCTATGACAGCAGCACGTATTCAAAGAATTATGACCCCGTGATTTTATGTTTATGATCTTACGATTTTACATTGTAGCATCTTTATGGCACTGCATTCAAATATCTTATGGAGTTACCTGCATTTATAATTCATGTGTACATGATGGTATGGGTTTGGTTTGTGTATATTTAGGTCAATGGGAGTAGAGGCTCAGGTGGCCACGCCCATAGAGGAGTCACATGCCCAGAATATCCTCCCACCTGACCAGTATAGACTATAAAAGCCAAGTGTCAGGACGCAAGGCGCTAGGCTCTGAAGAAGAGGTACCACCTAGTAACGCATCAGCTGAGCATAAGACGATCGGGATGTCTGATGTGGACTACACAAGATGTTCATATATTGACATGCGAGTTTTTACAAGTTGGTTCGTGAGTAGCATTTCATTGACTAATAAAATTTGTACAAAAGATAACGCGCTAGGCCGGTGCACCCTCTGTTTTGTTTTTTACTCTAGTGTGTGGGACGACCCCAGTCCGCTGTGGGCAGCAAGGCAGCACATGTCCTAGTACAACAGGCCAAGGCCCTAGGCTTACATCTGAGTGAGGCTCCTGTCTTAAAGCGCAGGATAATGCTTTTTTCTGTGGAGTAACAATCACGACTGCTTCTATGATTGGATCCATATGTCTTGCTGCTCATGACCAAACTCAGGATATCCACACGAATTGAAATGAACGAACAAATAATAATACAAATGTAATATTTCAGGATTAGAAAAAGAACATGAAGAAAACGCATGTATTTCAATTTGTGTGGATATCCTGAGTTTAGTCACGAGCAGCAAGACATATGGATCCAATCAAAGAAGCAGTCTTTGTGATTGTTACGCAGCTCCCCCATTGAAGATGGGTGTCTTGGTGATAGATTTTTGCTAGGAGAGGCAAATTTATTCAGGCCTGACTGATGTGCAGGCCCGATTGTTGTAATTTGGGTAAGGAAGTGGCCCAGGAAGAGCTGGAGACTGCAGGAAGGAACATCCATTGGTTACTCTTCCCCCTCTTTTCAGAATGATCTGGAAAAAGGGATGGAAAGAGGTGGTGAGGCCTTTAAGTTAAGGAGCCCCTGACCAATCTCCAACCTGGACAGACAGGGGGCAGGCTTCCTTAAATACTGTGGTCTGCCCCGGGGGGGGGGGGGGGGTGTCGGGTGGAAGAGCTGGAGGTGTAGCAGGTGTCCTGAGGTCCCCAGTCTGGCAGTCTGGGGGGCGGGGGTGACTTGGGCCTGGAGGCTCGGGAAGTGGAAAGAACCCCTCTTACAAACACACAGAGGAGTTCTGACCAAGGAGTAGGAGAGCAACAGGATAGGCTACAGGAAAAGGGCTCTAAAAGGATCCACCGGTGTCAGTGAGTGACACAACCTGGGAGTTAGAAGGAGTAGACCAGAGCAGGCTGGGAGGATACAGTGGACAGTCTCAAAAGGTTACAGGAGCCAGTCAGGGTAGTGGTGTCACTGGGCAGTTGAGTAGGCCGGGGCAGCCAGGAGGGCTGAGGTGGCCTGGAAGAGGATGGGCTGGGATCAACACTAGCTAACACAAATGCACTTTGCTACACCCCGGGGGCCCATGGCCCCTGCCTGTAATAGATGGTCCGGAGGCCCTGCTAACAAACGCAGGCCTCACCATGTGCTAGCTAGGCCGGAATCAAGTGTGCGCAGGAGAGCGGAACCTAGAGAAAAGTGAGAATTGAAGCAAGTTTGTGCTGGAGAGAAGGAAGAGTGTATATACGAAGTCCCGTTAACTTTGATGCATTGGACATCCCACAAATACCCTTACCTCATCAAAGTTTTATACCCCAATAAAAAAAAACAAAAAAACAAAAACAAAGTACCGGCCTGTTCCGTGACTCTGGATGAAAGGAAATGTGTGATTGAGGGCAGAGTGACAGGTGGACCACAGCAACCAGCCACCCCCTAAGGGGGACCTTAGCTACAGTTACATTTGACTTGAATTAATCAATTCGGTCATGTGCTCATGCGATTTTGTATAATAGAACTGATTGTATCTAGTTGGTCTTTGAGCAAGCACGCCAGCCATGTGAAACGTGTCACCTTTTGCCCCGCCATTTTGCCTTTTCACATTGCTCGTCAGTACATGTTTTTATCTCTTCAATAAACTTGGAATTTTGCATCAACTAGGGTGTGCAGCCATCCTATCCTCTACCTAGGCTCCCAATCAGCGCTCTCAGCCAATGGCCAAGAGCACTGACTGGAGTTTTCAGGTGGGGGGGGGGGGGGTACCACCCTGCCAGAACAATAGCTCAGCAGGGGAGGTCGCTGTACTAACAGATTGTTAATACAGGGGCTCCAACCTGAGTAGTCAGTCTTTTTTCATTCACCCCGCTGGGATGAATGAAAAAAAAGGAAAAAAAAAAACTAGTTAGTGTGTACAAGGCTTTAGTCCTAAGGGGGGAATCACAGAGTCCAACATGCCTCTTGCTGTCAGTACCCAAAAATAGAGCTTTCTTTTGGTGGTATTTGACCAAAAGACCGACAATATTGAAATAAAAAACAACGTTTTACTTTCTGCTATAAAACATAGCCAATGGGAAGAAAAAAAAAAAATCTAATTTCTTCATAAAATTTAGGCCAATCTATATTCCGCTACATATTTTCGGTAAAAAAAAAAAACCCCATTAAGCGCATCTTTATTGGTTTGTGCAAAAGTTATGACGTCTACAAACTATTGGAAATTTTTTTAATTTATTGAGAATTTTCACTAGTAATGGCGGCGATCAGCGCCTTGTAACGGGACTGCGATACTGCAGCGAACAGTCTGACACTTTTTGGGGACCAGGGACACTAATACAGAGATCAGTGCTAACAAATATGCACGGTCACCATACAAAAGACACTGGCTGGGAAGGGGGTTAACATCAAGGGCATTCAAAGGGTTAACTGTGTGCCTAGCCAGTGTTTAGATGTACTGTGTGTGGTGCTTCTAGCGGAAGAGATGGAATTTATTCCATGGGTTGCCCTGGTGATGACCCCAGATGACTGATGCATACTACGTGAAGACCGGTGGTGTCCCTCAACCTTAATGAATGTCGACACAATTGGCATTTACACAGACCATCCGCCTTTTTGGGATCGCTGACCGTCTAGCAATACCATTCTCAGTTACCTTATTGAATTGTCCTATCTGGAATCATCCAACACGTTCTCTCATTTAAAAAGCACAGAACCCTACGCTTGGCCGGGTTGTTCCCAGAGGGTGCGATCCCCCCTGGGTCAGGTGGGGTACCCTTTGTGGTGGAGGTAGGCGAGCGCCACTTCTTCCCTCTCCCCACACGTGGATCCTGATGAGCAGTGGGTAGCCTGAACCTTTTTGTGGATGTTTTTTAGACTGATAAGGTTTTGGATGCAATTGCCTTTATTTATGACAATATTTTAAGGCGATTAATGAAATTCAATTCTATAATTCAAAACGCGTTGGGCATTCTCTGCTTTCCACAAACAGAATATGGTGGTTACACCCATTTCCACATGGTTGATTTTTATTGTATTGCTGTCCATTATATATGTCTGCATTTCCCTTTTTTCTCTGTGAACCTGCTGTTCGGGTTCCTTTTTACATTTAATCATTTTTATTTTTATGATATCTTGCACACTCTTATGGAGTTAGTTTCGCCTTAAAAGTCCCAATTGGGGTTCTTTTCGTATTCTGAATATATGTACCACATTCAACCTCTAATAGTGTATTATATACACACACACACACACACACACACACACACACACACACACACACACACAGTATCTCACACCCCACACATTTTTGTAAATATTGTATTCCATCTTTTAATTTGACAACACTGAAGAAATGGCACTTTGCTACAATGTAAAGTAGTAAGTGTACAGCTTGTATAACAGTGTAAATTTGCTGTCCCCTCAAAATACCTCAACACAGCCATTAAATGTCTAAACCGCTGTCAACAAAAGGGAGTACACCCCTACGTGAAAATGTCCAAATTGGGCCCAAAGTGTCAATATTTTGTGTGGCCACCATTCTTTTCCAGCACTGCCTTAACCCTCTTGGGTATGGAGTTCACCAGAGCTTCACAGGTTGCCACTGGAGTCCTCTTCCACTCCTCCATGACAACATCACGGAGCTGGTGGATGTTAGAGACCTTGCGCTCCTCCACCCTCCGTTTGAGGATGCCCCCTTGGCCAGTCCACCACCTTTACCCTCAGCTTCTTTAGCAAGGCAGTGATTGTATTGGGAGGTGTGTGTTGGGGTCGTTACGTTGGAATACTGCCCTGCGACCCAGTCTCCAAAGGGAGGGGATCATGCTTTGCTTCAGTGGGTTAGTACATGTTGGCATTCATGGTTCCCGACAATGAACTGTAGCTCCCCAGTGTCGGCAGCACTCGTGCAGTCCCAGACCATGACATTCCATGCTTGACTGTAGGCAAGACACACTTGTCTTTGTACTCCTCACCTGGTTGTTGCCACACACGCTTGACACCATCTGAACCAAACAAGTCTATCTTGGTCTCATCAGACAGGGTATGGTTCCAGTAATCCATGTCCTTAATCTGCTTGTCTTCAGCAAACTGAGCTTTCTTGTACATCATCTTTAGAAGAGGCTTCCTTCTGGGACGACAGCCATGCAGACCAATTTGATGCAGTGTGCGGCATATGGTCTGAGCACTGACAGGCTGACCCCCCCTTCAACCTCTGCAGCAATGCTGGCAGTACTCATACGTCCATTTCCCAAAGACAACCTCTGGATATGACGCTGAGTACGTGCACTCAACCTCATTGGTCGACCATGACGAGGCCCGTTCTGAGTGGAATCTATCCTGTTAAAGCGCTGTATGGTCTTGGCCACCGCGCTGCAGCTCAGTTTCAGGGTCTTGGCAATCTTCTTATAGCCTAGGCCATCTTTATGTAGAGCAACAATTCTTTTTTTCAGATCCTCAGAGTTCTTTGCCATGAGATGCCATGTTGAACTTCCAGTGAGCAGTATGAGATAGTGATCACGCCAAATTTAAACACACCTGCTCCCCATTCACACCTTAGACCTTTAACACTAACCAGTCACGACACCGGGAAGGGAAAATGGCTAATTGGGCCCAATTTGGACATTTTCACTTGGAGGTGTACTCGCTGTTACCAGCGGTTTAGACATTAATGGCTGTGTGTTGAGCTATTTTGAGGGGACAGCAAATTTACACTGTTATACAAGCTGTACACTTACTACTTTACATTGTAGCAAAGTGTCATTTCTTCAGTGTTGTCACATGAAAAGATATAATAGAATACTTACAAAAAAAAAGTGAGGGTGTACTCATTTTTGTGAGATACTGTGTATGTGTATATACATATGCATATAGCGATTCGAGAATAAATCATCTTTATTGAGGTCATGAGATTAATTGAAACAATCAACCAATTAATCAGTTATGAAAATAATCATCAGTTGCAGCCATAAAAACCGATCAGGTTTTTATTGATGTCTGTGTTGCCGCAAGGGAGATTCACCCTCTCTATTTGTCCTGTATACCATTAAAAGTGAAAGCAAAAGAAAATCCCTAAATCTGGGTTATCACCAGAAATGTAATAGAGGGGAAATCTTCTATTGGGGACAGTTCTGGTGACCTGAGGAACCCCTAAGGGATTCCCTTAATTTGCAGAGACTTCCTCTCACTTCTTGTTTCGGCTATGGGACAGGAAGTGAAAGTAAATCTTCCCAATGGGACAAATATGGTAAAACAAAAAAAAAACCTGACAGAGCGTTAAATCCTCTCTTTGCCTAGAGTTCTAGCACAAGGCTTTGCTGTATAGCTGTGTTGTGTAAATATCAGGATTGGATGGACAGAAATACAAAATACTTTGACATGAAAAAAAGCTCCCATTTACGTATATTAACTGTGTAAATAGCATTTTCATTCAAAGTGATTGTAATGTATTTTCTTTAATTTAAATATGTTATACTTTCTTCCTCTGTGCAGTTGGTTTTGCACAAAACAGAATGGATCCTCCTCTTCTGCTCTCCTGGCCCCTCCCTCCTGTTGAGTGCCCCCACAGGCAGTAGCTTTCTATGGGGGCACCCGAGCGGAGTCACAGCTCCTTGTGCCCATTCAGACACGGAGCCTGCCCCAGCCCCGCCCCCTCTCTCCCCTGATTGGCTCCCGTGGCTGTCAGTCAGTTAGCCAATGGCACTGCTGCTGTGTCTCAGTTAATCAGTAGGAGAGTCCTGACGGCTAAGGCCCCTGTGGACATCACTGGAGAGAGATGGGGCACAGGTAAGTAATTAGGTTTGCTGGGGAGGCTGCCAAACACAAAAGGTTTACCTTCATACATAAAATGCATGAAAAAAAAAAAAAAAAAAAACATGTCTGCCTTTACAACGCACGTTTGTTTCTATGCATTAAGATAAAGAACAATATGCCTTTACAACCCATTTAATGAAAATAAAACTACGGAAGACGTCTTGGCCATCTCAATTCAAGCGCAAAAGACATGGTATTACTGGCTTGACTTTTCGCTCTTCTCTTTAAACCCTGCATTCACTCCCGCTTCCTCTTTCAGCCTTTAAACCCCCCCCGCTGGTTTTCTGTCCTCTATCTCAGTACTGCCCTCACCCCCTTGGGGTTCCTACAAGAGATGCACTGAATTTTCAGTCGCCAAAACGTTTTGGCCAAAAAAAAAAAAAAAAATGGGTTTTGTACTCACTGTAAAATCCATTTCCCTGAGTTCGACAGACACACCACCACCTTAATCTTGGCCATTGGGTTATATCGCCGCTGCAGGAGTAGGACTAGGCAGAACATAAAAATTGGCTACGCCCCATGGGCTGTCCTCAGTCAGTATATAACCCCCCTCCCTGCTCTGGGTATTCAGTTTAGTAGCAAGCCGTAATAGAAGTATCAAAACTCCATAGAGGGGTGGGTGTTGTGTCCTTCGAACTCAGAGAAATGGATTTTACGGTGAGTACAAAAATCCCATTTTCTCCTTCGTTCATCGATGTCCAAAAGCAGTGCCAAAAAAGAAAATGAGGGATGGGGAAAATAACCCAAGGCTAAAACACAAGAACCCTAACTAGGAAACTGGAGCCTTTAAAATCGGGTCACTGGAGCCCCATCCGAAATAAAAATTTAAAGAAAAACACCCCTCAAGAGGGAACTTCCCCTCTAAGAGCCTTTTCACACTGGGGAGGTGCGGGTGGTAGCGGTAAAGCGCCGCTAGTTGTAGTGGCGCTTTACCGCTGTTATAGCAACGCTTTTCGGCCACTAGCCCACAAAAAAGGGGTTAAAACTGTCCGTGGTGTGGTGCTTCCGAAGCGCTGCCCATTCATTTCAATAGGCAGGGCGGTTTAGGAGCTGTGTATACACTGCTCCCGCACCGCCCTGCTTGCAGGACTTTTTTCCCCATCTTGCAAGTGCACTGCCCCGTGTGAAAGCATTCAGGCTTTCACACGGAGGCTGCAGGGGAGGCAGTTTTCAGGTGCTTTACAGGCGCTATAGCACCTGAAAACCGCCCCAATGTGAAAGGGGTCTTAAACAACAGCCTGCAAAACCTTGCGGCCAAAAAAAGGCATCAGCAGATGCCAAAATATCTACTTTGTAGAATTTGGTGAAAGTATGCACAGATGACCGAGTGGCCGCCTTGCACACCTGTGATATTGACGCTTGATGAAGTAAGGCCCAAGAAGTACTAAACGCCCGAGTAGAATGCGCCGTGACAGGGAAAGGAGGAACCCGACCTTTAACAGAACAAGCCTGAGTCACCGTCTGTCTGATATATCTGGAGGTGGTAGCCCAAGAAGCGGCCTGTCCTTTCCTTGGTCCTTGTATAACCACAAAAAAAGTGTGACCTCCGTGGCTGCCAGATACACCCAAATCGCATGAACCACATCTAAGGTATGTAAAGCAAATCACTTGGGATGAGCCAGCTTAGGACACAACAAAGGTTCATCATAATCTCCTGTCAAATGGAAGTCTGAGACCACTTTAGGTAGGAACGATGGACAGGGACGAAAAACCATTAGGGAGTAGGACATGATAATGCCGCCAACTCCGACACCCTACGGGCAGATGTAATAGCCACTAAGAATGCCACCTTCTGGGACAACGTAGGTAAGGGAAGCTCCTGAATATTCTGGAATAGAGGTTTCTGGAGAACTGAGGGTACCACGTTCAAATCCCATGGTGGCAAAAAAGAGACCGTACAGGTGGAATCACGTGCCGGACTCCTTGAATGAAGGTATGAACGAGTGCGTGGCTAGGGGGTCGCTGAAAGAAGATTGCCAAGCCAGACACCAGATGTTACTCAAGGCCAACTTCTGCTCAATGCCCCGTTGAAGGCCAAGATCCGAGCTACAGAAAAGGATCAAGGATGAGTGCCAATCGACTCACATCACGAAATGTACGCTTTCCACGCACTATAGTATATCTTGTAGTACGTCGACTTCCTCTCCAACATATTAGGGATCACTGATCCAGACAAACCTCTATTCCTCAGTACCTGGCTTTCAACAGCCAAGCAATCAAAACTAGTGACTGTAAAGCAAGATGGAAGCTCAGCCCTTTGGACAACTGGTCCTCTCAGAAGCAGCCCCCAAGGGTCGTTTACGGCCACCAGAATGGCCAGAAGGACTTTTGCCCTCAATCCTTCGCAGACACCATGGAAGAAGAGGAAGATGTTGGCCCAACAGTGGCCTTAGGAGGACTGTAGCTTCTACCAGAGGAACCTGTAACATTGTCACGAATCTCGGTAACTTCCTGTTGAACTGAACCCACTGAAGGAGCCAAAGTTTGAGATGAAACAAGACCACCCTGGTCAGCATTAAATCCATAATCAGACCCAGGTGATTCAATCTCCTGGACAGGGATAGGAGGGGGCTTCAGGTAGTTCGGACATCACCTGAACCTTTGCATGAATTATAACCGCACAAAGACTCAGGGCCCCCTGAAGCAGACAAACTCTGCTCCCCTTCTTTGGTACCCCCCAAAAAGGCTCAATTCGTGGATCCCCTTGACGCTCATGAAGGAGGCCCACGAAGCTGGAAACCAATGAAGATGTCCCCCCACCCCAGACCTTCATGCTGAAGGAGTCTTGTCTGTGGGACTGGAGAAGCCAGCTCTAGGCTTACCAGACCAAGATTGCTTGGAACCTGCTGAAGACAATTTGAGAGATCTGTTTTGCTTGTCTGCAGCCCCGGGAGCCTGAAAGAATTTCTTGCAGGCTGAGAAAAAAAGGCCCACGTTTATGAGGCTTCCTCCCTTAGACTGTGGCAGGAGGTACTCTCCCCCCCCCCCCCCGACACCTTTAATGATGTCATGCAGGGTAGCCCCAAACAGGCGATCGCCTTGAAAGGGCAGATCAATGAGTGCCTAGAGGATTGGTCTGCAGACCAGTTCTTAAGCCACAGCACACGACTAATCACTACCATTGAGGCGGAGAGTTTGGACAGCAGGGGAGTCGCATGCAAAGATGCATCACATACAAACTGCAGCCCTTGGACCAGCTGGTCCCCCAGATCAGCATAAGCAGAGGAAACCTGCTCATTCCCCAGACCTTGGCGCAAAAGCTTGGCCCATTCAGTGTGAGACACCAGGGCCAAGGCCAGGACTGGTCGCATTGCCAAACCTGCCATATTGAACATGCTGTGAGAAACAGACTCCGCTTTCCTATCGGATGGATCGTTAAAGGACAGGTAATACTCTACTGGAATCATGGTTGCTTTATTCAACCTGGAAACAGGAGGATCCATCTTTGAACAAGTGATTCCTCAAAGGGGTAATGTACCGCAAAGCATTTAGGGACCACAAAAAGGTTGCTGTGGTTTCTCCCACTCCTTACAGAAAAACCTTGTCAAAATAAAGAAGGTAAGATAAAACCTTAGCTGCACAAGGTGCTGTGTGTGTACCAAAAGGGACAGCCACTTTCGTGGCCACGTTAGCCACATCTTCAGCTACTGAACAAGAGCGTCCACCAGTGTTCTTTCCCTTGCTGCTGCGACCATGGAGAAGTCATTGTCACTATCAGACATATCAGGAAGCGTGGCATCAAGTCCCAATGGACTGGCCACGTCCACGGCAGAATCAGACTCAGATCAGAGACTGAGAAGAAGGCGGAGGAGGACGCTTCCTGCTAGGGCCTTGCCCACACGCCACTTCCACCTGAAATACTAAGAATTCTAGGACCATCGTCACAGCATTAATAGCAAGCTGGGGCTCCGAGGGACCAGGCTCCCCCAAAAGGGGGATCAGTGGGGGAGATGCGACCCTGAGGCTCCATGGATAAGGGAGCTCCTGAAGCACAAAAAAATTGGCACTGCTATGGACCTCCCCCTACTAAAGTGCTTGCTGATAAACAGAAGGGATGCCAGGGACTCACCACAACAGGCTGGAGAAGGCTGGATCAGAGCACTCAGCAAGCCATATGTCCTAACATGTATCCCAGGAGGAAGAGGAGGGGGCTGAAGCTTTGTAGATCATGTGACCCGCTTGGCCTGTCTCTGCACAGCTTTGTCTCCAGCATCATGCCAGACTAAGGGAAAATGGCCATCAGCCGAAGACCAAACCAGACTAAAGAGGAAATGGCTGCAGAATGCTGCCAGATCATTCACAGAGTCCACAGAAGCCTCCGCAATGGAGCCCCCCTCCAGGTACTGTACCCACACTGGCACACGAGCACCCCCCCAGGGAACAACCACAGAGGGAGGATGGAGGGGAGACAGGGGGAACCTCTGCACTGGGACCCCCACCAGACTCCAAACACTGCAGCCCATACTAACAAGGCAGAGACCATAGGATAGGCGCTGATCACAGAGATTATTTGGCGACCGGAAGGAAAAAAAAAAGTTAACTGTCCTGCTGGGTATGCTGCCTGGATGTGCTCTGGGGATGGAGCATGGATGTTACACAGAAAAAAGGGGGGAATCCTTAAGGCGCTTCCAAGCAGGTATGATGGTTGTTATGAACAATGTTAATATTTCACAATACTGTGGGTTGTGGGTCGTTATCCAGAGGGTTACCCGATTAACTGATGTTTAGGACAAATGTTTCTGGGACAATCCACGTTCGTTGTGAAAAAGTCTAAAATTTATTGACAATTCATAAAATTGATAAAAAGGTTAAAAGCAGCACTTACATCAGAAAGTAGCCTGTCACCACAGGAGAGCCACATGGGAGCCAGGGTGTACCAACATGGAGGGGTCCCTTCCAGTCTGACACTGGACGCGTGGTATGGATGAGATGGTGAGGATGGAAGGAGCCAATGGAGGTGTGCTGCCAGGCAGGGATATGGAGTCTCTTTAAAGGTGAGCTGCGTGGCTGCAGCTATCCGAGTGTGTGTGTCGAGTGCCGATGGACGGCCCTGGTGTGGAGGAGGATCAGCGTTGCGGTCCGCGATGACGTCACTTGTCGGCCGCGTGTGCCGGTCTTTGTGATGGACAAGGTCAGGGGTACTTTCACTTGACAAATTGGCTATCGCGAAACATGTAGTCAGCGTGACGGGACCAGTCTTCCTCCACAGCCGCACTGTCAGAAAGGATGCGACTTGGACCAGACCTCAGTTGTATGCGACCCTGCGAGACGTTTAACTCACGGACCAGCTTCTACCTTTGAGGCTATGTCGCGGCCAACAGTAGTGCATAGCTGCGTGCTGCACACGCTCGCTGGCCGGACTGGGGAGACCACTGAATGTAGATTATCCACCCCAGCCCGGCAATTGATTGTAGTTCTCCCAAGAGAAAAAAAAATCAAAAAAGATGCATGGAAGGAGAAGCAAAAAAAAAAAAAAAAAAAAAAAAATGCTAGGACCACAAGATCCCAACAAGAGCAGGGAGGGGGTTATATACTGACTATGGGGCCTAGCCAAGTTTTATGTTCTGCCTAGTCCTACTCCTGCAGAGGCTATATAACCCAATGGTCAAGATTAAGGAGGTGCTGTGTCCGTCAAACTAAGGAGAAATGGTGTTCTAGGCATTCAGCCGATAAGAGAAAAAAAGTGCAGATAATAGCACCGAAAACACACTTTTCCGCAAATTAGGAACAATTTTGATGCGTTTTTCCCACAAATTCTTTGCAATTTCACCAGGATTTATTGTGCTTATGGGGTGTTTTTCAAAAGTCTTGCGTTAATGGTGCGTTCTTGCTGTGTTTTCAATGCATTTAAATTGGGAGGTGCATTTTGTGCATTTTTTTTTTTTAACTGACCAAAAAATGTACCAAGCTAGATTTTAAACACCACAATGGAATCCCAATGGACCAGTGTGCAGACATACATAGAATTTAAAGGGATAGATTTTTCTTAAGCTTTTTTTGCACTAAAAAGGTGCCAATAATGACTGGCAATAAATTCATATTAATTGAAATTGATATTAATTAAAAGTTGAAAATAATACAATTACATATAAAAAATATATATTTTTTTTAAAAACTCGTTTTCGGCCAAGTGCATCCTGCATTTTTGGTTTTGGCACCAAAATTTCCATTCAGTGCACCTCTAGTTCCCACGGAAGGTCCCTTCCAAAAATTTTAAAGGCTACTATACATTATGGATTATGGGTGAAATGCGTTACTTTAGTTGAGCCAGATGTGTGCATCTAGATCACCTATTGATATAGGGAACGCGACTGCTCATGTTCCCAGTGAGACATCCAGCCTGACTTGTTGGCATGAGATCCAAATGGTTGATCGTACTCTGTTTTGTCATTTTCTTTTGGTTCCTTTTTTGAATCAAAAATTTGAAAAATTAAGAATTTCTAAAAAAAATTATATCAAAGCCACATTACATAAAAAATATCAAGTCTATAGTTACAGAAAAACAAATTCAAGGCTCTTGCATTGTCACTAGTACAAGCAGATTGCAACAGATGGATTTAGAGCCATGTTTACATGTCTGCCGTTAATAAGCACATGATCATGTCTCCATAATCCCCTACATTAACATATGCCACAATCTATGCGGCATCTCAGTTGTGTCCCCTGTGCTGAAAAACCCAGAGACAAACGTGATGATCTTCGTCCCACTGTGACCAAATAAATGACAGTGAATCTTGGGTTACACAGGGGGAAAAACTGCCTGCCTCTCCTCCTTTCACAACTCAGCCAGTGCGCAGCTAACACATTCAACAGCAAAACTTTGCTTCAAGGCCACCTCTGCATAAGTCCAACAGGACACCAGTACTCGGTAATGAGGCAATTTAGGATGCAGGTAAACATGGTATTAAAATTCCAAGTTGTGGGTCATTGCTTTGATGGTCATGGTTGATTAGAGAATTACTTTATGTTGAGCAGACATCTTAGGTCTGTGATAGCTGGGCAGATATAAAAACAGGTAATATAACTACATTGCTACAAGTAAGCAGTTCAGCATAAATAAAATTTGTGCTGTAAGGAGGGGCTACAAATAACACATTTTACCACTGTTTAACTAGCCTGATGGTTTCTGAAGTCTTACCCTTTTTTGAGTATAGCAAATTTGTCACTATACTTCTGGCAACATCAAGCAGACAGGCAACTAAGAACAAAATATAAGCTTCTCACTTGGTTTTTAATCCATCTAATCCAGTGGTTCTCCGGTACTCAGGACCCACCAACAGGCTAGATTTTAAGTATTACCTTGGGGAGATGCAGACTAGAATACTGCAATCACTGAGCAGCAAATGATATCACCTGTGATGTATTTGGCCTGGCCTGTTAGTGGGTCCCGAGGACAGGAGGTGAGAACCACTGATCTAATCGAATTAAAGAAAAGAAAAAAAAAAAAAAAAAGCCAAAATCAACAATCTTCTAAGTACTTCACAAAAAGCAATCAAAAAGTCAATCTCACACTGCAGATTAATAAAATATTCACTTTAGATGTGGACAAGATTAACCTAATGAAATCCTGAATGATTCAGAACAATGGCACATGGATATTATATTGGAGAGGATCAGTGCAGGCTGACTCACTTCATCAGAATAATAAAAAGGACTAATAAAACTGTATCTACAAACTGACTTTTTCATGCATTATTATGTCACTTGTAGAGTATTACATACACATGGGAAATCTTAGGCTATCAATGATATAATAGCATATAATATAAAAGTAGTCTTGAGTATCCATCATGTGAGAATTAACAGTTCTATAACTCCACGCCCATATATGCAGCACCCAAGGCCACTCCCAACACATTTTGCGTGCACGCACGTCCTCAGGGGTTGCGCCTCCTCAGAGGCAGCCATCTTATGAGCTTTTCTATTGTAGCACCTTGATGGGACTGTGATGCTTTATATTGGAAAGAGTGGAGGCATGGTGGACCATTAATAAAAATGTGGCGATTATGACATGCGTATATATATATTGTACTTTTGATGAGTGGCTATATGGTGGTGGAGTCATAGCACTGTTGAGTCTCACATGGTGGATACTCAAGACTACTTTTTTATTATATGCGTTTATATCAATGATTTCTGGTGAATGTAGAAGGGTGGTGGATCAGTAGCACCCTTTTCATCACATGGTGGATTCCTCTTCCCATTCTGAAGGGTCTTCAAAATGAACATTTTAGTTAGGACACTACATTACAATATACATTTTTGACAGACTATTTTTGTTAGTTTAACTTCTTGTACACAAAGTTCTGCACTTTGTCTGCCAATCAATGTGCAGAATTCAGCAATCAAGTTACATTCACATCAGGGTGCTGAACAATAAGTGTGTTTACAGCATTCATGTGCAACTGGGGTGTCATTCAAAATACATGGCACTGTACATATACAACGTAGTTCGCAGTTAACACCTCATATTGCACTCACCAAAAGGCGTCTAGTGAGTCTCAATTTTAAAAAGGTAGTGCACACTTTTTAGAGCACATTCATATATTAATATTAGAAACAATATAGTGGTTTTAGTGACCCTTACATGCAATTCCAGGGTTAGGTGGAGATGGTTTCTGTTGGGCCGTGTTTGCTGGTCCCATGGTCTTGTATCAGAAAACTTAGACAAGTCACATAGCGAGCCTACTGGTGACCTGGTAGAATGTCTTCGTAAAATTCCATTCCCTAGATAAGAAAAAATGGATAAAGACAATTAAAACTGTATCAAGAAAAAGAAAAGCAAAAGTTCTCATTAACTAAGCAAGGCATATTGCAGAATATAAACCCATTTCAGATGGCTTTGAAATTGTTAAAAACCTCAATGCATCATTCCACCTAGCTGGAAGAAAAAATGAATGGGAGAAAATTGCTTAGGCCTACTACAAAAGTTACAGCATTGAAAGCTGCATATAAATGGGCTACAGGCACAGTCCAGCTACCTGTGCACTTGTAGTGACAATTTCCCTTGATCCTATATAGGGAAGGGCCCCCGGTTCATGTTGAACGCATGTTCGACTCGAACATCGGGGGTTCCCCTGTTCGGCCCATCCCGAACTTTATTGGGAGTTCGTGGGAACTTCAAGTGCCCCATAATGCATTCCAATGGCAGGGGAAATGCCGCCTGCTGATTGGCCAAAGCATGCACATGACCTGCATGCTTTGGCCAATAACAGAGCACTCTGCTGTGAGAGATACAATTGGCTAAAGGCAGGGTGCCTTTAGCCAATCACTGCTCAGCAGCCTCAATCCACGCCCCACACTATATAAAGCCGCTTGTACAGTGGCTCTATGTAGTGTGTGCAACGGTGGATAGAGTGAGCTTAGCTAGCGGCGTGCAGGCAGTTTAGTGTAGCTAACAGATAAAGCGATCTACATAGTCAGTTAGTACAGGCAGTTTAGCGTAGAGTGAAACATATATTAGATAGGGCGATCTGTATACAGTCAGTTAGTGCAAGATTATATAACCTCATAATATATATATATATATATATATATATATACACACACACACACACACACACACACACATAT
>BLSH010260605.1:63397-76014 GCA_018402905.1 Glandirana rugosa
CAACCCCCCCCCCCCCCCCCCCTAAAATGACCCCATTTTGGTAAGTAAGCTCATCAAGAGAATGTTGCAAAGCAGCAATCAAAGTAAAAGGTGGCTACTTTGAAGAACCTAGAATATGACATCTTTTCAGTTGTTTCACACTTTTTTGCTATGTATATAATTCCACATGTGTTAATTCATAGTTTTGATGCCTTCAGTGTGAATCTATAATTTTCATAGTCATGAAAATAAAGAGAACTCTTTGAATGAGAAGGTGTGTCCAAACTTTTGGTCTGTACTGTATATCCTTCCGGGGGTGAAGTGGTTAATTTTTGAAAAATTACTTCTATACCCCAAGATACACCGGTTAGAGACAGTGCAACTTTGGAAGGCTAACGTATGTCACTGCATTAGTACTGCAACATGTGGTGGTGAAATAAATTGGTATAAAAAGGAAGGTGCAGTGTTGGCTGTGTTGAAGGCAATGGTTATTCAGATTGGTACTACTATAGGCATTTAGATAGCGCCAACAATTTACACAGCAACCATGTATTGTACATTCACATCTGTCCCTTCCCTCAATGGGCTTACACTATAATCCCTACGCTTACATGCATACATATACAAAGACCAACTTAGACAGGAGCCAATTAACCTACAAACATGTTTTTGGAGTGTGAGGGAAACTCGAGTACCTGGAGGAAACCCTCCCAAGCACAAGGAGAATATACAAGGAGAATATACAAGCACCATGCAGGTAGTGTCATGATTTGGATTTGAACAATAATCCTAATGTTGCAATGTAGAAGTGCTAACAACTCACTAAGTCAACTAACAAGTCACTCAGATGGCCACATTTACCATTAACAGATTACAAACCAACCAAGACACAAGGTAAAATCAAATGATCTGCTAATGCTATCCATAATATATGCCCCTCTAGTAACATCATAAAGCCCATCTAATTTACCCCCAATGTATATTTTCTACTAAATCCTCCAACCAAGTTTAATAAAACTTTCCACACAAGACTGCTATCTGTAGTGTTGGGAGTTTGACAGGATAACCGTTTTCACCTTGTCAAAAATTGGTGTCCACAACTACAGTGCTGCCCATAAATTATTCATACCCCTGGCAACATTTTGACTTAAAGTTACTTTTATTCAACCAGCAAGTCATTTTTTGACAGGAAATGACATAGGCGTCTCCCAAAAGATAATAGGACGATGTACAAGAGGCATTATTGTGGAAAAAAACCTCTCAGCTTTTATTTATATTTGAGCAAAAAAAGTGTCCAGTCCAAAAGTATTCATACCCTTCACAAACTGTCACAGTATGTGGGGAAATCAAAAGTTCTATACCATTGCAAATAGTCCAAGCTTTTCTAAAGCATCCCAATTACCCTGATTAATTGGGAACAGCTGTTTTAATCAACTCAACAGGTAAAAAACAGCAGCTCTCTGCAGTTGGTTTGTAGACAGTCATGGCTAAGGGCCGGTTCACACTGCAGCGGGGCGGAGCGGCGCGACTTCGCGCCCCGTTCACATCTAGGCGAATTGTCAGGCGACTTGAGTCGCCTGACAATTCGCCTCAATGCTGTGCAAATGGGACCGTTCTAATAGGAGCAAATCGCTTCGCTCCGCATTAGAAAAATGGTCCCTGCACTATTTTTAGGGCGATCTCAGGCGGCTTGCCTTGACTTCTATGATAGAAGTCTCCTAGCAAGCCGCTTTGAGATCGCCTGGATCGCCGCATCGCGCCGCTCCGCCTCGCTACAGTGTGAACCCAGCCTTAGACAAAGGAGCTCAGTGAGGACCTGCGGCTGCACATTGTGGCTGCTCACAAGTCAGGAAAGGGCTACAAGGCCATTTCTAAATGTTTTCAAGTTCCAGTGGCTACAGTGCAAAGTATTATTAAAAAATACAAGGATGTTCCGCACTGTGGAAAAGCTCAGAGGATGTAGTCAGAAGCCAAAAGTGACACCTCTGCTGGCCAGGAGGCTAGTTAGAGAGGTGAAAAAAAAAATCTAAGGGTCACCACCAAGGCCATCCTGGTGAATCTGGGCTCTGCTGGTGGCAATGTCTCAAGGCAGACAATCCAACAGACACTGCACACTGCTGGGTTCCACTGATGCAGACCAAGGAGGATGCCACTTCTCCAGATAAGGCACACAAAAGCTTGCTTGGCCTTTGCAAAAGCTCAACTGGACAAAGAAGAAGATTTCTGGTCTTCGGTGTTATGGTCAAATGAAACAAAAATGTAATTGTTTGGTTACAAAGAGGTTTCCTTCATTTGGCGTAAAAAAGGAGAAGCCTTCAACCCAAAGAACACCATCCCCACTGTCAAACATGGTGGTGGGAACCTAATGCTTTGGGGGTGTTTTTCAGCCAATGGATCAGGGAACCAAATCACAGTAAACAGCACCATGAAAAAAAGAGCAATACATGAGGATTCTCAACGACAACATCAGGCAGTCTGCAGAGAAACTTGGCCTTGGGCACCAGTGGACATTTCAGCATGACAATGACCCAAAACACACAGCAAAAGTGGTGAAGAAATGGTGAGCAGACAACAAACGTTTTGGAGTGGCCCAGCCAGAGTCCAGACTTGAATCCAATTGAGAATCTGTGGAGGGAGCTAAAGATCAGGGTGATGGCAAGAAGACCCTCCAACCTGAAAGATTTGGAGCTCATTGCTAAAGATGAATGGGCAAAAATACCTGTGGAGACATGCAAAAAGCTGGTCTGCAATTATAGGAAGCGTTTGATTGCTGTAATAGCCAATAAAAGCTTTTCTATTGATTATTGAGAAGGGTATGAATAATTTTGGACTGGACACTTTTTGTCAAATGTAAGTAAAAGCTGAGAAATGTTTTTTTTCCACAATAATGCCTCTTGTATATGGTCTTATTATCTTTTGGGAGACACCTATGTCATTTCCCGTCAAAAAAAATACTTGCTGGTTGAATAAAAGTAACTTTAACAAAATTTGCCAGGGGTATGAATAATTATGGGCAGCACTGTAGCATGTAGGCAGTAGCTAATAGCACATCTAAGATAGCAGACACATCTCTACTGAAACAGTTTGGTTCTACTTCAAGATATGAAGACACACTTGAATCACATTCAGGGCTGGACTGGCCAACCGGGATACCGGGACATTTCCTGGTAGGCCGCCTGCGCTGCCCTGGGGTTGCTATTGGCGCCAAACTGCTTTTGCTCGGAGTAAAAAGAAGAGCAGTCAGTCTGCCTAATCTTTTGATCCGGCCGGCCCTGTCCTGCCCACTGAACCAATACCAGCGCAGGCTGCGGAGGGATATGTCCTGAGCAGCAACCTGGGGACTAGAGAACGGCCGTGGAGCATATCTCCTCCCAGGTTGCCGGCGTGGCGACGCCCACTAGACTGCTGCTTGCAGAATGCAGAGAGAGTCACGAGTGTATGGCTGAGGGCAGCAGCACCAGCAGAACGGCCGTGCACGTGCAGCAGAAGATTTAAGGTGCTGGATGTTATGTGGATGGATGGATATATTCACTCTTGTTAAAAAAAAAAAATTGTGAATTTATTTATTTTTTTAATAGTCTGCAGAGCTGTCTCTCTCACTCTCCCCCTCGCACTCTCTCTCTCCCCATCGATGTCGCACTCTCCCTCACTCTCTCCCTCCTCGTAGTCTCTCTCGCCCCCTCTCCCTCGCTCCCTCTCCCACTGTGTCTCTCTCGCAGTCTGTCTCTCTTAAAATAAAAAAAAAAAAAAAGAAAATGCACATTTTTTTTTCAATAGTCTGCAGAGCATTGCACCTGCTTGTATTTCCCCATTAATGCACAATAGTAATGCGCATGCACTTAGCAATGTCTCTCTCTCACTGTAGATTTGTGCGCATGGGCAGTGATGTAATGGCCTCAGGCAGCGCCATTTTGAAATGTATGGTAGCAATGGCACTCGTCTGAGGTCTTGGCGGTGGCGCGCACCTCAACATAGCCTAATAGACCCCCCATGCAGCCTCTGATCACCTGTTATTGTTGTCCTGTATAAAGTCCGCAGCCCCTGCACCTCCACACTTTTACCACTTTAATGTGAAATTTCCTCTTCTATATATAAAGCCCTATGTGCTTTCATACGTGTCATCTCCAGGGGCATGGGGGGGTTGCTGGAGCTCTGAGTGGGCCCCCCAAAAGCTCCGGGTCTCTGGGAAGTCAAAAACGAATGATAGCTTCGAGCAAGCGGCCATTTCAGAGTGATGCGGCGGTGCCTATACTGGATGTCACTCTGGTCGAATCGCAGGTCCACTCTGGTCCAAGTGTGGGTTGTGCGACATCCATTAAAGGGTGCCGCCGCCGCATTCAGAAGGATGGGAAAGACGCTGCAAATGTGCGGTGGGCGCATGGAAGAGAGCCCCGCTCGCTGCGCCACATCAATTTGAAAGCCAGGGCAGGGACTGGGACTCTGGGAGTGTGGCTGTAGTGAGTGGCATAGGTGTGAGCAGCCTATTGCATTATGGTGTGCAACCAAAAGCTCAAAACACATATGCATGTGTGTGTATATGTGTACATGTACTGATGTGTCAGTAGGGAAAAGATTGGCGCTCGTAGTTATTTATTTTTATTGTATACAATTTTTTTTTGCTACAATTTTTTTTTGCTACAATTTTTTTTTAGGAGACCCGGAGCCCCACCAGGAGGCTTTGGTGAAATATCAGATGTCTAAACAGGGGATTGTTAAACTTTCTGGAATACACATATTGCTATTGTGGTGTAGGATCTGGGCCTGCTGTCCCTCCATCCCTCTTTCTTTCTCTCTCCTTCCCTCCCCATTTTTCTTTCTTCCTCCATCCCTCATTCATCTCAGACTCGAACCATACACCCTTTGGGTCACGCCCCCTTTAAGCCACGTCCACAGTTTAGGTTAAACCACGCCCATTTTTTGCAGCGTGCTGCATTTCTTTGGGCTTCTGCCCCTGGTCTTTTTCCCACCTAGCAACTCCCTCTGGTCTTCTATCTTGAAATGTGCTTTAAAATGCATGGTTTTCCCTTTTATAAACAATTACGTTATGCTGTTGGGCTGGTATAATAACGCTATTGGGCTGGTCTGAAATTATTTCCAGGGCTGGATTTTATTCCCTGTCTGGCCCTGATCACATTGAAGTCACAACCTGCAGGGATCACTTTTATAGCTCCTGCTTTTATTCTGAGGCAGAAATAAGTTAAACTCAGTATGGAAAGAAATTAACAATTTCGCTGCACCTTAGTTGCACAGAAGCATCTGAAGCTATATTGTCTGAAGGAGTAGCTGAAATCAGAAGACAAGAAGATTGATTTTGCTGTGCAGGATCATCATCAGTAGCTAAGCAAAGCTCCCTGCTAGAAGTGAGGGAAAAAATGGAATGTCTGGCAACTGGGCTCTCTACAGCCTGCATATGTTAACTACTAAAGTCATGAAAGGGAATGGATGTGTTCTTGCGCCATCTAGTGACCAGTCAGAAAAATATTTGGCCTTTCAATGAACTAGATACATTTATAAAAAATAAAAAGTAAGAGAGATGCTCAAACAGCAGGCACAGGAATAGACTTCACAGGTATTTTGGTAATTGCTTTTAATTTTGGGCCCCACAATACAATCACATTAGATGCCCCATCTAAAAAAAAAAAGAAAAAAAAAAGAAAAAAAAAAGCCTGGCTTTATCTGGGGGACGCTGCAGGTTCCCTGGTTGCAGTGATGCAGCTCAATGAGAAATTTGGAAAATACTCAGGCTTTGCCATAAACTGGCATAAGTCCGTACTGATGCCACTAGATAGCACATTCAGGCAGTGCAGCTGGTAGGCCAACAGGATGCAGGTGGTCAAGTCATTCAAATATTTAGGAATAATGGTGACACAAGACCCTACAGAATGTATAGCCCTCAACTTAAAATCACTACTACACAAGTATTAATATAAAAGAGTGAAGCCTGGTGTAAATTACCACCAACGTTGACTGCCCGAGCTAATTTGTCCAAAATGACATGGTCACCCCAGTTACTATGCATTCTTCATAATTCGCCTGTTTGGATTCCTAACTACTGGCTTCAGCGAATAGATTCCCTATTCAGAGCTTTAAATATTGAAAAATGGGGTCGCACGCATAAAACTAACTACTCTACAGTACCCCAAGGATCAGGAAGGGCTGGCAGTACCTCATGCTCAAACCTACTTCTTTGCTGCACAGATGCAACACTTCACTGGTTGGGGCACGTCTAATATACAGGACCTCTCTAGGGACTTGTTAATTGACCCGCACTCGACGTACTCTGCCTTGTCCCACATGGAGATGGGATTCCCCTTTGTCCCCCCTTATTGTCCTATGGTTTGCCTAATTAAATTGTGAGACACTGTAAAAAAGAGAACAGGAGTCACAGGCTTCCTTGCTAGCACACCCATATGGCAAAACAGATCCTATGTGGAACTGGCGAAACTAGAGGACCACAAGTGGCGGGAAAGGATAGGTATTAAAGTGGGTGTCAACCTGTGACCACCACTTTAACCTACAGGTAAGCCTAGAATAAGGCTTACCTGTAGGTGCACTGTACATCTCCCAAACCTGCACGGTTCAGGAGATATGCAGTGTTTTGCATGTACTGATGTCATGTCGGCACATGCGCAGTGAAGGAACGGCCTCCGTGACGTTTCTCCACTGACCCTGTGCCGTGACTGGCGGCTCCCGCGCTCATGCGCGGGAGTGACGTCACGCGACTCTGGCCAGTCACAGAGCCGGAGTCACGGCCCCGGGAAGGAAGAGAGGCAGAAGATGGACGCAGCCTGGAGCAGGAACATCGCTGGATGCCGCAGGCTTTGTTTGCAGGTAAGTGGCACATAATGGACTACTATGTGATGCATAGTAGCCCATTATTATGCTTCTACGTTACAGGGTTATATTGAGGAAGTAAACCCAATCTGGGTTTACTTCCTCTTTAAAATATATACACCAGCTTTGTGAAGACACAAGACTTAAACCTTACAACCAGTTGGTAGAGGAGTTTCCATTATTAGAGAATTCTCATCATCAATATATGCGGCTCCATGCTATTAGCTGCCAATGACAGCACTCACTGCTAAAATTAACAGAATCCCCCTTCCTGGAATCTATATATAAAGAGGGCATTGTTTCTAGCACTTATATACGTATTCTATTAACATGCATACAGGCCCCAGATCTATTACCATGTAGGGAGAAATGGGAGGGTGACATTGGACACATGGATGGAGAAAGATGGGAGCAGATTTTGGCGGCTGGACCCCTGGTTTCGGTGTCTGCTGCCCAGAGATTGTCTCATTTATTCATTTTACACCACTTGTACAGGACTCCAGTCCAATTATACGCATGGGGGCGAAGAGACTCACCAATTTGTCCAAGGTGTCAAACCCACCAAGACGACCTCATTCACATGTTATGGCGGTGTGGACAGATGTCACCAACACAATAAATAGTATTTATCAAGTTCAATTGGCATTAGATCCAGCGGTATGTTTAATGGGTAGTCTGGATGAGGAAATGTACTCTCCCCATGTTTATACCGCACTACAGAGATTGCTCTACCTGGCCAGAAAGCTCATTGCCAGATTTTGGCTATCTGCCCATTTGCCAACACGTACACAATGGAGGAATGCTGTTAATAGTGTGCTTATTAGAGAAAAAAAAAATACCTTCACAGAAAATCCTAGGAAGTTCAAAAAAAAATTGGTGGTGTTGGTTGGAGACACCAGGTGTCCCTTCGTCACAGTTGGTTCTTAATAGATTAGTATTAGCTGCCCAACCGATTTCTGAACCCAGGTACAGGATGGAGAGATTTTTACAATGTGAATAAAATGTAAGCATAACCACACAGGCAAGACAGATTTTCTTTGGTTATAAACAATTAAAACACTGCGCTAAAATTATTTTCTTAATAGTGAAACTCTTGTGTAATAAATATGTGTAAATATGTATAGAGATTCAATACATAAATACCTAGCTGCTGCTCTAAAAATAAATCACTGTAAACATTCACTATATTATTTAATCATAGTAAAAAGCAGCGCTATAATCAATAAATCAATAAACCATAGTGCAAATAATGCAATAATGTGCAAAAAGTTCATGCAAAGTCGCAGCAAAAGTGCCAGTGCAAACTATATGTGCAAGACAAACTGGTGCAAAATTGCGACAATATAAGTGTCCATAAACAGTCCTCCTTTAAGTGTGCAGCATCAATCCTTCATACTCGTTTCCATCACCAAAAAAGACCGCATGCAGGTGATCACACCAGAGGCTTACCAGATGTCTGGATTAAAATCGCCTGTATATCAGAAAACCTCAGCCAAATATCCCTTAAATGAGGTCCACACTTCCAAGGAACAATCTATCCCCCATGTATCACAGTCAGCTGTTCCTCGCTCCTCTCCTCAGCAAGCGTACTAGCCTCTGGTGTGCCTGATGCATCAGCTCTCCTCGGGTTGCCGTGTAGCCACGCCCCGACGTTTCGTCACTTCCAACTTGATCACAGGGCTCTGTGATCAAGTCGGAAGTGACGAAACGTAGGGGCGGGGGGGGGGGTGTTTAATGGCTGCAGCTGCTGAAACATGTTACACGTTGCACCCTAAATATGGATGGAACATATAACATGTGGCAAAAGATGAACATATCCCTTTAAAATGTTCCGCAAAAGTTTAGTGCATGTTAGGGATGCACGATACCATTTTATTTTCTTTTTTCAACACCGAGTACAAGCACTGATACTTTTTTGCAGGTACTCGCCAATACCAATTACCAATACCTATAGCCTAGGAAGGAGGGGTGGTTTAGGAGGAGGTGGTGGTGGGGGGGGGGGGGTGGTTGTTAGGGAGTGGGGTGACAGCAGGGTGGGAGTAGAGGGTGAGGGCAAGGTAGTTGAGGGTGGGGTGAAATAGGGATTGTGGGGTGGGAGAGTTGGCATGGAAAAGGCTGTGATCGCTGGGGAATGGAGGGGATAGGGATAGGAGGGTTATTGGGACACATGGGGGCAGAGGTGACAGCTTGTGGAGGGAAGGAGGTGGCAATAGGCAGAAGAGACAGCCAGAGACTGCAGGTATGGTACAGGAGACAGCCAGAGACTGCAGGCATGGTACAGGAGACCGCATGGCACAGGAGAGAGCCTGCAACTTCTCTCTGCCTCAGCATTTAGCTAGGGAGAGCCCGGATCCAGCGCTATGTGGCCGAGAGTCAGAGCTGGAGGATGGAGATGTGTAGAGCGGAGACAAGGCTGGTGGGCTGTTAGTATCGGCAGCCTGGCCCACGGGGCGGGCCTGCACCTAGCGATGCCAATGGGAAGAGGTGGGGATGGCACTGGCTGGAAGGGAGGAGGCGGCGGTCCGCTCCCTAGCGACGTCACTTACGGTATTAGAACATTTTCGCGAGTCTAGTATCAAATTTATTTTAATAAAATGCTTTTGCAGTAAAAATCTATCTAAATATATAGTTTTCTATTCAAGATACATTAATAATTTAGTTTATTCAGCCTGAAATGGAACTTAATTATGTAGAACAAGGCTGTATATTCTGCAATATTTAAATTTTTGATAAACTCATTTAATGAGTCCAAGCTCTGCAAGCTGAGATAACATGCACTGCATTGATGCATTCCCACTATTTCACGGTAACCATGAGATAAAACAAAGTTCAGGAATATTCCTTTATCCCACTGTTTTGCAAATCTATGTACACTACAAAAACTGTATGATTGAATCAGTTCTGATATCGCTGTTTTACTAACCTGGCAGCTTATTCTAAAAATCGGAAACCTTCATTTTCTTAGCAAATTTTAAAGATTCTAACCACCAGCAAGAATGTGTCCTTACATTTAAAGAGCACCTGTCCTTTCAGATCCATCATGGCAACCCCTGTTAGCGGGCATCCACTCGCCTGCTGCTGGCACGTCCCTCACCTTGTTGTGTCACTGCTGCATCACCAGCTGCCCCATTAAAGTGAATGTGACTATCGGTGAGTAAACAGCGGGTCAGAGGAGCCGCTGTAGGACAGAGGTGACAGTTGCCCTTTAAAAATTATGATTTAAATCAAGCCTTTTTACTAGTGATTTAAATCAAATCCACCCTGAATACCAGTCTTAGTTCGTAGGGTTCAAAATTGAGTTGGCCCACCCTTTGCAGCTATAACAGCTTCAACTCTTCTGGGAAGGCTGTCCACAAGGTTTAGGAATGTGTCTATGGGAATGTTTGACCATTCTTCCAGAAGCACATTTGTGAGGTCAGGCACTGATGTTGGACAGAAGGTCACCCATTCTAATCCATCCCAAAGGTGTTCTATCGGGTTGAGGTCAGGACTGTGCAGGCCAGTAAGGTTATTCCACCGCAAAATCACTCATCTATGTCTTTATAGACCTTGATTTGTGCACTGGTCCAAATCATTTGGTGGAAGGGGGATTATGGTGTGGGGTTATTTTTCAGGAGTTGGGCTAGGCCCCTTAGTTCCAGTGAAAGAAACTCTTAAGGCATCAGCATACCAAGACATTTTGGACAATTTCATGCTCCCAACCACAAACAAGGTGGGAAGCAAGGTTCAGAAAGCGATGCATGAGCGAGTTTGGGGTGGAGGAACTAGACTGCCCTGCAAAGAGTCCTGACCTCAACTAGAAAGAACACCTTTGGGATGAATCAGTAGAGACTGCGAGCCAGGTCTTCTAGTCCAACATCAGTGCCTGACCTCACAAATATGCTTCTGGAAGGATGCTCAAACATTCCATAAACTCTTAAACTCTTGTGAACAGCCTCCCCAGAAGAGTTGAAGCGGTTATAGGTGCAAAGAGTAGGACAACTCAATATTGAACCCTACGGACTAAGCATGGGATGCTATTAAAGTTCATGTGCGTGTAAAGGCAGGTGTCCCAATACTTTTAGTAATATAGTGTATGTGGTGTCTGCATGTTTTATTTTATTTCAGGTTAAAAACATTTCAGTAAGTACAGGTAGTACCGGTCGACCTTGCCAGAAATGCTGTCTCCTTGAGCTGAAAAGAAAGTGAAAACACACTTACCCTTCTTGCATAAACTAATTTGCCTACTAAAGGGGAGATGAAGAAAAGCAGACATGTTGGAAGTTCTTCAGCCTGTGTAACAACCATAGTCCATAGCTACAGTTAAAAAAAAATGTGCAGCCACGAGGGGACAGAAGTGTTTTATTTGCAGAACTACCTAGTGAAAATAAAAGGGCACAAAGCCTGAAAAGGGGAAACCAATGCAGCCACTGCATCTAAGCACTGCTATGCTGCAATATGGTTTGCATATGCTTTAAGTAGGACATTATTCTCAATATTTAGAAAGTTCTGAATGCCCAACATTCAGTTCCAACCAAATCAGATTAAGATAGCTGGGCAGCTACCAAATTGCTCACCAAAACAGAGATGTATGGGTACTTGCCGAGAGAGGGAGTGCTTGGCTTGAAGTCTGCAATTGCAGACAAGCACACATGAGTTCACTGAATCAGAGAAAATCCAAACCGACAGAGGAACCTGCACACAAGGAAGTCTGACCGCTTTCAGGCGCCAATTACGTAATGATGCAGACAGAGCAACAAACATCAGGCAACGGGGTGGAAGAAATAGTGGAAAATCTTCAAGAAAATTAAACTGCTGTGCTATTAAGCATGGACCTAACCAGGTTCTCACAAAAAGATGGGGTGTGTGAATGGAAGTTCTTCAAATGTCACAGCATTATAAGCAGCGTTCATGAAATATATCAAGGGTAACCATGCTACTTTTCTGATGATCTCAAAGCTATACACCCGGCAGATTAATAAAGAAAAAACACCCAAATCAATGCATTATGTATTCGTGAAATCGTATTTTCAGTTATGTGCACTTTTTTCTGCATAAAAAATGCATGCACAGTGTTTTCCATGTATTCCAATGGCTCTAGTTCACACCAGTGCAGTCAGTTTCTGCTGGTGCAGAAAAAAAAAAAAAAAAAAGAAAAAAAAAAGAAGAGCATGCTGCACTTTTTTCCGGCACAGAACTGTACTGGAACATAGCAAATTGTATCCAAAACACACTGGAACTGCGTGTGGTGTGACCAAGTATCCGGAGGGCATTTTTGTGGTGTGAACTGACCCCAAATGCAACTAGTGTAAACACCTGAATTTATCTGGATATCAGCTTTGTGTAAAATATACATATTGTATACATAAGCACACGCAGAATTTATGGTTTAACCACTTGCCGACCGCCGATCGGAGATTGACGGCGGCAAAGTGGCTCTGTAAGGCAAACCGCCGTCATACGACGGCGGCCGCCAGATCGCGCACAGTGAGCGCGCGCGCGCCGCCGGAGGCGCGCCCGCGCGCTCACTGTGTCCGGGGAGGGCCGGGGAGCGGGTGCGGCGGCTTCGATTGCCGCCGGCCACCCGCGATGCCCCCCCCGGAGTGAAAGAGCGGCGGTCCGTGCATGTAAACACGGACCTCCGCTCTGTGTGAGGGGGAAGGGATGTGATCACAGCCTTCTCGTACATGAAGGCTGTGATAACTTCCCTTCCCCAGCTAGGCAAGCCCCAATACAGTTAGAACACGCCCAGGGAACATAGTTAACCCTTAGCGCGCCCCCTGCAGGTTAACCCCTTCACTGCCAATGACATTTACACAGTAATC
>BLSH010260605.1:84528-94555 GCA_018402905.1 Glandirana rugosa
ATCTTCTTCGTGTAGACGGATTTGCCCTTGAAACCCTGCAGCAGCAGTAATGTTCTCATGGCATTATCTTTACCTTCCCTGTTAGGCACGAATCCGGTCTAGTCAGCATGAATCCATTCTGGTATAAATTCTTTTAATCTTGTTGCGAATACCTTTGCATATATTTTTGTGTCATTATTCAGGAGGGCTATCGGTCTATAGCTAGAGCAGAGTGTTCCATCCTTCCCTTCTTTAGGAATTACTGTAATATTGGCCTCCAGGGACTCCTCCCTCAACGTCCCTCCTTCCCCCAACTCTCTCATAGTTTACAGATTTTGGGAACCAGCAGCTCTTTAAATTTCCTATAATACCCCATTGTAAAGCCATCTGTGCCTGCACTTTTACCTACCAGTGAGGTTTCCAGAGCTCGGTTCATCTCTTCTATTGTTATGGGTGCTTCTAGGTGTTGGAGTCTTTCTACTGGTAGTTTAGGCAGATGTGCTTCTTCTATATCCAGTTCCCGACCGCGCGCTGTGTTTTCACGGCGGCAGTTGGGATGCTGAGCGCGAATTGCCGTAAAAAGACGGTGATCTGTAATCAGCCACTAGGGGGCGCGTGCGGCTCGGGTGGACCCGATGTCCGCCGGCGAGCCGCGATGAGCGGCTACAGGGAAAGAACGGGGAACCGCCGATGTAAACACGGCAGTTCCCCGCTCTGTTAGTAGGAGCATGGGCGATCTTCTGATCCCTGTCACTGGGATCAGTTAGATCTCTCATGCCCATGTTAGCCCAACCCCCCCACAGTAAGAACACACCCAGGGAACACAGTTAACCCCTAGATCTCCCCCTGCAGGTTAACCCCTTCACTGCCAATGACATTTATACAGTAATCAGTGGACATTTAAATTTCCACTGATCGCTGAATAAAGGTCATTGGTCCCAAAAAAGTGTTAAAAATGTCCGACATGTCCGCTGAAATATCGCATTACCACTAAAAATCACAGATCGCCGCCATTACTAGTAAAAAAAATTTAAAAAATAAAAACCCCAGAAATTCTCACCATCTGTAAACGCGGCCACTTTTGCGCAAACCAATCAAACGCAGATTGCGATTTTTTTTATCACAAATATGAGGAATTATATAAATCGGCCAAAAACTGTGAAAAAAAAAGTTTTTTTATATTTTTTTTTTGGATTTGAATTTTAGCAAAAAGTAAGAAATTTGGGTTTTTTGCAAAATGGTCGCTCTTCTTCTGTTTATAGCGGCGAACAGAAATGACGCAGAGGCGATCAAATACCACCAAAAGAAAGCTCTATTTGTGGGGAAAAAAAAGGACGCAAATTTTGTTTGGGTGCAACGTCGCACGACTGCGCAATTGTCAGTTAAAGCGACGCAGCGCCGAATCGCAAAAAGTGCTCTGGTCCTAAAGCTGGAAAACCTTCCGGTTGGTAAGTGGATATACATTTGCATTTTCTCGGTTCTTTTTTCCTCCATTTTTTGTGATTTATTCTGTCGAGCTGCATATAGGGTTTCATAGTATTTTTGGAATGCGCCTGCAATTTCTTTTGTTGAATACATGAATTTCCCTTCCCTATTTTTGACTTTCCTGATGAAGTTGTTTGACTTTTTATTCTTTAGTATCCTTGCCAGATGATTCCCAGGTTTATTTCCCCATTTATATCTGTTTATTGCTACTTTATTAAAAATAAGTCTAGTTTCTTGTTCCATTACTTCTTTCAGCTCTTCTCTTTTTAATATTAATTGATGTTGGGTCTCTTTATTCCTATTTTTTTTTATATCTTTGTTCTAATTTGAATATTTCGGAAACTAATGTATTCATTTGAGTACTTCTTTGTTTCTTTTTTCTTGCTCCTATGGATATCAGAATTCCTCTTATATATGCTTTATGTGCCTCCCATATCGTACTATTCGTAATTTCTGATATTCTCATTAAGCTGAAAGTAACTATTTAATGCCTTCTTTATTTCTTCAACCATTCTGTCCTGTAATAGATCTTCATTCAGTCTCCAACTACCCATTCTACCTCCAGTGTCCCCCAGTTTAAGTTCTATTGTTATTGGGGCATGGTCCGATAGTGATTGTATCTCAATAGAGGAATTTGTCACTGATTCTAACATTCTATGTTCCACTATTATGTAATCCAGTCTTGAGTACGTCCCGTGCACTGCGGCGTAGAAGGTAAAATCATTTGTATCTGGATGTTGAGCTCTCCATACATCTATTAATTGATATTGGAAAAAAATTCTCTTTATTTTCTCCAGCTGGACCCTTCCACATCAGGGTGCACACGACGTACTGTTCCTCTAGTCCATACTAAAATTAAAGTCCCCTGCCAGTATTACCCTTACTTTCTTAAATTCTTCTAGTTTCGCCAATATTCCTATTAAGTATCCTATGGGATTTTTATTTGGGCAATATACAATGACCAGGGTGTAATCCACTCCTGCTACTTTCCCCCTCACGAATATATAACGTCCTTCCTGATCTACTTGTCTCTTCTCTGCCTGGAACTGAATCTCACCTGCTATTCTGATTGCCACTCCTTTTGCTCTCTTAGTGGGGGAATCACCATAAAACCAATTTGGGTAGTGTCTAGATAGGAGCTTCACATTGGCATCTTGTGCCAAATGGGTCTCCTGCAAAAACACTATTCCGGCTCCATATCGCCTAACCTCATGTAGAACTTTGTGTCTTTTCTCCGGAGTGTTTAATCCTCTGACATTATAAGATTGAATTTTCATCTTATTATCAGTTCCCATTATCTTTCGTTTTCTATTTCTCTACCTTCTGTCCTCTGTCCTAGGGATTTCCCTGTCCTTCCTGGTCTAAGATAGCTCCTTAATGGGAGACTGATCTCTACTTGATGCTTTGGGATCCTGGCGTGTCCCTCCTCCCTCCAATTTCCCCCCTCCCCCCCCTCTCACCCCCTCTTCCTTCCCCTCTAACCCTTCAGCGGGAGTTCCCCTTTCGGGGGATGACCTTCGTCCTGAGTAGCTAACTTCTTCCTTTCTTTTTTCTTTTCTTGGTCTATGTGACCTTGCTACTCCTATTTGGGGTGACACTCTGGTTGGCATCCTGCTTTAACACCCACAACTAGTCCCTTCCCCACCAGACCTTCCGGGTCTGGGTCCCCAAACCTTCTCCATTCCTTATGTACCATCCCATCCTTCTCCCTTCCCACCGTGCTCACACATTACTCTATATACCCATATATTTGTATTCTACACACTATCTTACATCATTCGGGTGTATTTACACTATTCCTCCCCCCCCCTTCTCATTGTGTCTTTATTTTTCCCTTTTTTGTATACGTGTTGCCACTTCTCTTCCTTTTGGGATTTGCTCATTCCCACAGGAGTCCATCCTGGTATTTCCGACACTTCCAGCTCTAACTTATTACAGAATTCCTGGAGGTTTTCTGGAAATCTCAGATTTACCGACCGGCCATCTTTGATACCAATCAGACACGCCGGGTGACCCCAAGAGTACTGTATATTCAATTGTTGCATATTTTCCAGCAGTGGTCTCAACAACCTGCGTCTTCTCAGTGTTTCTTGTGACAAATCGGCGAATATCTGGAGATCTTTCCCTTTATATTTAATAGGTGTTCAGCTTTTCAAACTCTTCCAGATCTAGGCTTTGACTTCATATTGATGAAGCCTCACTATTATTTCCCTGGGGAGTTCCGTAAGTATCCCCTTGGGGCTTCTGACCCTATGTACCCTATCGAACTTCATTGTGGCATCCATTGTTTGTCGGTCCAGAAGCAGATTAAAGATCTCTCTAATTACGTCCAGGTCTTCTTTCTGAGTTGTTTCGGGTAACCCCCGGATTCTCAAGTTCTTCCTCCTGTTCCGGTTTTCTTGATCCTCCAGTTTATATGCCGTGTCTCTGTGCAATCTGAAGATTTCTAATTTAATTTCTTAAATCCTCTGTGCTCATGCTGTGCTTGTCCATCCAGTTGGTTTTCGGTGTTCTCCACTCGTTCCACTAGGTGGCCCAGGTCGTCATGCAATGATGCTATATCTTAAGGGAACTTTCCAATTTTGCGAACATGTTTTCCATGTCCGTTTTGGTAGGGAGCTGCTTCTGTTTGTCCAGTTCGGTGCCCTGACCTACTTCTCCCACACCTTCTTGCCCTACACCCATTCCTTCCTTACTTGTGCTGTTCCCATTTAATGACTCATTAACTTGTCCCCCTTTACTAGTTCCTTTTGTTGAATTTGTTGGGTTTGATCTAGTTGCCATCTGTTTTTCTGATGTTACTTTATCCTGGGTTCCGCCTTGTGTCATATTTCTTAATTGCCCCTGGACTTGTACTGATTTTAGGTGATTTCATCTGTGTTTTTTGTTGTTTTCCCCTTCATTTTCTTTCTTCTTCCTCTCCTCACTCCCCTTCCTTCCTTCCTTCCTCCTCCTCCTCCTCTCCGCTCCCTGAGCCTTGTTTTCCTTATCTTCGCCTCCCCTTCCCTTATCTTCTCCTTTCTGTCTTTCTTCTCCCCTTTTATGTTGCCAATCCCTTGCATTCACAAGCAGTGATCCAGTAGTCCAGTAATAAATGCTATATATGTATGTACTTCAGTTTATCAGTTTTATAAATTTGTGAGTTATTTTAGGAGGTACACAGGATACACTGGTACACAGATGGTATTTAAAAGTAGTCCAAGATATGCATACAGAAGGAAGATATGGGAGGATTTATGACTTGCCAGGATGCTGTCCAATCGCAATTAATATCAGGGAGAAAGATTATCTTTTGTTACTCTAACCGAGGTATCTCATACTTCACCATTTCCATGTACTTGTGCTACTCCTGGAGGCGGCTGCCCTGGTTCGATCACCAGCTTGGATCTCCGAGATGTTCCTCTGAGACCCGACTGTCTTCCTTCTCCGCTCTACAGCACGTCAGATCAGTCGGCTCTCCATCCACCGCCACCTCGCTGTATCATTGCTCTTACTCCGCTCAGCTCCTGTCTTCTGCCCGTGCTCTCCCCTCCAGCTCACGCCCACCTCCTCACCTCCCGACCCCGGCAGACCCCTCGCTCCTCGCCCGCCCCACTGGGGAGAGGGATCCCGGTCCACAGCGCCCGCCGACGCTAGGGAGCCGACCCAATCCCCGCTATCCATACCGGCAGTCAGAGGGTCTCACGGACCTGCAGGCCCGCGCAGCACCTCACTGCTGCCTGGCAGTGAGCGACGGGGGAGCGAGGAGACGCCAGGTGTCTTCGGCGAAAGGAGCTGCTGTCGGTCAGGCAGTTGAGGTATGGGATTGCCTCCAGGTCGTGGTTTGGCGGACTCCAGCCAGTAGAAGAGCAGAGGTGAGGGATCCAGCGGCACTAAATCTCAGGAGATAGTTGAAGGTAGAGACGGCTTTCTACATTTTTTTTTTTTGGCTTAGGGATGCACAGCCCGGGATCCAACTAGCCGCAGCTGCTCCCAACAGCCGCCATACTCGGGCTCCTCCCCCCTTCTCTCAAAAGTTTAGTCTTTAACGGCCAATTCACACACACATAGGCGATCCGACTTCAGGGGCGACTTTGCTAGGTGATTTGAATGCTACGTCAAGGCAACTTCAGTGCGACTTACAACGTGACCTGAAGCGACCACCATGCCAGGCAACTTTGCCTGTGGCCAATCAGAGAAGGGAGGGAGGGGGTTGCCTGGATAATTAGTGGGGAGTAACTGTAAATTCTTTTCTTTTTCCGGTAAAGTCGCTTCAATATAGACCAGTATCCGACTTGGAGGCGACTTCCATTGAATTCTATGGGCACAAGTCGGATAGAAGTCGCCTTGAAGTAGCACAGGAACCTTTTCTGAAGTTGCTTTGAAGTTGGAGCGACTTCAGTAGTGTATATTAAGACGGCTCCCATTTATTTCAATGGGATTTCGGATGTCAAGCGACTTGAGTCGGATCGCAAGTCGCCTAGGTGTGAACCGGCCCCAACCGGTTAAATTTCCCTCATCTACAGACTGAAGTTCATTCCTTTGACCTAAGAAAGAAAATGTTACAATGTTTATAGTTCTCTACCAGCGCAGAGAATGTTGTGAAAAACTTGGCAGGCTGCCCTTTTTTTTTTGACAGCTAAGTGAGCAGACAACCCTCTACACTTGTTACATGAATTGGGAAATTCTGCATAGAGATCGTGAAGGGGGTTAAATCGAGATCACAATTTTTTTAACAATTAATCGTGCAGCTCTAATAGTCAGTATCTCTAGGTGGAATCTTGAATAGTAAAAATAAATCTAATGATGCACATCACTCTGTACTCCAGGTGTATTCCACCATACACCAGTGTATTTGCATACACTGAATATTTATATAGTAGTGTGGTGTAAGTAAATATATCTACCAAAGATCTGTCGCACAAAAACAAAGGCAAGTGCAATCAGGGCAATACAAATGGATTAATAGCTGCAAGCTGAAGCCTGCTGACATCACAGAGCCGGTCCAGGCTCTGGCAAGATCACGACAATGAAGTCAGGATCTAGCCACATTCCTGGACCAGCACCTAGTTCAGCCTCTGACAGTCACCAACTCTGCCGAACGATCAGAGCTCCCTGAGCAGTGTTAGATCTCTCGGTTCTCAGTGTGGATCAGACCACTGCTGCATCCACCTAGGCAAGTATGAATCTAAAAGCGTTAAAAAAAAAATAATAAAAAAAACACGAATCCCATACTTCTCTTAATGGGCCAACACATAACCTCATAGTTCCAATTGGGAGTGCACTGAGAAAGGTGAAATCATTGCTGGTACAGGTCAATTAACGGCAGGATCTCCAGGTACATTTACATGCATGCCAAGACCCAACAGAAAATGGCTAAGCATTACTACAATACAGGCACATGACCTAGCATAGATTGTATTTATATATAAAATTTTTGAATTTGGGTTTAGATGCATTTCAAGGGGTCCATTTATTATTTTTATTTATTTTATTTTAGGTTCTTGTATAGCGCCGTCAATTTACGCAGCGCTTTACATAAACATTCACATGAGTCCCTGCCCTGAAGGAGCTTATAATCTAAGGTCCCTAACTCACATTCGTACATACACATGCTAGGGCCAATTTAAACCGGAGGCAATTAACCTACCAGCATGTCTTTGGAGTGTGGGAGGAAACCAGAGTACCCGAAGGAAACCCACGCAGGCACAAGGAGAATATGCAAACTCCAGGCAGGTAGTGTCGTGGTTAGGATTTGAACCAGCGACCCTTTAGCTGCCAGGCGCTAACCACTACACCACTGTGCTGCCCACAGACATTGAATGGCTTTCACCAAACATTCTCTAGTTGTGAATCAAAATACCTGGAAAATTCACTTGCAGAGAATGTTTAGATCAGATTCACCGCTTCAAAAATACGCCCATAACGCCATGTTTAACCTCTTCAATACCGGGCACTTAGGACACTTCCCGCCCAGACCAATTTTCAGCTTTCAGTGCTGTTGCGATTCGAATGAGAATTGCGCGGTCGTGCGACGCTGCACCCAAACAAACTTTTTGTCATTTTGTTCCCACAAATAGAGCTTTCTTTTGGTGGTATTTGATCACCCCTGCTGTTTTTATTTTTTGCGCTATAACAAAAAAAGACCGAAAATTTTGAAAAAAAAAAAACATTTTTCTTTGTTTCTGTCACAAAAATTTGTATAAAGTACATTTTCTCCTTCACTGACGGGCACTGACGTGGCTACACTGATGGGCACTGATGAGGCTACACTGACGGGCACTGATGAGGCAGTACAGATTGGCACTGATGAGGTGGCACCGATAAGGTTGCACTGATGATGGGGCAAATATGCAGCACTGATGGGCGGCACTGACAAGCAACACTGATGGGCACTAATACGTGGCACTGATAGACACTCCTAGGCGGCACTGATAAGTGGCACTGGGCACTGATGGGCACTGATAGGGGGCACTTTTAGGTGGCACAGGTGGGCACTTTTAGGTGGCACAGGTGGGCACTTTTAGGTGGCACAGGTGGGCACTGATAGCTGGCACAGGTGGGCACAGGTGGGCACTGATAGCTGGCACAGGTGGGCACTGGTGCAACAAGCACTGTTAGGGATGGCACTGGCAGGCATCATATATGGGCACAGTGCCATCCCTACAGTGCATAATATGGCCCTTACCTGGTGGTCTAGTGGGGGCTCCCTGGTGGTCCTGGGTGGCCTCTGCATGACTTCCCTGGTGGTCCTGGGCGGCCTCCTTGCGCTGTCCGGGAGGGGGGCTCCCTGGGGGTCCTGATCCGGCTCCCTGGTGGTCCAGTGGGGTGATCCTGAGGGTGGCTGCGCAGATAAACGTTCAGCGCAGCCCCCCCCTGTCAGAAGAGCAGCCGATCGGCTCTCCGCTGCTCAGGTCTGCAGACCTGAGCAGAGGAAAAGCCGATCAACGGCTCTTCCTATTTACACTGTGATCAGCCGTGATTGGTCACGGCTGATCACATGGTAAAAGGCTGATCACATGGTAAAAGGCTTCGGATCGAAGCCTTTTACCTCGGTCGGTAATGCGGTGGGTCAGACTGACCCACGGCACCACCGATCGCCGCGATGCGCGCCCCCAGGGGCGCGCGATCGCGCATTATCCTGAGGACGTCAATAGACGTCCAGTCAGGATAATGAACCCCCCGCCTGGACGTCATTTGTCAATGCGCCGGGCAGGAAGTGGTTAAGTACAGTGGAATCTCGGATTACGTGGATAATCCATTCCAGGAGAATGCTTGTAATCCAAATTGCATACATCAAGCAAGTTTCCCCATAGGATACAATGGAAACTCATAATACGTTCCAGTGACTGCTTGTATATGCAGTACTGTATGTGGCCAGAGGTGAGGGGGCGCTGGTGTATACAAAACCGTATGTGGCCAAAGGTGCAGGGGCACTGGTGAGGCTCGGAAACACTTGGGAACTGTTGACACTCAGTATTTCCGAGTGCTTATGAGCGTCAATTTTTTGCCAAAACTTTTTGGAAAATGAAGGAAGCTTTTTTGAAAAGTGGAGGGTGTTTGAACACTTGTCAGTTTCTATTGCTGTCTGTGCCCCTGTTAAGGCGGTTGTATACTCATTAAAAAAACAAACCTGTAAGGCAAAGAGAATATATTATATATATATATACACACACACACACACACACACACATATATATACATATATATATACACACACACACACTTAAGTTACCAACTTACCTTTAGTCTGCCAATGCACCATGTGTAGATGTGTAGAGATACTCAGACATACACATTCAAATTTTAGTTACAGCGGTTAATCCTGGATTTGTGGGATACCCTTTGGATACACTTTTTCAGTCATGCCCACCCTCCTCCTGCTTCCCTGGTGACTTGCTGCTTGTTCCATCTCTTCAGCTCAAGGGGGAGACATTCTGTGGCTGCGCTTTTTGGGGGATCACACCTGTCTTGGAACCTTGGCCAAGCTATTTTTGTGAGTATGGGGCTGTTGCATATGGGCTCCTGCTCTCAAATAGATGTTTTTTTTGTGACATTTCCAATTGTTACTTTGTTTCATAGATATACTGCACCTTAAGATCTACTCCCGAGGAAGCGATCACGGACTTGATTTTTAACAATGTATCAATGTCTCGATAATATTTTGGATTGTATGTTTTCATTAAGCTTGGCTTAAATGTTCATGCATTTGCTGATGAACTTCTAAATGTGTAAAAAACAATTTGTTACTTGTTTTTCTGGCCCCTGTTCCACCTCACTCAAAGTCCCATGGGCTATTTTTTCTGCTTTGTTGCAAATAATTACGGATGGAGGCGTGTTATGGGTAGCATCAGACCTGTCCTCTTCTACAGGCACATTTTGCAGTGCGTATTGGGGTTTTTAAACCCTCGTTTTAGCATGAATTTTGGGGTTTTTTTTTCCTCTGTAAACACACTGTATATAGCTGGTTCCTAAGGACAGGGCCAGCAAGCTGGCCGCCGCATTCTTAACAACTGAGTCATCAGTTGTCAACGGGATTCCCAGCTGACAAACGAACGTAAAAAAAAAACCTGTGCAGCCCCCC
>BLSH010260605.1:116480-126694 GCA_018402905.1 Glandirana rugosa
CTCTGTAACCCCGTCTCCACTGTCAACCTCCTCCGTTGTCTTCCCCACTGACGTCCGGACGATGTCCTCTATCGATCTCTGACGTACCACGTCCTCTGTATGACAGTTCTCTGTCGATACGGTAATGTTCCTCCACCCCTACCGTGGTCACATATATAGGAGGGAGGAGGGGGAGGGAGGAGGAGGGAGGGAGGAGGGGGCGGGAAGAGGAACCATGAGGCTTTCAGGTGGAGGGAGATCCTATTCACCCAAGAACTTACCTCCAGGTGGGGGGACCGGGGATGAAGAAAGTTTCCATAGCGGTGACCCCCTCCCTGTCCTCCCATCCACCTGGCTGCTCACCCTGTCCTCCCATACACCTGGCTGCATCCACCCTGTCCGTGTGTGTGTGTGTGTGTGTGTATATGTGTATATGTGTATGTGTATATGTGTATGTGTATATGTGTATGTGTATATGTGTATATATACACTGGTGCCATCCCCACCTCCTTGTAATGGCATAGCTGTCTCTTGACAGTATGTCTCCTGCACCATGCAGTCTCTAGCTATCTCCTGTAGCAGGCCTGCAGTCACCCCTTCTGTTGCCTCCTCCAACTGTCACCTCTGCCCCAATGTCTCCCAATAACCTTCCAATCCCTTGCGGGTAAGTGGCACATAATGGGCTACTATGCGATGCATAGTAGCCCATTATGCTTCTAATTTACAGGGGCATGTAGAGGAAAGTAAACCCCATCTGGATTTACTTCCTCTTTAACTCGTGAGCACCTTTGCTTCTAAGCATAGCCACTTTAGAGATAATGCATACTGTCTTCTATTAATGTAGTTGTATACTGTATTCCTAGTTGGTAATAAATTCTCTTCTTACATGGAAGATTGCCAAATTACCAGGACATTTTTTCTGTGACCTTGCATTAATTAGTGCAATGTTTTATAAATAATTATACCTCTTCTGGTTATTTCCATTTTTTTCCTTCTTCATCTTTTTAGGTTCTAAGTTCTGAAAGTCAGACTAAACTAATACAAATGCAAGTGAAAAACTCCCTTCCCCCACCCATTCCCCCCAGTGTGAAGGACGTGAAAAGTCCTGCAAGCAGCATATTTGGGCCGATGCACTGAGCGGTGTATATACCACTCCTCCACTGTAAAAAATGAGTGGCGCTTCTGAAGAGGCGGACCTATAGCTTGAGAAAGGAGCGCGGCTGCTACACCAATCGCAGCACGCCGGCTCGGATAACGTGTCGCTAGTCATTATCCCGGGACTCTAACTCCCACGGAACAAAGTCTAGTTTCCAGATTCCCCTGTCTCCGGCCAGTTACCAGCTCACAGGGATGCTTGCTACAGTTCATGATGGTGCCATGAATGCTGGCTTATGGATGTCTCACTGATGTTAACCCTTTGAGGACTTGCTCATGTGCCTTTTACCTTCTGTGCCATGCGAGTTGCCAATTGTTGGTTTTATTAAACTGTTTTTAGAGTCTGCACTTGGAGGCGCCTTTTTTAGTCTACCTTTTCCAGTGTCACAAGGACTGTGCTTCTGGTCCTAAGAAGGCTGACTTTTGTGCTTGGACTCTACTAATGCTGGTTCCCATACAAGTCACATATGGACTATTTTTAAAAGACTTGATGGGATTTAGGTTTTTTTCAGGGTATTGCGCCATATACTTGTTTGCACTGAACAATTCCTTGGTCACGCCGTGCGGAGGCACTTTTAAACCCTTGGTTTAAAAAAAAAAAAAAAGTGCCCCACTCCTGCCTGCATGGCGCCGATATAACAGCGGTAAAGCGCGGCTAAAGTTAGCAACGCTTTACCGCTACTGCCCCCCGCTCCAGTGTGAAAGTAGCCTAAGAAATATGGCCCCCCTTTAAAATCAAACTTTTAGGCCTCATACACACGGACGTTTCTAAAATAATAAACAAAACGTCGGGCCCGACGTCAAGGAAAAAAAGTTGGCGTTTTTCGGCGTTATGCATCGGCGTTTTTGAGCATTAGTGAGCGTCTGCGTCAATAGGCGTTCTTTAAAAAAAATCATCCCTCTGCTATTTTTCAACCTAAAAACGTCAGCGTCAAAAAACGCCGGAAAACACCGGTATAATAGGTGGCGTTTGTTGGCATATTGTGGCGTTGGCGTCAAAAAATGCCAAACGTTACAGCCTCAGAACGCGATGGCTGTGGGTTCTAGTTTCAGCTCACTAACGCCGACGTCATCTACAGCTCAAAAACGCCAACGTTTTTATGGGGCCATTGACTAACCTGGAGAGCTGCAAAAAACGCCAGAAAACGCCGGCATCAAAAAACGTCCGTGTGTATGAGGCCTTAGAATCAAAATGATTTAGATGTATATATTCTATTCTCTTCACAGATGTGTGGTGTTAAACACTCAGGCTCTTGAGTGCAATTGTGTGGTCTCCCCAGGCCCTCTGCTTTTCCAGCTTGGGGCCTCTTCCCTGCATGTGTGCTCCCTCCAATTGGGTGGTTTGCAGTCCTTTTCCTTTGTGCCAGGTAATGGCCTTCCATCTGCCACATGTACTGCATGTTTAAACTCTATGACACTCGAATGTCAGGTCAATATTGTTGACAAGCAATTAATGTCTGTTCTCTCTCTTTATATGTAGTTAATGTAAAAATGCTCCACTAATGAACTCCTGATGAAGTGGATCTTTATCCAGGAAACGCGTTGAGTGTGTGGAGAAGCCAAAACTATAGATGTACTATTGATCACACAGTGAACAGAAATATGCATGACCCATGCGGAATATCCAATCCCGTTTGGGCAAGGTTAACATATGGTTGACATTTATTTTAACAAATGTTTGTTGTCACTGTCTTTTTCTAAAAAATGCTTTTGTAATAAACGAAATCGAAATTGTGGTACTGCCTATAAAATCCTGCCATAGATAGGGGTTCATACCCCAGGTAGTTGTTTTGAGCAATATAATTGGGATGTGGTAGTCGTTAGGCTTTTCTCTATATATACACAAAATGATGTACACGTACATATTTAGAGGATAGTACAACCTATAGGTGTGTTACCACCAGAGGATAGGAGTTAAAGTGGATGTAAACGCTCACATATACCCAGTGAAGTAAAAAGTTGATACACAAATCTCCTACATACGTTTTACAAGTATATCTGCGCTCTTTACCCTTTCTATATTCTTTCGAATTCTTACCTCCGGTTAGATTTTCTCTTCCTGTTCAGGACTGGGAGTGGAATCTGGGCTTACAGCCAAGACAGCTGATTGATGGAAAGGCACACACTGACCCTGCACATAGGCAAAGACTTGCAAAAGCTGTGCTGTGAATTGGGCAACACTCTGCTAATCTATTTATATCAACCTCCTAAGACACAAATTTCAGGCTGCTTTTATCTCATGTGTCTGAGAAGTTATCAGGCTGAGAACAGAGCTAGAGGAGCAGGAGAAAAACATACGGGACTCAGAGCTTTGAAGAGAGATAAGAAAACATGACAGATATATGTGCCCAGCTCAAATTTTATGAAATCGTGTTTACATCCACTTTAAAATTGTAGGGAAAAAATGAAAGGCAAACATTTGCTATATATATATACATATACACACACACACACACACACAACCAATCTTCCCAGTAAGAGGCTGTGCATGGGGGGGGGTGTCAGGACAAGTCTGATCATTGCCGATCTCCTGATCTCCTGCCTAGTGTGGTCAGTTTTTAACAGGAAAGCAAAGGGACTGGTAGGAACACCAGGGATTTCACACAAAGGAAGCAAAAAAAAACAGGATACGTACACGGTACAGCAGGCACATATCAGGAATTTGAAATGCTGGGGTAACAAACACATACATGTTTGTATTAAACCATACATAATGGACACCCATCCCAGGCCCCTGGGCAGGCATACCTTGTGAATTGCGCATACCGGGAGATATGTTTTTTAAAAAGTTTGGGGCAGAAAACTGGTTTCTAAAAAGGAGGAGGAGGGAGAAGCAAAGAGGAAGGAGGAGGAGGAAAATAAAAATAAAAGTGGAAAGGGGTGGAAAGCCACAGCGGGGTCAACAGCACATGGAAATCAAGTTACAATTGGTATTTTGAAGAAAATCTATTGTGAGAAAAATGTGGAGCAGCCATCACTGTCTTGCTTCTGAAAATGCTGGTTGCCTAACTAGTCCACTGACTTCATAATTCACGTCCCTGAGCTGAACAAGTGCGCAGATCAGGAAAGTCAGAGAAAGCACTTAACTACAGATAGTATGGCAGTCATGCAATTACCATTTTAATAAGTAGAGGGTGCAGTGGCAGCCTTTAGTTGGCTCTCATTACCTATTTCTGGTTTCTTCAGTTGGCCGCATGCTTTTAAAAAAAAGATACAGCTGGTACTGGGAGCTTCTCCCCTTACTGCTGTCACACAGAAGGCTCGGATTGCTTAACGGCTGAAGGAATTGGAACAGGTTACATGTTTCTGATGTTGAACTTATCCTTTAACCACTAGAGATCCGCGCTATAGACGAAAGACGTCTACAGCGCGGATCTGAATATCCGGGTGGACGTCCATGGACGTCCGCCCCTTTACACGCCCCCTGCGCACTCTGCGCACTCTGACAGGCGGTGGCACGCGCGCGTGGCCGCCACACACTGCATGGGCGTGCCCGCGGGTCGGGCGGACTCTATGTCCGCTCCTGACCCGCAATCGCCGGCAAAGCTGTAGAACGGGGAACCGCCAATGTAAACACGGCGGTTCCCCGTTCTGTGACAGGGGGACAAGCAGATCTACTGATCCCTGTCACTGGGATCAGTTAGATCTGTTATGTCCCCGCCAACCCATCCCCCCCACAGTTAGAACACAGCCAGGGAACATTGTTAACCCCTTCAATGCCTCCTGCAGGTTAACCCCTTCACTGCCAATGACATTTATACAGTAATCAGTGGACATTTACATTTCTGATCGCTGTATAAATGTCATTGGTCCCAAAAATGTGTCAAAAATGTCCGCCATGTCCCCCCCAATATCAAAGTCCCGATAAAAAAAAAAAATCGCAGATCGCCGCCATTACTAGTAAAAAAAAAAAATTAAAAACGCCATAAATCAATGTCCATAGTTTGTAGACGCGATAACTTTTGCGCAAACCAATCAATAAACGCCGATTGCGATTTTTTTTACCAAAAATATGTAGAAGAATATAAATCGGCCAAAACTGATGAATAATTTTTTTTTTTGGATATTTATTAGAGCAAAAAGTAAAAAATATTGTTCTTTTTTCAAAATTGTCGCTCTTGGTTTTGTTTATAGCGCAAAAAATAAAAACCGCAGAGGTGATCAAATACCACCAAAAGAAAACTATTTGTGGGGAAAAAAGGACATCAATTTTATTTGGGTACAACGTCGCACGACCGCGCAATTGTCATTCAAAACGCGACAGCGCTGAAACCTGGAAATTGGTCTGGGCAGGAGGGGGGTTTAAGTGCCCAGTAAGGGAGTGGTTAAGTAAAGCACTGCTGGACTAAAACTCTTAAAGCCGCGGTCACACTACAACAGTGCTTTATGTCGTATGTATGTCCGTATGTATCTGTATATTTGTATATTGTGACAATGTCAAGCCCGGTCACAGTGTTAAGATTTTTAGGACACTCAACTAGGGGGGTTGAGGGGCTCTGGAATGCTTATTTCATTCTGAGGGAACTGGGGTTGCGGTTTCCTCAGTGGTTGGTGCAACCTGGTTTAAGATCCCGAGGCCAGAGATTTGGGAGGAAGAATTCTCCAATCCTGGGACATGGTTTCGCAGGCAGCCAGCACACTGATAGCACAGGTGTTTACACCTGTTATAGTCTGGCACCTGACAGTAGATCGGGGCTCTCCACCCTCCCAAGGGTCCATGTGGTTGGAAGAGAAAAGCCAGTGGTGTGCATGTCTGCAACTAGCAGATGATGACAGAATGGCAAAGAGCAAAAAGAGTAAGCAGAGAGAGTCCAAGCAGCCATGTGAGTTGGTCTGTGGGATCAAACCTAGGGCCTAGGCTTTAGGCCAGCTGTTCTCAACCCACGGGTCGCAACCCCCCGGGGAGGTTGATTGCCGATTTCCAGCGGGTCGCGACGTCTCGCAGCACGTCTTGCTGCAATCCACAGGGTCAGCAACTCGCTATAGGCCTTTAAGAGCGCAGCTCGGCGCTCAGATGACTCACCGCATCTCTTCTCCTCCTCCTCCTCTCCTGACTGACGTCATTCTCAGCCTGCCCGCTGCAATTGCCAGACGAGGTGTAGAGAAATGGCGAGTCATCTGAGCGCCAAGCAGCACTCTTAAAAGGGCATATAGAACTGCAATTTTCTTATAAAAACACAGTATCCCCTCCTGTGCACAGCCACCTCTGTATCCACCCCCCCGTGCATAGATAGCCACCTCTGTATTACTCCCTCCCGCCCCTTGCACAGCCACCTCTGTACTCCCCCTGTCCACCACAGCCACCTTTGTACCCACCCCCCCGTCTACAGCAATGAAGAAGCAATTAATAACCATGAAGGAGCAACGAAAATTATTTTACTGTTATTTTACCAACGGGTTACGGCACTAGAAAGGTTGAGAACCACTGCTTTAAGCCATGTGGCAAAAGTGAGCCAGGAGGCTAAAGTTTTGTTTTGATATTTTCAATGATGGTGGAAACCCCTGAAATGGCTACCGATTGTGTGTGAACTTTTGTTTTGTAACCGGTTCCCGACTGTACTCCAGCATCCCTCACGAGACGGGAATCAGGGCTGCACATGTTTCTACATGAGGTAGATCATAATTTCTGGAAATACGGTGACTTTGTGGTGTTATTGCTGAGATTTATTCTCACACACAACTGGTTCTGTTTTATGAACACCCATTACCTCCAGGTACAGGGGGTGGCTATGGGGACCCGGTGTGCGCCCTCATACGCCAACCTGTATCTGGGGGGGTGGGAACGAGAAATATTGGCTGACGAACGACTTGGACCATACATGGACCAAGCACTTATATGGTATCGTTATATAGACGATATATTCATGATATGGACAGGAGAAAAGGAGGATCTAATAAGATTCGTTGATCAATTAAATATAAACAGTTACAACCTCAAGTTCACTTTAAAATTTCATACCCACATGGTCACTTTCCTTGACCTGTATCTTTATAGATCGGCAGGGTTGTTTGGCTACGAGTCTCTTTCGCAAGGAGACATCAGGGAACACCATATTGCACGCTACAAGTGCACATCCAATGCATCTTAAAAACATAGCATTCCATATGCTCAATATCTGCGCCTGCAATTGTACGGACATCAATGACTTTATGGTCCAGGCTGCCTCCTTGCGGGAGAGACTCCGAGACAGGGGTTATAGTAAGTAATTATTAAAGAGGGCTTTTCACAAGGCATTAATACAGGATCGGCAACGGTTAATTTACAAAACAAACTCCACTGCTCATTCAAAATTCAAGCCAACAGTTAAATTGATCACCAAATTCTGTTCACAGCACATTCAATTACGTCAATTACTAAACAGGCACTGGCATCTTCTGAGGACCCCACCCTAATGAAATATGTAAAACCCGACCCTGAGATTGTTTTTCGTAGAAATACATCCCTTAGAGATCAGCTTACCCACAGTTACTACAATCCAGAACGTACTTCCACACGTAGCCAGGGAGGACTGACACCATGTGGGACCTGTGATGTGTGCCCCTGGATATGGGAGGACACACATTACAGACTACCCAATGGAGAAAGTTTTCGTCCTAGGTTTCAGGCTGACTGCAGCACACAGGGTGTAGTATACTTGATGCTATGCCAATGCGGAGCCTTCTATGTTGGCAAGACTAGGCGACAATTACGACAAAGGATTGGGGATCATATTTATTATTCAGGTAATGGCAAAATGATTACTCCTGTGAGTCGACATTTGGACCTATACCATAGGTTTGACACACGAGTGGTTAAATTTATGGTTTTAGAGACAATACCAGCAAACCCTAGAGGTGGCCCCTGGGATAAGACTATCCTCCAAAGAGAAACTGTATGGATCAAACGCTTGGAGGCCACTAAGGCCCCAGGCTTAAATGAGGTCCTAACCTACAAACCTTTCCTATGATAGAGGTTTACGTTCATCCTGGTCCTTGGCACTGGTGAGACTCACCTCAATATTGGAGGGTGAGATTTTTTTCTTTAATGAAATGGGGATTGAGAGTTAGGACCACGAGGGAGACCCATAATCAATATATCACCTCGGGTCGTATGACTCCACCCCCACCTGCAATCATATGTATTGAACATGTCTGCGTCACCCTCTACTCCCATGGTCTCTATGGTATCATGATGGTTGGCATGGGGGGACCGCTACCCACCATGCTATGATTTACCTGGGGCGCCTACTTATATGGCCATTGTATTTGCCGCACACTAAAAAAACACTTACACTATGTAGGCCTGTCCCAATCATATATGGGGACGAAGTCCCACAATATAGACTGAATGTAGTAAATTAAACACTCAGTTGATCATTTTCTTGTATATTAAAAACAGGTTCGGCTTCCTGGATGAGATATTGGTTCCAATTTTGAAGTAAATAATATAATGAGAGGTATAATTGTATATTATGTTTAAACTGTTTTTGCTGTATGCATGTTTTTTCTTGTGGTGGTGTTTGGAAATGGCGTTGGTGGGAGCTTGATTCATCGGCCTTCCCCCCCCCCCTTTTTTTTTTTTACCCCCGAGCGTTCGGCAGTGTTGCCCTGGGGGCTCATAGCCTAGCGCCATGGGGTGAGTATGCGGCTGAAAGCGCCGCTAGTACCCGCCCCGTCATTTGGTCCTCTGTGATCAGTGCCGGGTGTTGGGGACTGCGGTGCGGAGGCCTCCCATCAGTAGGGGGAGTTCTCCACCGATGTGGTGCGCGGGCTGCCTCGTCCCCGCCCTCCAGTATGACGGGTGCCGCACTCCTTGGCGCTCCGATCACATGGGGGGGCGGGGCTTGGGGTGACGTCGCGCATGCGCAGTGGACTAGCTGGGTTAATGGCGTCACACGCCGCTGACAGCACGGCGTGTTCATGCTAGATGCCATTGATTGGGACCGCGTGTTCTCTATAAAAAGGTGGGCTCATTATAGCTGATAACACAAGGAGGTGGTGTCTGAGGAGATGTGTTCTTGTACATACATCTTGATATCTGGTAAGCACTATACTGGACGGCTTGTCCGTCCGGTATAACACCCATATATTGTAATGCTCTTTATGTATTTGCTGATCAATCCTCATTGACAGTAACTCTTTCTTATACAGCCCCTAGGACCCGGATCCAGTATAAAGTACTGATCGGCTTCCGTGTGGGCTATATGTTGGCAGTATATCCCTGCTACAATATACTTTATTGGCTCCTCCAAGGCTATACTACCTCCCCACCTCTGAATATACTACCCATATTTGTACAAAGAGACTGACCCCCTTGAGAGGATACTTTGAAAAGCATCTCCATAGGTACTTAACTACATATAGAACGGTTTTGGATTTATGAGCTTAGTGGATGCTTTCCAGTGTATATATATTGGGTCTGACATACTCATATTATGTGTTTGTACAACACACAGGCCCCCATACTCGCCTGGTGCGGCTGTGGGCCTTTGCGGGAGCATTAGGACTGATCGCGGAGGGGGATCGGGAGGAAGGTGGGCATCACATCACCCCTGTGTGGGGTAGTCCCACATACCCCACAGGGGGGTTCACCAACGTCTCCAAGCACAATCCTACAATACATATTATATGATGTAAGTGATTGTCACTGAGTATATTTGTTACAATATATTGTAATCTATTACAGATTAGTGGATTGTATTGTGTATCTGTCTTATATATGTGTTTTTTGTCTTTTACTAGAGTAATACTTTCCCAGCTCCAGATGAAGCGCCAAGCATATAGAGCGCGAAACTAGTTGAGCAAGCAGGAATATGTTTCTGCAATCTTTTTGATGGGATCCATATCAGCGTAACCATAATTAACTCCATGTTACTTTCTTGTCTTAGACTGCTTTATAAGTCAATAATTTGAGATATTGTGATTATTGAGTTGCGTTTGAGACAGATATCCCTACCAATCTGCAGTATAGTACAGTGGGCCCCTCTGGCTACCAACAACCCATGTGCTTGGTGTACACAGGGAACCACAGTACTCTTCACCCTGCAAGGGGTAGTTGTTGTAAAACATACAATATAAATAATATATATATATATATATAT
>BLSH010260605.1:131371-142731 GCA_018402905.1 Glandirana rugosa
CTCCAACCGGTCAATTTACGAAAACAGTTGTTTTTAGAAGAATTTCAAGAATTTTCACTGTCACACCTCCTTTGTCTCATAACCAACCCCGTCGACCTAGCGTTTCCTCCCGTACCGGCATAGTCAGGGTCAGACTACTTTGTTTATTCAAGTGACCTTAGTGACTCGAATGGATGTCACTGAGCAGCCTTACCGTCTTAACTCTTTACATGTTCGAGACTACGTCTGTCACTAGACGGATCAGTGAGGAGTAATTTATTATTTCTCCACAGAAGACCAGCCAGCAGAAAAAGTGGAGTCGACGACTCGGGGGTTGAAGTGGTGTCCTAAAAGGGGAAAGTCACGTGGCAGGGTCCAATGCATATCTCTTCCCCAAGTGCCTGGATCTTCATGGGAATGCTTTACTGACAAGGGGAAAATCCTGTGGTGAAGTTGGGGGCTCAGCAGCTGAGGTGAAAAAGACGACCGACCAGAAGACACCTCTTTATTATTTAATGAGGAGTGACTAGGCAGATCACTGTCTGCATCAGAGCTTGTACATTTCTCAATTCTGCCATTCCGACGAGTCACTGTAGGTAAGCTCAGTGATTCCAGTGAACTTATTTGTTTCATCAGACTGGGACTGATACGGCCATGCCCTCCTTTGCGATCCAGCTGCCCCAACCAATACTCTGTTTCCTCCACACTGTCACTTTTAAGAACTTTAAGAAGATTTTTGTTGACAAAAGCATTTAACTGGCCAACCTCCTGATCAGCCATGGCTTCAACATCCATTTTTTTCTCACAGTCTGACTCGCCCATCATGGGAAGCTCACTGGGCTCTGGCAGTGTAAGAACATCTGCTTTGGGAACAAACTCATTCGGCGGTATAGACAGGGCAGCTGTGACATTTTCATCTGCATCATCTTTAAGTGAATCTTCTGAAAAACTGTATGTGGTCACCACCTTCTGCACACAGGGACTAATGGTCTGCACTTTAGCTACAACAGTCCTGATCTCTTTACTACTAGAAGACTGATTACTCCCATTCTGTGCCAAAGAACTACTTTTTGATAAATGTTCTGGAACTGCAGGTTCATTTTGTTGTTCCTGCATAATTCTGAGGACACCCTGGAGGTCCCCCATAAGACTGCCATTCTGTGGATGCAAAGTGAAATCACTAAATACATCATTGTCATACAATGACTGGTAACTGCCTGTTGCTGACTCAGCACTCTGCATCCCCGAACTTTCACTGCATTTACCATGAGAATTTTTCACTGAAAGACTTGCAGCATAACTGCACTTGTTTTCTAGAGACTTAAGTCTTGGGCGTAACAAGTCATCCATGGAACCTGCCAAGGAAATTCTTATAGATGGAGTTCGCTCTCTGCCTTGTGCCATTCCTGTCTCTGGGGCCCCCTTCCACTTCATCTTCTTGTTCACAAAGTCCTCTATGCTCTCTTTTCTTCGGCTGAACCTCCTCGCTTTTTTACCTTTAGTTGAAGTCTTTTTTTCCACAGAGGCCATTAACGATTCATGGAAATCAATAGGAACAGAAGAGTCCTCTAAAAAATGGGATGCTCCAGGCAGGTCCTGAAATTTGCCATCCTGATTTCCCATTTTAAGCCCTGGGTTGTGTATGGTGTGGAGGAGATCAGTCAGCAATTTGTCTTTGGCAGCCGTGAGCTTGTACAGCTCTGTGAGCAGGTCCCTTGTTGTAGCTTTCTTTAAGGCCTCCGAAAAGCTTCCATAAGGTGGATCTTTGTGCTGTGCCTGCTCCGTCTCCTCCCTGACTCGAATGCAGTTATCAAAGCATGCTCCAGCCTTGTCTCGAGTTACACAGCATTTGTACGTGAATCCCCTGACATTACCCGAAGGAAGATAGAATCTGACGTAACAGAGTTCCATAATGGGCTTGTGCAATTGGAGAACAGAGTTAACACTCTCCATTTTCCGCCTCTAATTATTTCAAAATTTAAATAATGTTGTTAATGTTTCCTGTGCTTCATGGCAGAGCATGTGATAACCAGGCTGAGAATCATATGACTGAGATCCACAATAGCTTGGCCTGTTAGAGCAAGAAGAGAAGAAGAAAAAAAAAAAAAAAAGTCAGATAGATGAAATGCTAGATACAGATAATAACTATGAGTCACTCTCCATCAGTGCAATAAACCAGATATTGTGCATTTGTATTATTGACTAAGAACAGGGAAAATGCTGGTAATCTACAACAAAACATTTCCAAATGTTTTGCTGTATTTAATCAATCACAGAGCAATGCTGCACAAAGTGTAGTTAAAGATGTCCAACATTTTAAATATTAAGCTTCTGTCAGGAAAAAAAAAACATAAGCTGTGTTATATTTGTATTTGCATATTGCTCACCTATCTTCATAAATCTGTAAAAATCAGAGAATGGTCACCCACTTTATACTCTAAAAACAGATATAAAATTACCAATTTGTGCAGATTTGAATCCTTAAAAAAAATAGCATGCACTTTTAAATGCAACTAAAGTACGCGATTCATCTTATTATCCTGTAATCCTTTACTAGAAGAGGGAGCGTGGAGAATGTGCGTGAAGCAGAACCAGATTGGCCTGTTGATTTGGTCGTATAAGGACAACAGCAGACTGAGTCTCAGCAACCAGTGTTCCAGACCAAGCTGCGCTGCAGCAGCAATTATGGACCAGGCTTTGCTGTCTGGCAGAACTGCATGGATAACCAGGCTGGCTTCACTGAATTACAAATCCTTTGGCAAGTACAGCAGTCCCCATCCACGTATATCAACTGTATATAAAAGCTAGATTAGGCGTTTAATTATAATGGTCATGGGTAAATTATACATATGTAAAACTATTTACTTCCTGTTTATCACGAAATCGGAAAACAAAACAGAAAATATAAAATATTGCATCAAAAAATGGTAAAATGTTTTAATCCTGAATACATTTACATATAGAAGAGGATACATTCCATTTACTGTAACTTTATTTAGCAAAAAAAAAAAAAAAAAAAAGCTGTAAAATGCTACCAACTGACATAATGGAATGGATTTACATACATGTTTTCTATTGAAATCATATAATCTATAGCAATCAAGCATGGACATAGCCATTGACTGTTACCCTTCAATTCATATCTGAAGTGCCAACAAGAAAGTCTATCAACTTTATAGAATTCATCATTTTCATAATTGTCCCAAAATCAAAGAAATTCACACAGTCTATGGCCTGCCTTAGCCTAAATAAAAAGTCACAGATTTAAAAAGAGTTGCGGGCTTCAGCCCACTAAGCTTAAAAACGGGTCACAGGATAGAGGAATAGCAGGAGAGTAATAGTTAATCAAAATACTCCATGGGTTCAAATAATTGATGCCATTTCTCTATATATAAAATTCTATATTACAAGATAGCTGATAGAGGAGGTACAGGGCAGTAGAGGCACCCTTCTACCGATAAGACCTATATTAACCTCTTCCTTACTGGGCACTTAAAACTCCCTCCTGCCCGGAACAATTTTCAGTTTTCAGCGCTGTCACTCTTTGAATGAGAATTGCGCGGTCGTACGACGTTGTACCCAAACAAAATAGGCGTCCTTTTTTACCCACAAATAGAGCTTTCTCGCCTCTATAAATAATTGCTATAATAAGTATCCAAAATAAAAAAACAAAATGTATTAATCAGTTTAGACCGATATATATTCTACATAATTTTGGTAAAAAAAAATAAAAAATAATCGCAAAATCGGCGTATATTTATTTATTGGGTTGCGCAAAAGTTATAGTGCCTACAAACTATGGACATTGACTTATGATAATTGACTTTATTTTTTGCTAGCAATGTCGGTGATCTGTGATTATTATCGGGACTGCAATATTGTGGCGGACATGTCAGACATTTTTGAAAATTTTTTGGGACCAATGACATTTATACAGCAATCAAATCTAAAAATGGACACGGATTACTGTATAAATGTCATTGGCAGGGAAAGGGGTAACACTAAGGGGGCAGTGAAGGGGTTAAATGTGTTCCCTGGGCTTGTTCCGTGTGTGGGGGGGGGGGTTGGCAGGGGCATAAGATCCAACTGATCCCAGTGACAGGGATCAGTAGATCTGGCATGCCCCCCTCACAGAACGGGGAACTGTCGTGTTTACAACGGCGGTTCCCCGTTCTGGCTCTCTGAGGAGATCGTGGGTCTCTGGCGGACATCGGGTCTGCCCAGCCCGTTCGCTAATGCGGCGTGCGCACCCAGCACGAGCCAAAAGGGGAGGATGTCTATTGACGCCCTCCCGGCATTTTAGAGCCGCGCTGTAGCCGTCATTCAGCTATGGCGTGGACGCGAGGTGGTTAATATATAGAGGGCAAATTCTCTGGAGGTATAAATGTACGATGGAAGTTTGTTTTATTTTTGTATAAAAATATCTTTTTTTTTTGGAAAATAGAGAGATTGTAAACAAAAACGGGTCATAGGAGTGCAGAACAGACTGTACTCCTGTGATCCACATGAGAAGTACAACCAAACAAGCTTTGGCTGTACTTCTCCACTAACTCTTGCAATTGGAGGGCGGATAATGCACAACAGTTTTTAATACCCAAAACATGATCTAGATGCCTGTAACAACTCACACATTGTCATGGTTACTGACAGCATACGTAGGTAGGTGCAGAACAGGTTATGCACCCATTCAGAGCGGATCTTAGTTATAGACCTACTCTGCTAAACCATGCTAAGGACAAGGGACAGCACAAAGGACTAGAAATCAAGTTTGTGGGATGCAATATCCCCCTAGCATTTTTTTTTTCTTTAAGACAACTCCCCGAAAATAAGACCAGGTCAAATTTTGGCAACAAAAGACACAGTAGGGCTTATTTTCAGGGTAGGTTTTATCATCTAATGTGCATTAAAAAGACATGCTGGTGGGTTAATTAGATCCTGTCTAAACTGGCCCTAGTATATGTATGAATACGAGTTAGGGACATTAGATTGTAAGCTCCTTGAGGGTAGGGGCTGATATGAATGTACGATGTATATGTAAAGTGCTGCGTAAATTCACAGCGCTATTCAAGTACCTGAAGTAAATAAAAAGTACATTTGCCAGTTCTTGTGCCCCTGTCTCCTCTCCCTCCCTGTCTGTCAGGAATCCCCAGTGTGAACTTAGTTAAAGTGGTTGTAAAATACTATAATCCAATCTGTACATTATATAATACTGTAATAATGTGTGAGCTTCTGTAATATTATTGTGCCAAATACCTTTGTTACAGCGCCGCTGGATGCTTGCATGACCCATCAGAATGCTCTTCCCCACTCCGAGCACTGCAGATGGAGGGGCCAAGATCCCCTGCTGACAGCTGGTAGAAGAGGAGAGCAGCAGGAGGTCAGCTGAGTGCAGCTGTAACAAGGGTATTTGGCACGTTATTACAGAAACACATACATTGTGAATTAAATAATACTGTAAGAGTGGATTATAGTATTTTACAACCACTTTAAACGCGGGCTTATTTTCAAGGTAGGGCTTATATTGCAGCCCTCCTGGAAAATCACCGGTGGTTTTATTTTCGGGGAAACACAGTATGCTCAGTTTAGGCTTAAGGATTTATGCACAATGTAGGTTTCTTCAGCTGCTCCTATGGGCATCAGATCTTTTTTTTCCTGTCTCTAAACATCCCTAGATATTAGGGCTCATACACTAGCAGCTCTTAAACGGAGTTGAGCTTTTGGCATTTTTTGGACAAAGCTCCTAAACTCAACTCCATAAAAGCCTGTGTGTCCTTGCACACATAGGCTTTTACAAGAGTTTATAACACGGGGCCTCAAAGTACCGGCCCGCGGGCCATTTACTGCACACGGACCGATTTCAAACGGCCCCCAGGCAGGGCTGATCCTGGGCGGGTGCGTGGGGTGCCGAAGAGCTCTCTCTCTCCGTTTTCTGTGTCCTCTCTCCTGCATGCAGCCCAACACACACAGCACAGGAGAGCAGAGAGAACAGAGCTGAGGGAGGATCCGCCCATCTCCCCTCCCACCTAGGCACAGATGATCGACTCGCAGGCTGTGCCCAGCCTCGGATCCAGGGTCCTGCTGCCACCTCAGGGTGGGAGATCATGGCCACTAGGCCTGTGTTGAAGGTATGAAGGGGGTATTTGTGAAGTGTGGGGGGTAGGGGTATTTGTGGAATGTGGGGGTGTATTTGTGGAGTGTAGGGATTAATTCTGGGGATTAATAGTGTGTTTGCTGATACCAGTGATAGGGTTTAATAGTGTGTTTGCTGACACCAGTGCTTGGGGTTAATAGTGCGTCCACTGACACTAGTGCTGGGGGTTGACACTACCACTGTATATAATTTATTATGGTTTTTGAAGTTTGAAAGATTGCATGCGGCCCCCATGGGTTATGAAAACTTGCCCTGTGGCCCTCAGGTAATTTGAACTTGAGACACCTGGTTGCTGCAGTTCAACCTCCCCCAACCTTCCTCTCCTGAACGCGGAAGACTTTGACCACTTTGCCACAGCCAGTGGTCAACCTGGTCTGTGTGTACCTGAGCGGTGCAAAAGTTTAGCTCTTGAGCATTTAAGTACAACTAAAGACAACATACATATTTTAGTAAATCCTCAAATACCTGAAAGTTACTCATGATAATAAACATAAATGATTATTTTCCTACCATATAGCTGAAACTGTGGTCTGTAATCACCTATTCACTCCTGCTGTACAGGTATATGGTTAGTAATGATGGGAGGAGTTGAGCAGAGCTCAGATGTCATTTCCTTTCAGTGAATTAGCTTCTCTATCTCTCAGTCCTTTTGCCTTTTATCATGCTCAGTTTACAGTATTTTACATAACACACACCCATCTGCCAATCAACAGCTGGGTGTGAGCCATGTAAAACAGGCACAAGTCAGTACGGGTTAATTTGCACACAGATCTGTCTATGAATGTGTGATTCTCCTTGCCTGTAATCCTCTGGTTATTGGTAAACCGACAGAACAAAATCCAACCTAGGAGCTGGCAGTAAAGAGAGCAGTGGGCGGGGCTTCACTTGCTGATCATGGGTGGAGCCTAATCAGGACTTGTGTAGAATGAATGCCTGAGATTTCCGTGTACTACAAGAGCACCTCCCCCAGTGATGTCAGGACATTTCTGCAGAGAGATAGAACGCAAAACAAACAGGCAAACCTGAGGCAATTCGAAAACCAGGAAGTAAAGTTGTCCCCTTCAACATCCTTACTGCTTTTTGCAAAACAATTAGTGACATGTTAATAGACTGTATAGGTGCATAACACTGATTTTATAATTTTGACAATAGTTCTTCTGCCCAATGAAATGAACACCCAAGCACTTGATGCCTGTAAACATGCCTAAACGAGTTACATGCTTTTACATGCTTTCTGCCAAAATGCTGCTGCCAGGAGGAAAAGCTTTTAACCACTTGCCGACTGCGTAACAACTATTTACTGCAGCAAGGTGGCAGCATAACGCAAATCAGCGTCTATAAAACAGCGTTTTGCTCTTGTGTGCCGCCGCGAGCTCCAGGAGTGTGGCCACGGGTCGGACGGACTCGATGTCCGCTGGCGACCCGCAATCATTTGATACAGAGGAAAAGCGGGGACATGGCAGATCTACTGATCACTGTGATCGGGATCAGTTAGATCTTTTGTGCCCCTGCCAACCCAGCCCCCACACAGTTAGAACACACCTAGGGGACAAAATTAACCCTGTCATTGCCCCCTGCAGGTTAACCCCTTCCCTGCCAGTGACATTGCCCCCTGCAGGTTAACCCCTTCCCTGCCAGTGACATTAACACTGTAATCTGTTTTTTTTTTTTTTTTAGATCTGATCACTGTATAAATGTCAATGGTCCCAAAAAAAGTGTCAAAAATGTGTAATGAAACCATAGTAAACATTCGGTCTTGAAACCTAAGCAAACGTGCATGTCTTATCTTGCTCTAGGGGGCCCTCTCCCCGTATCAGCCAGTACTACTCAGCAGCAGTCAGCCATAGGTTCACAACCTTGCAGTGCACATCGCAACCTTAGCGTGCGCTTCGCACTTCAGTGGTGCGATTCCAGCGGTGTGCATCCGTCACCTGACCTCAGGTGCCATGACAAAATGTCCGACCTGTCTGCCACAATATCGCAGTCCTGATAAAAAAATAAAAAATAAAAATCGCAGATCACCGCCATTAGTAGTAAAAAAAAAAAAATTGTTATGCCATAAATTAATTGTAATGGTTTGTAAACGTGGCAACTATTGCGCAAACCAGACGCCGATTGCGTTTTTTTTACCATAAATATGTAGAATATATATCGGCCAAAACTGATAAATTTGTTTTTTTATATTTTTTTTTTTTTTGGACATTATAGCAAAAAGTAAAAAATTATTATTTTTTTTTTTTTTTTTCAAAGTTGTCACTCTTGTTTATAGCGGTGATCAGAAGTGGAGAGGAGGCCAAATACCACCAAAAGAAAGCTCTAATTGTGGGGAAAAAATGACGCCGATTTTGTTTGGGTACAACGTCGCATGACCATGCAATTGTCAGTTAAACATACGCAGTGCCGAATCGCAATGCGGGAAATCCTTCTGGGGCTAAAGTGTTTAAGAGAGTTTACAGAACATCCTGTGTGCACGAGGCATTAAAGATGAACATAAAAAAAAATAATAATTGGGGAAAAAAAAAATTATTAAGAGTCAGCAGCTACAAATACTGTAGCTGCTGACTTATCATATAAGGACACTTACCTGTCCGGGAAGCCTGCAATATCACCCGAAGCAGATCTGTCCCTCAGCTCCGGGTGTAGACGCCAGCATCCTTCCTAAAAGGGAAACAGGACGTGAAGCCTTCACAATATGTTTCCTACTGCGCATGCGTGAATCGCGCTGCACATTCTGAATGGTTCCTGCTGTCTTCTGGGACCTGTGTGTCTCCCAGAAGACGCGTGGGGGTGGAGAGGCAGGACATTGCATAGGTTGCTTGTCTTTCTGACAGGCATGACAGGTATCCGCTCCCCACTTCCCCAATAAAAGGTGCCAAGTGTGGCACCGGAGGGGCGGGGGGGGGGGGAACCATCGTTTGGCCACACTATCAAAATCAAGCTTGCATAGGATGCAATGTAGAAGCATACTCAAAAGTCTATAGGAAAGAACAGGATTGTAGAGCACATGCACAGGCCTAGCAATCAAATGTGTAACCTTGCTGAATTGACGACAGGTGAATAGAAGTCTGAAAGGGGGTCTGTGGCTGTTCTAATATAGGTGTAACTGTTCACTTTATGTACCATATGGCTACCAAAGAATGTCATTCTCTACAAGTCTTGCGTTCAAGATACACACACCAGCTTGCTTATTGGGTAATGCTGTAGAAGCAGCATACTGAGGAAATTCACCCTTTGATCCCTCTGCTAGTCACTGCTCAATGCCTGTACATCATGGTACCCTGTCACAGAATCCGACGCGATTCTAGCATTGGCGCTTTTTTTTTTTTAAAAAAAAGGAAGGACACAATCCAGGTAAATCAGATGTGTAAATAAAAAAAAAAAATAAAATAAGAAGAGATATCAATTACCATTCACCACCAAATGAAAGCCCCATTTGTCCTGAAAAAAACAAGGTATAATTCACCTGGATGCACCAAGTAGTTGTGAGGATATGTACGGTTTTACTAGTACATGTTAAAGTTGCAAAATTGTTTTACACACACACACAAATGGATTTTTTTGTATAACTTACCGTAAAATCCTTTTCTCTTCCGTTCACTGACAGACGCAGCCTTCTTATGACACATGGGGACGTCCCAAAGCTGTGCCAATCAAGAGGGGTGGGCAAACCATAACAAATGTACCCAACAGAAAGACGCCCTCTCAGGCGGCGCTAACCGCGCCTAAACTGCCGCTTGTAATACCTTGCGGCCAAAAACAGCATCCGAGGATGCTACAACATCAACTTTGTAAAACTTAGTAAACGTGTGCACTGAGGCCCAAGTAGCAGCCTTGCACACCTGGGACACCGAAGCTTGTCTAAACGCCCAGGACATACTAACTGCCCTGGTGGAATGAGCCGTGACTGGAAACGGGGGAACCTTGCCCCGAACCTCATATGCATGAGTCACGGTCCTCCGTATCCAACGTGATACAGTAGCGGACGAAGCCGCAAAGCCCTTGCGCGACCCTTCTGTCAGCAAAAATAAAGAATCAGACTTCCTAAAAGAAGCTGTAGAACTTAAATATACCCGCAAAGCCCTCACCACATCCAAAGAATGCAGCTCGACCTCTTTTGGATGTGACGGGTGCGGACACAATGAGGGAAGAACAATATCCTCATTTAAATGAAAAGAAGAAACCACCTTCGGAAGAAATGAAGGTGAAGGCCGCAGAACTGCCTTGTCCTTATGGAGGACCAAGTAGGGTGACCTGCAGGACAAAGCTGCCAGCTCCAACACCCGCCTGGCGGATGCGATAGCCACCAGAAAAGCCACCTTCTGTGACAATAAGCATAGGGGAATGTCCCTGATCTTTTCATATGGCGGTTTCTGTAACACAGAAAGCATCAAATTCAAATCCCACGGCGCCAAGGGCGACCGTAACTGAGGGGCGACATGACGTACTCCCTGTACAAATGTACGGATCAATGAGTGAGACGCCAATGGTCGTTGAAAAAGAACCACAAGAGCCGAAATCTGCCCTTTAAGCGTACTTAACGCCAGGTTCTTGTCCAGTCCTTGCTGCAAAAAAGACAGCACTCTGGATACTCTATAAGAGCGGGGAGTCCATCCTCCCGCCTCGCACCAGGTAATATAGGCCTTCCAGGTCCTATGATAGATCTTACGTGAGGTGCTCTTACGAGCTTTAACCATAGTAGGGATTACGGAGTCCGAGAGTCCCTATCCCTCAATACCTGGGCCTCAATAGCCAAGCCGTCAAAGCCAGCGAGGGTAAAGAAGGGTGCAAGATGGGCCCCTGAGACTGCAGGTCTTCGCGAAGTGGAAGACGCCATGGAACATCTGTCACCATCCGTACTATATCGGCGTACCACGGACGCCGCGGCCAATCCGGAGCTACCAGGATTGTCGGGATTCCCTCTGAAGATTCTACCGCGCGTTTTGCGCAGGATAGAAGCAGAGGAGGAAAGATGTATAGTAGCTGATACCGACCCCAGGGCGTTACCAGTGCGTCCGAGGCAACCGCCAACGGATCCCTTGTTCTGCACACAAAGGCCTGTACCTTGTGATTGTACCTGGAGGCCATCAGATCCACTTCTGGGGTGCCCCATTTGCAGCAAATCTGGTGGAACACCTCTGGATGTAGGGACCACTCTCCCTGATCCAGAGTCTGGCGGCTGAGAAAATCCGCCTGCCAATTTTCCACACCCGGGATGTAGATTGCAGAGAGA
>BLSH010260605.1:147722-161204 GCA_018402905.1 Glandirana rugosa
GGGGGGGCTAAACTATTAGGATTTTAGGTTAACCAGCTGCCCATTAGATAGTCATGTTTTTCTAGTATTAAAAGAAAGCAGTTATAAAAAGGGTGCTGCCACTGCAAAGTGCCCCTTCTGAATTTACTACTTGCCTGGCTGCTTTTATACTTTTGAAGACCCAGAACAAACATTCAGATAATACTCGTTCTGAGATAGCAACTTGATATTTAAAATTGGAGCACCAGCATAAGTCAGTCAACTAGTATTTTCGCTTTTGGTAATTCTATTTATTTAAAAAATCCAGAATGTTCTCTAGCTGCCTCCAATGTACTCCCATTTTCTATAAAATGGCATAAGATAGTTCAAAGAATATAACAAAATCCATTCATGTTTAGACCCCATTTCACACCAAAACGTTTTTCAGGCGCTTTTGCACCAAAAATAGCGATAGAAAAGCGCCTGAAAAACTCCCCCCAATACACCCCAGTGTGAAAGAGTGCTTTCACACTGGGGCGGTGTGCTTGCGGGATGGTAAAGAAGTCCTGCAAGCCGCATCTTTGCAGCGGTGTATTCACCGCTCCTATACCACCCCTGCCCATTGAAAACAATGGGGCAGTGCTCCTGAAGCGCTGAACACCGCTTCGGGAGCGCCGCTAACCAGCAATTTTAACCCCTGTTTAACCTCTTGTGGGGGGCGGGGGGTTAAAAGCTCACTGTCGCCACCCGAATAGCGGCACCATAGCGCCACTATTACGAGTGGTAAAGCGCCGCAAATTAGCGGTGTTTTACTGCTAACGCTCGGGCGGCCCTGTTGTGAAAGGGGTCTGACCATAGTTCACTTATTGGCTACCTAATATTTACCATCTGCATGAGTACTTCCAAATATGATAAAAAAATAAAAAAAACAAAAAAAACAAAATTTTAAATTACACAAAAATAATATTACACACACACACACACACAAAAAAAAATCAACTTAGCTGCAACCTTTTCTGTACATTGCAATGGGTTAACACATAATGAAATTAGAAAGTCACACTACATCCTACACAGACCAGAATCAGACAACACAGCCATAAATCCTGTGACTCACCATTGCAGAAACACCAAATGAGTGTTGTGGGAAAACAGTTTTCATCCTGCTGCTTACCATTATCTAGACAGTTCTAGAAGCAAGGTAACCATTCCAGAGGAGAGCAGCCACAAGTAGCATGGTCAGTCTACATTGGGTGGGGTATGCAGGAGCAGTAGGCACTTCATCTGGCAGCAGATCATACTCTTACAGCTACTGGGTGAGGCAGCTCTGTGGGGAGACTACTTGCATTAGAGGTACGGGAGGGTCTAATAACAGACCTTGGTCTTTACATCTTAATCTGTAAAATGAATATGAAACAAGGGCTTCACCATTTTATGCGTACTACTCCCTGGGAAATTAGAAAGATTAAGCATCCAGCTTTTTTTCTCCCCCAAAGGCCAATGATTGCAAATGCACACAAATAAAATGTACCCGGCCAGTAATGACATTATTGTCTTCTCTCGGGGCTATGGAAAATGTCTTGATTTAATTCCCGACAGAGCTGCAGACTGTTTGCAAGCTCTTAAATAAATTACACCATAGCTGCCCTTTCTCTGCCAAGTGCCTGGCAGCCAGCACATAGACGGATGCAGCAGGTAAGGTAGACTCTCTGCCTCCAGGTCAGATTTAGATCTCTATCAGCTGGTAGTAGCCGAGAATGTACTGGAAACCTACCTAGGCATAGCAGGTACAAATAATGGGACTGATTCATCCAAACTGAAATGTAGCCGTTGCCCCATCAAAACCAGATTTCAGCGGTTAATCTTTCTACTACACATGGCAATAAAAGGTTTCTCACTGGTTGGTTTTGATTGCCATCATTTAAAAGGGGTAGTAAAGCCCGCTTTGTGATTTTTACCTGCAGGTAAGCCTATAAGGCTTGCCTGTAGGTAAAATGAATATCTCCTAAAACTTGCACCATTTAGGAGATATTCACCATGGATGCAGCCAGAGACGTCACCGGCGCATTCACTCTGAAGGTCTGGCATATCGCACCAGACATTCAGAGCTTTGTCTCGGAACAGAGGGTTCCCATGCACGGGAGTGACATCATTGCAGCTATGGCCACTCACCACCAGAGCCCACTGGAGGGCTTCAGCCTAAGGGAAGTATTACATAATGTGCTAGTATGTGATGCATGCACATTATGCAGTTGCCTTAACCACTTGCCGACCAGCCGCGGTCGTTTGACAATATTTATTTATGGATATTTATTATTGCATTATTTATTATATCTGGTGGCAACTATTGATTTGGGGTATAAGGGGTTAATTGTGTAGTCAACCATATCCAGCAAGGCTTGCTCTCAGTTGATTTGCACTTAGATTGTGGTCCCGAGAGTCTGAAAATCTCTGCACAGGGCGAGGCTGAGGAGTGTCACTGTTGCGTATCAGTGACAGCGCGGTGTGAGTTTGACCAGCTATTTGTTACAAAGTGGTGAAGGTGGCCAGGATCTGCTCCCGCTTCCTTTACAACTACGATTAATACAGTTTCCATGAACGGGTGCACTTGGGTCAGCAACCATGTTTAAGTAAGTGGTACATTTTAAAGCAGGGCTTGGCCATCGCTGGGCGCCAGGTCACCACGGTGACCAGAAACCGCGTCCTGGCGAGTGGCAGCCCATCATTCTCTCCCCTCACTATCTTAAAACAGCGTTTCCAATTCAGCAAGATCCATTCTCTGCTTAATCTAATTGCTGTTAAACTTGGCAGGCAGCCTTCTTTGACATGTGGGTTATATGCAGATCCTACTAGGAGTTAACTAGGCAAAAGAAAGAAAGCAAGCTAGCCCCTCCCAGGGGGGCGTCCTCTCTCTCTCCCATATAACCCCCCTGCTCTACTCAGCATATCAGTTCGTAACAAGCCATACAAACACAGCGCAGAGGGGCGGGTGCTACGTCTTTTTTTACAGATTTTATGGTAAGTTAATAAAATCCCTTTTTCTCTTACGTTCACTGACAGACGCTGCCTTCTTTGACATGTGGGGAAGTCCCAAAGCTGTGTCATAAAAGAGGGGTGGGTAAACGACAACAACTGTACCCAACAGAAACCTCTCAGGAGGCGCCAGCACTGCCGCCTGTAAAACTTTACGGCCAAAAGCAGCATCCGAAGATGCTGACACATCAACTTTATAAAACTTAGTAAACGTGTGCACAGGCCCAAGTAGCACACCTTGCACACCTGTGACACCGAGACCTGATGTCTGAAAGCCCAGGAAGTGCTAACAGCCCTGGTGGAATGAGCCATGACTGGGAAAGGAGGTACCTTGCCCCGAACAGAATACGCATGGGTCACGGTCTGTCTAATCCAATGGGAAACAGTAGCCGACGAGGCCGCCATTACTTTGCGCGGACCGTCCGTCAGCACAAAACACGTCAGACTTCTGAAAATAGTCTGTAGCCGCCAAATACACTCGCAAAGCTCTCACAACATCCAATGAATGTAACTCAAATTCCATAGGATGTGAAGGATGCGGACACAACGAAGGAAGAGCAATATCTTCATTGATGTGAAAAGAAGAAACCACCTTCGATAAAAACGAAGGAGACGGGTGCAAGACCGCCTTGTCCTTGTAAAGGACCAAGTAAGGAGACTTGCAGGACAACGCTGCCAACTTTGACACCCACCTAGCGGATGTAATGGCCACCAAGAAAGCCACTTTCTGCGACAACAATTGTAAGGGAATATCCCTGACCTTCTCATATGGTGGCTTCTGCAGCACAGAAAGCACCAAATTCAAATCCCACGGTACCATCGGCGACCGTACCTGAGGAGCCACATGGCGCACACCTTGTACAAATGTACGAATCAACGAGTGTGACGCCAAAGGCCACTGAAAGAATCGCCAGAGCTGAAATCTGACCCTTGAGAGTACTCAAAGCCAATTTATCCAGGCCCTGCTGCAAAAAAGTCAGGACCCTGGACACAACATAAGAGCGGGGATTCCAACCCCCCGCCTCACACCAGGCAATATAAGCCTTCCAGGTGCGATGATAAATCTTGTGCAAAGTACACTTGCGCGCTTTCAGCATAGTGGGGATCACGGATTCAGCGACACCCCGATCCCTCAGCACCTGGAATAGCCAAGCCGTCAAAGCCAGCGAGGGTAAAGCAGGGTGCAAGATGGGTCCCTGAGACAACAGATCTTCACGCAGCGGAAGACACCAGGGAACATCTGCCACCATTCGCACCACGTCGGCATACAAAGGACGCTGAGGCCAGTACGGAGCCACCAGGATCATCGGAATCCCCTCCGCTTCCACCTTGCACAGTAGCCGCGGTAGAAGCTTGATGGGAAGATAGGCATACAGAAGACGGTACCGACCCCAAGGCGCTACCAGTGCGTCCGTGGCAACCGCCAACAGATCTCTTGTCCTGCACACAAAGTTTTTCACTTTGTGGTTGAACCGAGACGCCATGAGGTCCACGTCTGGCGTGCCCCACTTGTGGCAAATCTGGCTGAACACTTCTTTATGTAGGGACCATTCCCCCTGATCAAACGTCTGGCGACTGAGGAAGTCCGCCTGCCAGTTTTCTATGCCCGGAATGTAGATGGCGGAGATCGCCGGCACGTGAAGTTCTGCCCATCGCAGAATGAGAGCTGCTTCCGCAGCTACTGCCGAGCTCCTCGTTCCGCCCTGATGGTTCACATAAGCCACTGCCGTAGCATTGTCCGACTGGACCTGAACCGGGAGGTCGTGCAATCTCTCCGTCCAGTGGGAGAGGCAGAGCCTGATCGCCCTCAGCTCCAGCACATTGATCGGAGGGCAAGATTCCTGCGCTGACCAGCGGCCCTGCACAGACAACTGTCCACTGTCCCAGGACTCCCCTCAGCCCGATAGTCACGACGGACGCCAGCCTATCGACCAATTCAGGGGAAGAAAGGACTTCCCCCAACTAAAGGGCCGGGGCCCGAAGCCACCATGTCAACGACCCTCTGGTCTGAGAATCTAACCTGATTACCTGGTCCAGGGACAGTGGGGACTTGTCCCACCGAGACAGAATCGCTCGCTGAAGTAGCCAAGTGTGACTCTGGACGGAAGGAACCGCCTCGAAGGCTGAAACCATGAGCCCCAACACCCGAATACAAACCCGTAAGGAAGACCACCGGCGTGACAGCAGGGTTTGAACCACTGCTTGCAGAGTCAACAACTTGGCTGGAGGTAGGAACACCTTCGCCTGTTCCGTGTCCAGGATCAGACCCAGATATTCCAGGAGACAGGACAGTGTCAATGTCGACTTCTGAGTCCTGTAACGAGGTCATGGTGATAGCCAAATTCTCCACCAGAGGTGAAGCAGACCCCGCTCTCAGGAACGCTACCACCGCAATGCCCCTCTGCCTCAGTAGCGCCAGCACCGGGGCCAATAGCTTGGTGAACACCCGGGGAGCCGAGGCCAGACCGAAGGGAAGTGCCACAAATTGGTAGTGAAGGTCTCCCACCGCAAAGCGCTGGTGCCGGAGACAAATGTGGACGTGAAGATACGCGTCCCTGATATCCAGAGACGCCATGAACTCCCCTTGGTGCAAGGTGGCCATGACCGAACAGATGGATTCCATCCAAAATTTTCACGCTTTCACAAGGTGGTTTAGCGCCTTTAGGTCCAGAACTGGCCTGACCCCCCCCCCCCTTTTTTCGGGAACACAAATAGGTTCGAGTAGAAACCATGAAACCTCTCCAACTGAGGTACTGGCACGATCACCCCCTGGTCGTAGAGTGCCTGAACAGCCCTTAAGAGGGCCTCCCAACACCCCTGAGGGAGTCTCAAGTTTGATGGGAAGAACCTGTCTAGGGGTAGAGTGCTGAACTCTATCCTGTACCCGGGGGACACCACTTCCTGCACCCATTGGTCGGTAATGCGGGCAGTCCACCTGTCTGCGAACCCCAGAAGACTCTCCCCCCCAACCCGATGGTCAGGTGGGGGCAACCCATCATGCAGAGGAGGGCTTATCCTCTGTCTTTTCGTTCTTGCGTTGCCAAGGACGCTTCCCGGCCCCTGCGGCCAGCTTGCCGGGCCTCGACCCCTTGCCCGCTGTGCCAGGGGCACGAAAAAACCTCTTCTGACCCGAAGAGACAGGCCCTTGCTTGCGGCAGAACTCCCGCCGTTTGGGCTCCGGAAGGAAAGTACTCTTCCCACCAGTGAAATCCTTAATGATTTCATCCAACGGTGGCCCAAAGAGACAGCCACCTTGAAAGGGAAGGTCCACAAGACCTTTTTTAGACGCGTGGTCACCCGACCACTACCGCAACCAGAGAACTCTTCTGATAACTGCAAACACAGACATCTTAGACAACATGGTAAGCAGGTCCAGAGCTGCATCACACAGGTGCCAAATACCTTGAAACAAAATGGTCTGCCTTCTGTGACGCTTCCAGCGTCCTGCCACAGTCCAAATCATTTTGCAGCTCTGCCATACATTCAGACAGATATTGCGCCGCCATGGCAGACGCCAGGGCCGGCCGCATGGCTGATCCTGCCAACAGGAAAAATGCCTTAGACACTGCCTCCGTCCGCCTATCAGCTTGGTCCTTAAACGAGGGGGACCCTTCCAACGGAATGGTGGTCGCCTTGTTCAGGCGAGCCACCGGAGGGTCCACTGTAGGGGACACCCACTTCTTTACGAAACTATCCTCAAAGGGATAGCATAACGCGAAGCGTTTAGGTAGAGCAAAGGAATTCTGCGGACGCTGCCATTCCTGATCGACCAGGTGGTCAAAAAATGTATCATAGGGATAAGCCTTAGGCAACCTACGCGGCCTAGCAGACCCACAAACATATGCGGACGCTTGCGACTCCCCTGCATGGTCCAGTCGCAAAGACGCACAGATATTATAAATCAGTGCGCATACCAGCGCTTTTTTGTGAGCAACTGAGGCCCCCTGGTCCTCTTCGTTGTCTGAGGGCACCAGCTCACCCTCTGAGAGCTCCACAGGGGTCCCTGTGACCCCAGAGGCCACCTCCGGTTCAGATTCGTCCCATGAGGAACAAGGGGGAGGCGGGCGTTTTTTAGGGGTCCCCAGAGAGTTGCTCGGCCCCACCCGGGGAAGAAATTCCCCAAACACTGCCCTCAACTGATCCAAGGACACCAGTGCCCCCAGCGCAGGCAGTGCTGCCGCTGACTCCTCCTCAGAAGGGCCTGCAGGATCATCTGCCATCGCACCACCGAAAATGACAGTCAACTTTAGCAAAAAAATGGACTGACACCCCCACAATGCAGCCCCACCACCGCCTCACAGAACCCCAGGGAAGGCCCAGCTATACTTGCGGTTTTTGTTCCCACAGAACTGCTCCCAGCAGGAGTGCATAAACCGGGACCGCCAGAAAGAAGCGCTGTTTGTCTTCAGCCATGCTGTCCTACTGAAAAGGAAAGTAAAACGGCAGCAGCACGTTTTAAACTGCTCCAGGGACATCCAATATGGCCACCGATACCATCCACAAGAGGCCAAAAGCCTGTGTACAGGCTGCTACTACAAGAAAATGGCCGCCACTGGCACTAGAGGGAAACCCTCAGCAAAATGGCCGCGGCTACGGCAAAATGGAGGTGATCCGTCGCAAAATGGCGGCCATCCTTCGCAAAATGGCGGTGGATCGCCGCATGGCGGTACAAAATGCACAGATGCGTTTTTAGAACTGGGGGGCTAGGACACCCAGAGGGACACTATCCCAGTGACCACCCTCCACCGGTCGGCCTAAAAGCGCCATAGTACGCCCAGCACCCCCTCCGCAAACCCCAAGGGGGGGAAGAGGGGGGGGTGGTCACTCACCACTCCAAAGGGCGTAGCGGGTAGTCACCCGGTCGCAGACCTTCCTCCCCATCCGGAAAGGGATGCTGCAGGCCAAGCCTCTGGACAGGCAACAAGTCCAGTCACCGGGCGTAAGTGGGGGGTCACCCACTGGCCGCCCGCACGGAACGGACACGATGCAGCGGATCCCGCCTCAGCATAGGACTAGCTCGCATCGGTCAGCCGTGCTGGGGAAATTGCAGGATGCTAGTTATCTTCCATGCCCCAGCCGGCTTCTTAATAGTCTTCATCAGATGGCTTGAAAAAAGAAAAAAGCGGTAGCAGAAAAATCGAAAGCCAGGTCAACTCCTTGCACTAGGCATATTAAAACTGATATGCCGAGTAGAGCAGGGGGGTTATGAGAGAGAGAGAGAGAGAGAGAGAGAGAGAGAGAGAGAGAGAGAGAGAGAGAGAGAGAGAGAGAGAGAGAGAGAGAGAGAGAGAGAGAGAGAGAGAGAGAGAGAGAGGACCGTCCCCTGGGAGGGGCCAGCTTGCTTTCTTTTTTGCCTAGTTAACTCCTAGTAGGATCTGCATATAACCCACATGTCAAAGACGGCTGCGTCTGTCAGTGAACGTAAGAGAAATACAGTATTTTCTGATATAAAATGACTTAAACTCCCAAAAATTATATACATTATATTTTTAGCAGAGACCCTAGGCCTAGAGAATAAAATGGCGGTTGTTGTAATATTTTATGTTACATGGTATTTGCGCAGCAGTCTTTCAAACGCAATTTTTAGGGAAAAAAAAGTGATATTATAACTTACCGTAAAATCCTTTTCTCTGAGTTCACTGACAGACGCAGCTCTTCTTAATTGACACGTGGGTTTTATGTCGTCCTATCAGGAGTGACTAGGCAAAACAGATGCAAAAGCATCAGGGATAGGCTGGCCCCTCCCATGGGGGCCGTCCTCACCTGAGCCTATAAAACCCCCTGCTGGCCAATGGCATACAGTTTGTCACAAGCAGTGCAACAAAAAAATGAGAGGGGTGGGAGCTGCGTCTGTCAGTGAACTCAGAGAAAAGGATTTTACCGTAAGTTATAATAAAATCCCTTTTTCTATTACGTTCACTGACAGACGCAGCTCTTCTTAATTGACACGTGGGGACGTCCCAAAGCAGTGCCAAAAAACTAGAGGGGTGGGCAAACAACAACAACTGTACCCAACAGAACCCTCTCAGGGAGCGCTAGACGCACTCACACCGCTGCTCGCAAAACTTTGCGGCCAAAAGCAGCATCCGCAGATGCTGAAACCTCAACTTTGTAAAAACTTAGTAAACGTGTGCACCGAGGCCCAAGTGGCCGCTTTGCACACCTGAGACACCGAAGCCTGGTGCCTGAACGCCCAGGAGGTACTGACCGACCTGGTGGAATGAGCCGTGACTGGAAAAGGGGGAACCTTTCCCCCGAAGCTCATATGCATGGGTCACGGTCTGTCTAATCCAATGGGAAATAGTAGCTGACGAGGCTGCCGAACCCTTTTTGGAGCCCCCGGGTAACAAACAATGAGTCAGAATTCCGAAAGGAAGCTGTAGCACTCAAATAAACCCGCAGGGCCCTCACCACATGCAAAGAGTGTAACTCAAATTCCTTAGGATGTATTGGGTGAAGACATAATGAAGGAAGGACAATATCCTCATTCAAATGAAAAGAAGAGACCACCTTTGTAACAAAAGAAGGTGGAAGTCGCAACACCGCCTTGTCATTATGAAGAATCAAGTACGGGGACTTGCAAGACAAGGCAGCCAATTCTGACACCCGCCGCGCGGATGTGACAGCCACCAAGAAGGCAACCTTCTGCGACAAAAGGGACAAGGGAATGTCCCTAATCTTCTCATACGGTGGTTTCTGTAAAACAGAGAGCACCAGATTCAAATCCCACGGCGCCAGAGGCGGCCGAAACTGGGGAGCCACATGACGTACCCACTGTACGAATGTGCAGATCAGCGAATGGGAAGCCAAAGGTCTCTGAAAAAGGACCGCTAAGGCTGAAATCTGGCCCTTGAGCGTACTCAATGCCAGGCTCTTGTCCAGTCCCTGTTGCAGAAAAGTCAGCACCCTGGACAACCCCCCGCTTCGCACCATGCAATATAGACTTTCCAGGTCCTGTGATAAATTTTTCACGAAGTGCACTTACGTGCCTTAAGCATAGCAGGGATTACAGAGTCAGCGACTCCCCGATCCCTCAATACCTGGGCCTCAATAGCCAGGCCGTCAAAGCCAGCGAGGGTAAAGCAGGGTGCAAGATGGGACCTTGGGACAGCAGATCTTCGCGAAGCGGAAGCCGCCAAGGGGCGTCCGCCACCATGCGAATCAGATCGGCGTACCAAGTGCGCCGAGGCCAATCGGGAGCGACCAGGATCGTCGGAATGCCTTCCACAGCTATCCTGCGCAGAATCCGAGGCAACAGCTTCAGGGGAGGGAAGAGGTATATTAACCAGTACCGACCCCAAGGGGCCACCAGCGCGTCCGTGGCGACCGCCAGCGGATCTCTTGTTCTGCACACGAAGGTCTCGACCTTGTGATTGAACCTGGACGCCATGAGGTCTACCTCTGGTGTGCCCCACTTGCAGCAAATCTGGCAAAACACCTCTGAATGCAGGGACCATTCCCCTTGGTCCAGTGTCTGACGACTGAGAAAGTCCTCCTGCCAGTTCTCCACTCCCGGAATGTAGATTGCGGAGAGCGCCGGAACGTGTTGTTCCGCCCAGCGGAGAATCAGAGCAGCTTCTGCAGCTGCCGCTGAACTCCTTGTCCCTCCCTGATGGTTCACATATGCCACTGCTGTGGCGTTGTCCGATTGAACCTGGACAGGGAGGCCCTGCAGCCTTGTCGACCAACGGGACAAGCAAAGCTTGATGGCTCTCAGTTCCAACACATTTATCGGAAGTCGAGCTTCCTGAGCTGACCAACGGCCCTGGGCAGACAACTGACCCAACACCCCTCCCCAGCCCGTCAGGCTGGCATCCGTCGTCACAATTGACCAGTTGAGGGGAAGAAAGGACTTTTCCAGAGTTAATGCTGGAGCCTGGAGCCACCAAGTCAGTGATCCCCTGGTCTGGTGGTCCATACGGATCAGTCTGTCCAGAGAAAAAGGAGATTTGTCCCATTTTGACAGAATCGCCTTCTGCAAGAGCCAGGTGTGACTCTGGGTGTAAGGAATCGCCTCAAAGGATGAAACCATGAGACCCAACACCCGCATGCAGAACCTTAGGGAGGACCTCCGGCGCGACAACAGGGTCCTCACCGCCGCTTGCAGCCCCAATAGTTTGTTGGGAGGCAAGAACACCTTCGCCTGAGTCGTGTCTAGAATTAGACCGAGGTACTTGGCGACATGAGGGGGCAAGCGAGGATTTTTGCAGGTTGATGAGCCAACCGAAGTCCCTTAGTGTAGAGGCCGTGATTGTCACGTCCTCCTCCAAGGATACTACCAGCTCCGCCCTCAAGAGCAGGTCGTCGAGGTACGCTACCACTGCGATACCTCTCTGTCTTAGCAGTGCTAGGACAGGTGCCAACACCTTGGTGAACACCCTGGGAGCCGAGGCCAGACCGAATGGTAGGGCCACAAACTGGTAGTGCAGGTCTCCCACTGCGAAACGCAGAAAACGCTGGTGTTTTTGGCAGATGGGAACGTGCAGATAGGCGTCCCTGATGTCCAGGGATGCTAAGAATTCCCCTTGATGTAGGGCGGCAATGACCGAGCGAATGGACTCCATCTTGAACCTTTGTGCCTTGACAAAACAGTTCAGAGCTTTTAGATCCAGAATCGGCCTGACCCCGCCCTTTTTGGGCACCACAAAGAGGTTTGAGTAAAAACCGCAGAACCTCTCCTCCAGTGGAACTAGCTCCACGACACCCATGTCCGCGAGGGACTGGACTGCGTTGAACAGTTCCTCCAGACGCCCTTGTGGAAGTCTTAGGTTTGAGGGAAAACACCTGTCTGGGGGTAGAGTTTTGAACTCTATCCGGTAACCGGTGGACACCACATCCAGGACCCACCGATCGGAGATGTGAGCTGTCCAGCAGTCCGCAACTCCAGTAACCGGCCCCCCACCCGACATATGGGCGGGGGCAACCCGTCACGCTGAGGGCTTATCCTCCGCTTTTCCGGGCTTACGATGCCAGGTTCTCTTACCAGACCCAGCCGGGGCCTTACCGGACTTGGAACCCGCCCCAGCTGTACCTGAGGCACGAAAAAAATTCTTCTGCCCAGAAAAGGAGGGACCCTGACGTCTGCGAAAGTCCCGTCGTTTGGGTTCCGGAAGAAAGAGACTCTTTCCCCTCGTGAAATCTTTAATGATTTCGTCCAGCTGAGGTCCAAACAAATGACCCCCCTGGAAGGGAAGGTCAGTGAGGCGTTTTTCTAGACGCCTGATCACCCGACCAAGACCTCAGCCACAACACCCATCTGATAATAATAGCAAAGGCTGAAATTTTAGACAGCATGGTCATGATGTCCAACAGGGAGTCGCACAGATAATGGAGGCCATCCATCGCATGTTGCAAATTATGCAACTCATTCTTTGCACAATTGCAATTCAAATTTTTGCACACTGAGGAGAGACACTCAGAAAGGGACTGTGCTGACATTGCTGAGGCCAAGGCTGGCCACATAGCAAAACCTGCCACCTGAAATATAGCCTTTGACACCATTTCCGTGCGGCGATCCGACGCGTCCTTAAAAGAGGGTGAACCCTCCACAGGAAGGGTGGTAGCCTTATTCAGCCGGGCCACCGGTGGGTCCACCGAGGGGGAAGCCCACCGTGTTAGGAAAGCATCCTCAAAGGGATAGCGCACTGCAAAACGCTTAGGCAAGATGAAGGAATTTTTGGGGGAACCCCATTCCTTAAAAACAGCCCGTTCAAAAAATTGAACATAGGGAAAAGCCCTAGGGGCCTTAGGAGGCTTCATAGACCCACAGACATAAGTGGAAGTCTGCGCCTCCTCAGGCTAAGCAAGGCACATAGCCTGGCGAATGTTAGCAATAAGGGCCGCTACAATTGCCTTGTCGCACGCCACTGAGGCCCCCTGGTCCTCCTCAGCTTCAGAAAGGACCAATTTGCCCTCAGAGTTCTGCGGGGGTCCCCGTGGCAACCGAGGCGACCCCATGATATGAATCTTCACCTGAGGGGACATGGGGGGCCAAGCGCTTAGCGGGGGCTCAGGGGCCGTAGCAGTAAACCTAGGAATGAATTCCACAAAAAGAGTCCGCAGGAGGTCCAAAGTGACCGCAGGGGCTTGTGCAGAGCTTTGCTCAGCTGTCTCCATTACAGAGGGCGCTGCAGGGTCCATAGCCACCGCATCGCCGTCCCCAGACATAGCCTGAATGGGACACCCTCCCCACGTATCACCACCACCACCTAAGACCACCCAGGGAACCTGGGGGGACAAGCCCACTAAAAACAACACCCCAAGGAGCCAGGCAAACCTGCTGCTTCTAGCCCTGTAGCCTGTCAGCGCTGAGAGGGAAAAAAGGCGCTTCTGAGGACTGTATCACACATGCAGCTGCGCTTCTCTGAGGAGAATTTACAGAGTGTAATACCAAAAACTGCCACCGGGGAGAAAATGGCGCTCGTGCAGCATAAACCAGCCCCACAAAATGGCGGCGGTTAATTTTTAAAAAGTGTGCGAACGAACGTTCCC
>BLSH010260605.1:162814-181016 GCA_018402905.1 Glandirana rugosa
CTTCAATTTGATTGTCCAGATATCAATGAGCCATTTCTGTAAAGTTAGTCCATTTTTGTACAATGTGAAAGATGTTACACAGCGAGAATCATGATCTTTATTCTAAGCAACAAAATTGTGATAAAGCCCTGTGTACCATCAACAATTACTACTCTGTGTGCAGCTGGGCTCTAGTATTTCATGGTGACCGGAAACCCGCCAGACTAGGGTTGCCACATAATCCCTTTAATCCAGGACACATTTTGGCTCAAAAGTGAAATGGTTATGGCTCAAAAGTGAAATGGTCCAGAAGTATTTAGACAGAATAAAGGTAGATAAAGCACCTGGACCAGATGGCATCCATCCACGGACCTTAAAGGAATTGAGCTCTGTCATTTCAAAGCCATTGTATCTGATTTTTAGGGACTCCTTAATGACTGGAATAGTACCACTGGATTGGTGTAGGGCCAATGTGGTGCCCATATTTAAAAAGGGATCAAAGTCTTTACCGAGTAACTATAGACCTGTTAGTTTAACTTCTATAGCTGGGAAGATACTGGAGAGTTTAATAAAAGACCACATAGCTGAGTCCTTGTTGGATAAAAATATTTTAAAAAATAGACAGCATGGATTCATGAAAGACAGAAGTTGTCAAACAAACCTGATGATTTCTTTTTATGAGGCAAGTAAAACCTTAGACAGAGGGGTGGCTGTGGACATGGTATACTTGGATTTTGCAAAAGCGTTTGACACCGTTCCCCACACACGGCTAATGTGTAAGGTAAAGTCTACAGGCTTGGAAAGATCAATTTGTAAATGGATAGAAAACTGGCTAAAAGACCGAATTCAGAGAGTAGTGGTTAATGATTCTTATTCTGAATGGTCTAAGGTTATCAGTGGTGTACCCCAAGGTTCAGTGTTGGGACCCTTACTTTTCAATATATTTATAAATGATCTAGGGTCTGGGATTAAAAGTACCATTTCGGTGTTTGCAGATGACACCAAGCTATGCAGTGGAATAACTTCCTTACAGGAGGTCTCTAACTTACAAGCCGACCGCAATGCACTGTCTAATTGGGCGGCTGTGGCAAATGAGGTTTAATATTGATAAATGCATGCATCGTACATACTAGGGGGAGTACAACTGGGGGAATCCATAGTGGAGAAGGATCTGGGAGTTTTGGTAGATCATAAGTTTAATAATGGCATCCAATGCCAAGCTGCGGTTTTCAAAGCAAGCAAAATCCTTTGTATTGAGAGGTATGGACTCCAGAGATAGACACATCATTTTGCCCCTGTACAAATTCGTAACACCTCATCTGGAATATGCAGTTTAGTTTTGGGCACCAGTTCTCAAAAAGGATATCAGGGAACCGGAGAAAATGCAGAGAAGGGCAACCAAACTAATAAGAGGCATAGAGGAGCTCAGCTATGAGGAAAGATTAGAGGATCTGAATTTATTATCTCTTGAGAAGAGGAGATTAAGGGGGGATATGATCAACATGTACAAGTATAGAAGTGGTCCATATAGTGAACTTGGTGTGGGGTTATTTACTTTAAGGTCATCACAAAGGACAAGGGAGCACTCTTTACGTCTAGAGGAAAAAAGATTTCATCTACAAATACGGAAAGGTTTCTTCACAGTAAGAGCTGTGAAAATGTGGAATAGACTCCCTCCAGAGGTGGTTTTGGCCAGCACGACTGATTGCTTTAAAAAAGGCCTGGATTCTTTCCTTAATGTAAATATCAGGAAGGAATTTTTTCCCTCGTTATAGCAAATTGGATCACGCTTTGCTGGGGTTTTTTGCCTTCCTCTGGATCAACTGTGGGTGAAGGATTGTATATGGGATTATTTGGTTGTGTGTAAATATATATATAAATAAATGTTTTTTGTTTGTTTTTTTGGTTGAACTGGATGGACTTGTGTCTTTTTTCAACCTGACCAACTATGTAACACATTAATTACACAGGTTCTGTGGCTGATTAAGGTGGTAATTAAACTCATTTGGTGCCTCATCTGTATTAAATTCGCCTCAGAACCTGTGTAATTCATATGTCCTCTGGATTAAAGGGATGATGTGGCAACCCTACACCAGAGCAATGAATAGTCACCGTGGGGGACACACAAGTAGTCAGGAAGCGGCTGCAAAGAGGCAGCAGAAGATCAGCAGCACTGGAATACTTCTTTCACCTTTTTTTTTATTTTATTTAAAGTGTCACTAAGGCTTTGTTTAGATGTGCAGTTAGGTGGTAAAAATGTACAGTGGAGAGATGTTATTGCCACCCACCAATGGCCACCCTTAAGCTGCATTAGGCAGCAGATGAGGGCGTTTTACATGCCACAGTCACGATCCATTCGGCATAAGGAGTTATAACCGGTTTTTAGTGTCACTCATTCTGGCCAGCTTATAACCCCAATGTAACAGTGCTACGTTGGAGTTCTTGACTGGCTGCTCTGCTGTAAGTTAGGGTGGGGGGGGGGGCAAATTACTTGCCTTTCTCCAGGCACTAACAACCCACACTATGCTAAAAAAAACTGGCTCCCAGATTCAAAGCAAATTTGTCAAGCCATGTTTTAAAGTAACAGCCACGTAAGGTTTCCCAGGGGAACATTACCTCCCCTGCCTTGGCATGTAGTGCATCCTGGCGCTATCTCTTCCATAGGCAAGAGACGCACACACACCCAGACAGCCATCCAAAAAGGATGTAAAAGTAATTATAATTCATTAGACCAGGCCACCTTCTTCCATTGGCACAGTTTTAATGGTTATGCGCTCATTGTAGGTACTTTTGGCTGTGGACACAGGTCTGAGGCTACGCAGCCCCAAACAAAACAAACTGCGACACACTGTGTTCTGACATCTATTGGAACCAGCATTAACTTTCAGCAATTTGCGCTGCAGTAGCTCTTCCACTGGATTAGACAACACAAGCCAACCTTTGCTCCTCAGGCTCATCAGTGACTGCCTCTGGTTCACCAGTTTTCCTTCCTTAGACCACTTTTGGTAGGCTCTGGACCACTGCAGGCCAAAAACATCCCACAAGAGCTGCAGTTTTGGAGTTGTCCAGACCCGGTCATCTAGCCATTACAATTTTGCCCTTGTCAAAGTCATTAAAATCCTTATACATTTTTTCTGCTTTCAACGCATCAACTTCAGGGACAACAAGTTCATTTGCTGCCCAATATATTTCACCCACTTGCAGATGCCATTGTAACCAGATAATCAACGTATATTCACCTTCCCTGTCAGTGGTCATAAAGTTGTGGCTGATCAGTGTATAGGTTTACCATTTTACCTGGCAAAAGGTATGCAAAATTTGGACAGCCATTCTCAGGACAAAGTTGGCCATAGCCTTAGGCGAGTGCACCCAAACCTGACCAACTTTACTCCCCTTTCAAGTACTCACCTCGTCTCCACTGGGAAAGTATATGACAAGGTGATAATGCAGGGGAAAAAAGTGTAAAAAACATTTTTAGGTTTAAATTTATTTAAAAAAATAAATAAATCATAGCAATTGCTTCCGACAGTGCTTTAACAAGTAAAGTAATCAAATTTGTTATTCTATTCCCCCAACCTGCAATGTCAATACAAAGTTTATAAATCCTTACAGAGCTTATCTGCAAACATGAACAACTTTTTATACTAATCAACCACATCGCCATAACTCTCCAAGGCTGAAAGATGCCCCCAAATATATGAATGGTTTTGCGTAATATAGATATACTTGAAAAAATAGCTCTTGAAATTAAAGTGCATGGATTTATAAAATGGAAACAAATGAGTAGAGTAATTTGAGATCACTCATAGACATCAATTATTTATCCTTTTGTAAAACAATCTGCAGTTTTCTGATAAAGCAAGGCTTCCAATATCTTAAAAGAACAAAAGGATGGCAGATAAATCGGTTCTCTTTGCTTTACTAAAAATGTCATCTAATTATAGAAAATCCAATCACGAGTATAAAATTACTTCTCCACGCAGACAAAAAGCTGGATGTAAAGTCAGTACTGTAGTACTGTGCAGCTTCAACTAATAGCTATGACAAGGCAATGCACACCTAGAATCAGGAAGGAGAAAAAAATTAAGACATTTTGCAGTAGATTCACCTTACAAATGAATGAATGGTATAAAATATTTCCTTATGGCAGGTGCAGAATGTGAATGGCAATGTCAATTTTGGGATAAAATCCTCATTTGTGGGGCAGAAAATACATAGCAGTATGTGGGGTGGCATCTGCAGTAAAACACACATGGAAATCAACAGTTCACATTCTAAAAAAAAAAAAAATGGAACGTTTCCAGTTGGGAGCTGAAATATTACCAACATTTTAAGATTTGATATTTTTTGAAATCCCCACTGAAGCACAGCGACAAATGCCATTATATTTTGTGTGCATGCAGCATACAAGATTTGGATGTGATTAGGCTCCAACAAAGAGCCAACTTATTGTCCTTCAAACTTTAGGGGGGCCAAACTGTGGCCAGAGGGAGTAGTAAATGTCCCATCGTCGGCACCCATGGGAGGAACCGTGCCCTATGGTTGTCAGTGGAAGGAATATTGCCCTATCACTGGTGTCAGTGGGAGGAATTGTGTCCCATCGTAGGGGTCAGTGGTAGAAACTATCACTCACTGTTGCTGGCAGTGAGGGCAAGAATGCCCCAAAGGCCGGGTAAAGGCAAACAAGGGGCCTCATCCGGCCCCTGGGCCGTCATTCAGATACCATTGTTCTGGTATATTAAATATTCCCCTAAATATTTAGGGGAAACATCGTCCTCGTTTAAAGCTGTAGTAAAAATTTTTTTTTTACTTGTATCTACAGGTAAGCCAATAATAAAGGCATAGGCACAGTGAATATCTCCTAAGCTTGCACTGTTTAGGAGATATGCACACTGCATGCAGCTGGTGAGGTCGGCGCGGCAAAACGGATGGCCGAGGCACGTGAACCCGGAAGACCGAGTAAAGATGTCGGCGGATACAGCACGCCACTGTAGGGCTTTGTTTTAAGGTAAGTATTTCGTAATAAGCTAGTATGAGACACATGCTAGCACATTATGCCACTTCCAGGTTTTTATACAAAAAAAAAAGTGTGGTTTACTACCGCTTTAATGCAGCTTTGGTCACAAGATCCACTCAAAAATCTGTTTAGCTGGATACACATTTCAGCACTTTATAAATGAGTTGACATGCATTGCCATTTCTAACCATAGCCCTATGTAATCAATGGATGAAAAAACAAGTTATGAAATTTTTTTGTAAATTGAATGTCAACAGGCAGAAGTGTGAACTAGCACTCTTTAAAAAACAAACAAATGACAAACTGGGACACATGCATAACATGTGCTAAAACACAAATGTGTCAAGGAGCGCTAAAGATTAGGAGAGGGGCTACTTTATTTCATTTTAAATGACAGGCAGTGTTGGTTTAGTTGATATTGGGATTTAAAGTACTGGGGGGGGAAAAAAAATAAAAAAAATAAAAAAAAAAGCAGCCCTTATCCTGCTCTTCTCGGGTGCTGAGTGCCCCCTCACTAAGCCTAGCTCTGTGTCCAAGAGACAGCCCCTGTAGCAGATTTTGAACTGCAGAACACACACCCCTGTGGTTCTCTGCCCTAGTCTTTCCCTTTTGCACAGCTGGAAGCAGCCATTTTATGCTGGCTCCCTATATCCAGGTGGACAACTTTGCTGATGTACGTGGACAATGGTAGCCGTTGGAGGGAAGCTGCTCCCCAATTCCCTACTAGTCATCAATACCCCAACGGACACCAATACCCTCCTCTGACCCCAAACAGCAGAGCTTTTTAACATCCCACTGGAGCATCCTTAAACCCTCCTCCCCCCCAGCACCTTTGGCCCCCTTGTCCGCCCTCTTAGCACCAGTGGACCCTTAACTCTCCCCCCCCCACCCCAATTGAATACCAGTGCCTGCCCGCCACTGACCACAGACATTGCTCCCCAATGACCATAGGCAGGCACAACCCCCCCCCACCCCTTAACCCAACTGACCCCTGAGAGGAGGCATTTTTTCTTCTTCTGACTGACACTTTAGCCCCAGCTGATTACAGACCCAAGGCATTGTTTTTCTCCCCTGAACACCAACAGTATAAGCCAGTGATGGCAAACCTTGGCAGCCCAGATATTTTGGAACTATATTTACCATGATGCTTATGTACTCTGCAGTGTAGTTGAGCACCATGGAAAATGTAGTTTCAAAACATCTGGGGTGCCAAGGTTCGTCATCACTGGTATATGCCATCCATCAGCTACCTATATCATATGCAAGTTGCATAGTGGTGATTCCTGGGTTATTAAAAATACTCCTAGATCTGGGAGACACACACTCCTATGAAAATTGATTTTGAAAAATGTGAAGTTTACATATGTGAAACAACAAACAAACCTACTACCACAAACATTCCTAAAATTGAAAATAAAAAAACAACAAAAAGGAAGGAGTATACAAATGGGAAAACAAAACACAAACACCAGCTCTGATTTTGTAATCACTATACTAGTCATTTAGCTCAAAAGATCCATATACAGATGTTCTGCTGCATGCCTAGTTTTTATATCCAGTTACTCTCCCCTTTGTAAAGATAGTAAACACATTGCAGATTACTACTAAACACTAAAGATCCAGCTCAGAGAACCCATAATTAATCTATACATGGTTAATACAGATCTACCAAACAGCATAAAAATCAGCTTCTGGTTCTGCTATCATTCATGTGTCTTAAATACCATCTGCCACATTTAAGATAGAATTACCCAACAGCCCCTTCCCCACATTGAAATAAGATTATAGAGAAGAACTCACTCAGCAGTTGTGCAGTGGAAGCTATGCACAGACCAGAGAGACACAAGGGACTTATAGTCTTTAACTGAAAGGATAAACAGCATGTGACCCCTAGCACTATAAAAAGGACTAACAACTCTAGACAAGACGATTTATTAAATTAATGGAAAAGGCATGATTTTGAAAACATCTAAAAATATTAGAGGGCGTCTCCACCAAGCTAAAAATTAACTGTGCTGCCAGGCAAGTTATTAAATTAACTACCCTGTAATAACCATTTTAATAAAACCATTTCTAAGAAAATTTACATTAAAGTGCTTCTAAAGGCTCAAAGCTTTTTTTTTTTACCTTAAAGGGATTGTAAAGGCAGAAGGTATATCTTCATGCAAAGCCTTCTGTGTGTAGCAGCCCCCCCTAATACTTTTCTGAGCCCGTCCTTATCCAGCGATGTTGCAGCAGTGTCTCGGCTGCTTGGGACTCCCCTCCTCATTGGCTGAGACAGCAGCATGGTGCGATTGGCTCCCACTGCAGTCAATCAAAATCAGTCAGCCAATCAGGTGAGAGAGAGGGCAGGGCTGGGTCAGGGCTCCATGTCTGAATGAACACGGAGTTGTGATTCAGCTCGGGTGCCCTCAAAGCAATCTGCTTGCTGTGGGGGCACTCAACAGGAGTAAAAGGCCAGAAGCACAGAAGAGGGACCTGAGAAGTGGAGGATCCAGGCTGCTATGTACAAAACCAACTGCATAGGAGGTAAGTAGAACATGCCATTTTATTTTTTTTTAAAATGAGACTTTACGATCACTTTAATGCTCCCCCTTATACCTATCTAAGCTCCATCTTGATCTGGCGATGTGCATGAGAGCTGCGTCTCTCCAGGGTCTCTCTCCTCATTGGCTCTCACTGCATCAGGAGCCATAAGCTCCCACTGCTATCAATCACAGCCAGTGAGTCAATGATGAGAGAGCAGTGGTGGGGCTGAGCTGCACTCTGTGTGTGAATTGACACAGAGCACAGCTTGGGATTGAAGCTGGGGAGGAGCCAGGACCGCCAGCGGGGGACCCAAAAAGAAGAGGATCAGGGCTGCTCCATGCAAAACTATTGTACAGAGCCGGTTATAACATTTTTTTGTTTAATATTTCCTTTAGAAACACTTTAATAGCTCATTCACACCAGATGTGTTGGCGATAAGTTGACAGCCATTTCCAACAGAACCCTGACGAAGGAAAAATTTCTAGATTTCGATGCGATCAATTTATACCACAGTGTTGCTTTTGTCAGCACAGCAAGTTGCTAAGCATAGTATTGCAAAGGCACTGCAGTGAATAGAACGTAAACAGTGTGATGCACTGGGATCAGTACATCAGCACTGTCTCCAAACTCACGCCTACCGCCATGCAATCTGTGCAGCTAGTTGGTATGATCAAGCCCCAGTAAGCATTAGTTAAGGAAGCTCTGTCAAACGCACTATTGCGGTTTATTACGAAAGCTATGCATACCCATTCTATTTTTTTCATAACAGATTAGTTGGCCGATTGTTGTTTCAAATTAAATTGGTTAATAACCTTAAAAAAGTGTGGTGGATAGCGGGGCTCGACAAACCCCGGGCGCCAGGTCGCTATGGCGACCAGAAACCACGCCCTGGTGAGCAGCAGCCACTACTTCTCTCCCCTCACTATCCCATATAATCATATAATAGCATCTCCGAGCCGTTCTCTGCCTAAGCTGACAGCTCCAAGACCCCTTTCACACATACGGACTGTTCGTCCGTTTTTCATCCATCCATTGACGGGTAAAAAAAAACAGACATCAATGCATTCCTATGGAAAAATGGAAGACAACGGATGATCATCCATTTTCATCCACTTCCGTCAACATCCATTTTTTTTTTTTTTGAACGGATGAAAGCCCTATTTTTCATTCATCAACAAAACGGATCGGATGAAAAAAAACGGATGTTATCTGACAAATGGTCAAGTTTTTCATCTGTTTTTGCATTGGTAGTGGGTGGGGGAAAAAAAAAAGAAAAAAACACAACGATGAAAAAAACAGATGAAAAATGTATGAAAAACTGATGAATACTTCATTTCATCAGTTCAGTCACATCAAAACGGATGAACAGTCCGTATGCGTAAAAGGGGCCTTAGCCCTGGTTCACATGGAGTGCGGGAATGAAATGGTGCGAGTTCAGCTGAACTCGCACCATTTGATTCCTGCATGTCAGTCCCGATTTCAGCAGCGATTCCACAGAAACCCACACAGATACCTATGGAAATCACACCTGTAAAAAAAAACAAATTGCAAAAAGTAGTACAAGAAATTGAAATCAGTGCAGCGTCGCACCGATTAAGACAGTTCCATTGCTGGCTTTAAGGGTCTTGTAAATACCCCCCTTAATTATGTACTTACTTTATCCTGTGCTATAACTTAAACATTGGCTCTTTAGCTGACAAGTTTTAATATGTGGCAACATTGTTATTGTTATTATAGGAAAGATGATCAAGAATGTGAGAAAGATAACTTTAGGAGGTTTTGGCGAAAAACCTAGAAGATATTTACCAGAATATAATCATAAATACTGATAAAATATGTCTAGGACATAATTGGAACGAACTAAGATTTTACAATACACACATATATACTTTATCAAGATGTGTAGTAATTACTAACAGGTGTTATTAAGAGTGGCCAATATATGTGGATAGACAATTCTATGAAAGTGGGTTTGTCTTTAATAATGACAAGCAATGGGTGTACATTTCCTTTATTGGTTTCTATTGGTGTAATGTTGTAAATATCACTTCGTCATATCTTGATAATATATTGCATTTAAGATACTGAACCAGGAAATAAAGAACAAGTGATGTATTATTCTGTGTCCATGTGTTGACTTTGGTCTGCATTGCTTCCCGAAGAGCTCTGTGTGTGTGTCTGGGGGTGAGGAAAAGAAGGTGCTGGCACAGGTTAGTATAGGAGTAATATATAGGGAATAATTATTAATGATAGAAAGATATTAACTTGTTGTAAAGTTAGATTGAGTAACCTTTCATCAGCTATTGCCGCCAATTTGGCATGCAATTTGACATTTTAAATTGCATGCCAAATCGTGTCAGTGTGAACCAGGGCTTAGGCCGGGTTTCACATGGCCATTCCGTCACTGTGCTCAGTTTAGCTCAGCGGGGATCGCCCTGCTGATCCCCACTGAGCCGACAGACGAGTCTCAGCTCTCTGTGCAGAGAAGGATCCATCAGAGCCCACACTCTCCCCCATGGCAAATCGAATGACAACGATCAGTCTGTCCATTGTCATCTGATCCAATGACTGATGGAAAAATGGGGTTTCCATCCGTCAGACTTTACAGGTCTGGAGCGGATCGGAGAGCGGCGGGTGTCAGCAGATCTGACATCCGTCGCTCCAGGGGTGCATGGATGGTACATTCAAGTCTGCCTGACAAAAAGGGACAGGCGTTCGTGTGAAAGGAGCCTTAAAGAAAAAAAAAAAAAATCCAGGCAGCTTGCCCAAGTGCTCAACACTGAAAAGTATAAACACAAAAGATACAATGTATCTCTCGGTTCTTTAGTTCAAAGGAGTGAACTATGTAAGGAAGTTTAACCACTTAAAGGACTAAACCTTTTCTGAGACTTGTGGCTTACAGGTAAAAATCCAGTATTTTCTGCTAGAAAATTACTTAGAACCCCCAAACAGTATAAATATATATATATTTTTTTTAACAGAGACCCTAGAGCAGGGATAAGCAATTAGCGGACCTCCAGCTGTTGCAAAACTACAAGTCCCATCATGCCTTTGCCTGTCATGCTTGTGGCTGTCAGTCTTGCTATGCCTCATGGGACTTGTAGTTCTGCAACATCTGGAAGTCCGCTAATTGCATATCCCTGCCCTAGAGTATAAAATGGCAGTTGTTGCAAACTTTTATGTCACACGGTATTTGCGCAGCGATCTTTCAAACACAAATTATATATACACACACACACACACACACACACACACACACACACACATTAGGACTTAAAGGACTTTTGTACTTTTGTACAATGTGAAAGATGATGTTACGCGGCAAGAATTGTGATCTTTATTCTAAGCAACAAAAATAGGATTTTTTGACTTACCGTAAAATCCTTTTCTCTGAGTTCATTGACGGACGCAGCCTCTTATTCTTGACATGTGGGGTTTATGCACCTTTCACTAGGAGAGGACTAGGCAGAATGTAGTTCAGCTAAAAGCAGACACAGCCCCTCTCAGGGGGCAATCCTCACTTGGCATAACCCCTCCTGCCCTGCTCAGCAACTCAGTTCGTAACAAGCAGTACAAACTCAAAAGAGGGGTGGGTGCTGCGTCCGTCAATGAACTCAGAGAAAAGGATTTTATGGTAAGTCAAAAAAATCCTATTTTCGCTTTCGTTCATTGACGGACGCAGCCTCTTATTCTTGACATGTGGGGATGTCCCAAAGCAGTGTCAACGCGGGGTGGGCAACAACAACAGTACCCAACAAAAAAGTTCTCCGGGAGGTGCCAGACGCACCTCACACCACTGCCGGAAAAACTTTGTGGCCAAAAGCAGCATCAGAGGACGCTGCAACATCAACTTTGTAAAATTCTGAAAAAGTGTGCACCGAGGTCCAAGTGGCCGCCTTGCACACCTGAGAAACCGACACCTGATGTCAGAAAGCCCAGGAAGTACTAAATCGCCCTGGTAGAGTGAGCCATGACCGGAAAGGGGGGGGGGGGCTCCTGGCCCGGAACAGCATACGCATGGGTCACCGTCTGTCGTATCCAACGGGAAATAGTGGCCGACGAGGCCACCATCCCCTTGCGCGGACCATCCACCGCGACAAAAAGGGCATCCGACCTCCGAAAAGAGGCCGTGGCTGTCAGATACACCCGCAGAGCCCTAACCACATCCAGGGAGTGCAAAGCAACCTCTTTAGCATGAGATGGGCATAGACACAGTGAAAGGAGGACAATGTCCTCATTGATGTGAAAAGAAGAAGTCACCTTCGGTAAGAAGGGGAAGGGCGCAAAACCGCCTTGTCCCTATGTAGGACCAAGTACGGAGACCTACAGGACAGAGCCGTCAGCTCAGACACCCGGATGTAATGGCCACCAGGAAAGCCACTTCCTGCAAAAGCAGCTACAGGGAAATTTCCCTGATATTTTCGAAAGGCGGTTTCTGAAGCACTGAGAGGACCAGATTAAGGTCCCAAGGCGCCAAAAGGCGCCCATACCTGGGGAGCGACATGACAAACCCCCTGGACAAAAGTACGAATCAATGAATGCGTTGCCAACAGACGCTGAAAAAGAATCGCCATGGCAGCAATCTGTCCCTTAAGCGTGCTCAATGCCAACTTGTGATCTAGGCCTTGCTGAAGGAAGGCCAGCACCCGAGCCACTGAAAAAGAACAGGGGTTCCATCACCCTGCCTCGCACCAGGCAATGTAAGCCGTCCAGGTGCGGTGATAGATCTTAGGCAAAGTGGCCTTACATGCCTTGAGCATAGTGGGGATCACAGACTCAGAGTCCCCTATCTTTTAACGCCTGGGTCTCAATAGCCAGGCCGTTAAAGCCAGCGAGGGTAAAGCAGGGTGTAAGATGGGTCCCTGTGAAAGTAGGTCCTCACAAGGTGGGAGCCGCCAGGGAACATTGACCACCATCCGCACCACGTCGGCGTACCAAGGACGCTGAGGCCAGTCTGGCGCTACCAGAATGGTAGGGATCCCTTCTGCCTCTATCCTGTGCAGTCGGCGCGGGAGCAGCGGAAGCGGAGGGAAGGCATAGAGCAGTCAGTACCGAGACCACGGAGCCACGAGGGCATCCGCAGTGTCTGCCAAAGGATCCCTTGTTCTGCTCACGAAGGCCTGCACCTTCCAATTAAGCTGGGACGCCAGTGGGTCCACGTCTGGCGGAACACCTCCGGGTGCAGGGACCATTCTCCCTGATCCAGCCTCTGGTGACTGAGGTAGTCCACCTGCCAATTTTCAAAGCCCGCAATGTGAACGGCGGAGATGGCCGGCACGTGAAGCTCTGCCCACTTCAGAATGTGGGCTACTTCTGACACCGCGCTCCTTGTTTCGCCTTGATTCACGCAAGCTACCGCCGTGGCGGTGTCTGACTGGACCCGAACAGGCCAACTGTGTAACCCTCCCCAACCAGTGGGAGAGGCAAAGCCTGATCGCTCGAAGTTCCAGCACATTGATCGGGAGACGGGACTCCTCCGGAGACCAGCGACCTTAAGTCGACAACAGCCCCAGGAACAACCCCCCCCCCCAGCCGGATAGGCTGGCATCTGTCGTGACCACCGTTCATTCCACAGGTAGAAACGACTTCTCCAGCCCTAAGGCTGGGGTCTGCAGCAACCAGATCACCCGATCCAGGGATAACGGAGACTTGTCCCACCGCAGCAGAATTGCCCACTACAGGGACTGGGGGTGACTATGGGCATTGGGAACCGCCTTGAAGGGGGAGACCATGAGCCCAAACACCCTTATGCAAAATCTGAGAGGACCACCGCTGGGACAGCAGGGCCCGTACCGCAACTTGGAGCATCAACACCTTGGCGGCAGGGAGAAACACCGTCGCCGGCTCCGTGTCCAGTACAAGGCCCAGATACTCCAACCGGCGCGACGGAGTCAGTACCAACTTCGGAAGGTTGATCACCCAGCCGAAGTCCCACAGGAAACCGAGGATGATGGCCACACTGTCCCTCAAAGCTGAGGCCGACTCTGCCCACAGGAGATCATCGAGATATGCCACTACTGCTATGCCCCTCTGTCGCAGCAGAGCCAGCACTGGGGCTAGGAGCTTGGTGAAGACCGGCAGGGCCGAGGCCAGACCGAACGGAAGGGCTACAAACTGGTAGTCGAGATCCCCTACCGCAAAGAGCAGAAAGCGCCGGTGGCGCGCACATATGGGCACGTGCAGATACGCATTGTTGATGTCCAAGGAGACCAAGAAGTCTCCCTGACGAAGCACCGCCACCACAGAGCGGACAGATTCCATCCTGAATTTCCGCTCCCTCACAAAGAGGTTGAGAGACTTTAGGTCCAAGACAGGCTTGACCCCTTTCTTTTGGAACCATAAAAAGATTTGAATAAAAACCGCGGAAACGTTCCGCAGAGGGGACCGGAACAATCACCCCCTGATGGAGCAGGGCTTCCATGGCCCCAAACAGGGCCTGCCGTCGCCCCGGCGGAAGCCTCAGATTGGAGACGAAGAACCTGTCCGGGGGCTGGGTACTGAACTCTTGTACCCGGACGAAACCACCTCGCGCACCCAGATATCCGAGATGCGATAGGTCCACCGGTCCACAAACCACAAGAGCCGTCCCCCCCACCCGAACAACGGGCGGGGGCGACCCATCATGCGGAGGACTTTTCCTCTGCCTTACGCTGCCAGGGACGCTTCTGGCCCCCCCGCGGAAGCCTTAGCGGGCTGAGAGACCTTGTTTGAGCCGCATGAAAAAAAAGCAAGTTAGACTTACCGGTAACTTGTTTTCCAATAGTCTTTCAGGACAGCACCCGAGAGATCATGGCTCCTCCTCCAACAGGAAACACCTCACCATTCACAAATTAAAAGGAGGCCTTCATCCACTATCCTTCAGTTGTTTGTAGAGAACCTCCAGCCCCAGCTGAAACACATAAGCAACAGTTATGTCATAGTATACAGCAGATAAAACAATAGGGCGAGTTGCTGCTGTCCTGAAAGACTATTGGAAAACAAGTTACCGGTAAGTCTAACTTTTTTTCCAAATCGTCTTTCAGGACAGCACCCGAGAGGATAAACGAGACTTACCCCCATTAGGGTGGGACAACAGCCTGCAGGACCTTTCTGCCAAAAGCTTGGTCCTGCGCCGTCAAAAGGTCTAACCTATAATGACGGATAAAAGTCGACAGACTTGACCACGTGGCTGCTTTACAGATCTGCTCAGGGGTGGCACCAGCACTCTCAGCCCAACTCACCGCTAAAGCTCTGGTAGAATGAGCCCGGATACCTGCCGGGCTTTCTAGACCTGAAAGAGAATAGGCCTCCGTAATCGTCATTCTTAGCCATCTGGCAATGGTTCCTTTGGAAGCTTGCTTCCCCTTCCTGACACCAGCATATGAAACAAATAAAGCAGAAGAGTGACTAAACTCTTTTGTGGCTTCTAAATAACACAAAACTGCTCTCAACATCCAGGGTATGGAATAATTCTTCCTTCTTCCCTGTCGGATTAGAGCAAAACGTAGGCAGGATTATTTCCTGGGCTCGATTCTGGACTGAAGCGACCTTTGGCAAGAAATTAGGGTCTGTCTTTAGCACAATTCTGTCTGGAAAAATAGAAAAAAATGGTTCCCTTTTTGACAGGGCCTGAAGCTCACTTATTCTTCGAGCCGTGGTTATAGCAACTAAAAAGACAGTCTTTAATGTGATAAGCCTCAATGTAGCAGACTCCATGGGCTCAAAAGGTTCTTTGGTTAGGGCCTGCAGGACCGTTGACAAGTCCCACTTCGGGCAACTTCTGCCCACCACTGGTCTGGATCTAGTGAGAGCCTTGAAGAACCTACCTACTAGCGGGTTGGTTGAAACAGGCTTTTCCAGGATTACTCCTAATGCTGCCACCTGGACCTTCAGAGTACTGACTGCTAAGCCCTTGTCTGCTCCCTCCTGCAGGAATTCTAGGATTGAGGAAATACTGCTTACCGGACTTTTAGATCTGGAACACCAAGATACAAACACCTTCCAGTTCTTTGCATAAATTGCCCTGGTGACCTTCTATCTGCTTGACAACAGGGTAGCCACCAGTCTGTCAGAGAAACCTTTCCTTTTTAACAGCTGTTCCTCAGTAACCAGGCTGTGAGTTTCAATTTTTCTACCTCCTGGTGGAACAGGGGACCCTGTATTAACAGATCCTGCCGCAAGGGAAGGTGTAGAAAAGGTTCCAGCTGCATCTGAAGAAGGGCTGAGAACCAAGCCCTCTTGGGCCAGAAAGGTGCAATGAGCATCACTGTTACTTCCTTCTGGACCTTCTTTATGACCTGAGGTATCAACTGGAAGGGGGGGGGGGGGAGGCATAACATAGGCGAAACTCCCACCTGTGTGCTAGAGCATCTAGCCCCAGGGATGTATCTGACCTCCTTAAGGAGTAGAAGAGAGGCGTCTGGGAATTTTCCTGAGCGGCAAAGAGATCTACCTCTGGTTGGCCCCACTTCCTGACTATCATCTGGAATACTTCCGGGTTCAACCGCCACTCTGCCTCGTAAATCCGATTCCTGCTGAGGAAGTCTGCCATTATGTTTAAGGACCCTTTCAGGTGGACCGCCGACAAGGATAGAGTATGGTGCTCTGCCCAGTTTAGAATGCTTTTTGCTAACTCTTGCAGGGCTCTGCTCCTTGTACCCCCTTGCCTGTTTATATAGGCTACTGTAGTGGCGTTGTCGGATAGAACCTGTAAGTGGAGTCCTTGTACCTGACTGGACAACAGAGCCAACTCGATTGCTTTTAGCTCTCTCCAATTTGAGGCTCTTGAGGCTTCTCTTGTGGACCAAGATCCCTGGGTCCACTGACCTCCCATGTGAGCCCCCCAACCCCAGGAACTGGCGTCTGTCGTCAGCCTTACCTGGACTGGGAAGGACCACAACAGACCTGCCGAGAACCTTTCCTGGTTTTTCCACCACCAAAGGCTTCGTTTTAACGGGGTGGGGATCCTCACCAGCGTATCCAAAGACTGCTGCCGGTGATCCCAGACCCTCAACAAAAAGCTCTGAAGCGGTCTGAAGTGGAGTCTTGCCCACTGGATCGCAGGAATGGATGAGGTCAGAGTTCCCAGGACAGACATAATCCTTCTGATGGACCAAAGATTGCTTGATTGTAGCAGAGACACCTCTTCCATCAGTCTTAACCTTTTCTCCTCGGGGAGAAAGATCTTTTGTTCCACCGAGTTGATGGCATATCCCAAAAATATCACCTCCTGTGCAGGGATAAGATTTGATTTTTGGAGATTCAAGATCCATCCTATGGACTCCAGATGTCTCCGAGCTCTGACCAGACTCTGCAGAAGAGTCTCCCTGGACTGGGCAAAGAACAGGAGGTCGTCTAGATAGGGGATCACTGAAATCCCTTCCAGACACAAAGGTGCCAGAGCCTCGGCCATCACCTTGGTGAAGATCCTTGGGGCCGATGATAGGCCAAAGGGGAGTGCCCTGAACTGCAGGTGCACTACCCTTTTTCCCTCTCTCAACGCCAATCTCAGGTACTTTTGGGATCTGGCGGCAATAGGAATATGTAGATAAGTGTCTGTCAGGTCGATAGATGCCATGTACCATCCCTAGTAAAGAAGGTTCTTTACGGAGAAGATGGAATCCATCCGAAATTTTCTGTACTCGACTGATTGGTTTAACCCTTTTAGGTTTAATATCAGCCGAAATTTTCCTGAAGGCTTCTGGACCAGGAATATATGAGAATAAAACCCCCGACCAACCTCTTCTTTTGGGACCGGAATAATGACTCTGAGATCTCAGTTCCTGAACTAGGGACTTCATGGCAAGAGCCCTGGCCGGATCCTTTGGGGAGTTTGTTAATAGGAATCTTTCTGGAGGTTTCTCCGAAAATTCGATTGCATATCCCAAGGAGAGCAGATTCAGGATGAACTGATTGGATGTTATTGCCCTCCAGTTTGGAAGAAACTCCTGCAGTCTTCCTCCCACCGGGAGGGCGGAGTCATTGCGACTTCTGGGGGCCCTTAGGAGGATTGAAGAGCACTCCACTCCTACCTTTTGGCTTCTGAGAAGACCATGGCTTGCCTTTCCCCTGCATTCTATTTTCCTGCTGCCCTTTTTGGGGCCGAAAAAAACGCTTTCTTATCTGGACTTTCTTCTTTTTAACTGGGAAAGCTTTCTTCTTGTCAGCCGTGCGGTCAAGAATGGAGTCTAACTCAGTGCCAAAAAGCAGATCTCCTGCGAAAGGGATACTGCACAGCCTATACTTAGAAGCTGCGTCCCCCGGCCAAGTCTTCAGCCACAAGGCCCTTCTGGCTGAATTTGTAAGAGCCGCCGACCTGGCAGACATACGAATTGATTCTGCCGAGGCATCTGCGATATAGGACACCGCTGCTGACAGAGTTGAGAAGGAGTCCAGAATTTCTTGTTTTGAGGAATCTGCCAAAATATGCGTCTTCAACCTATTGAGCCAGTGCTCCAGGTTTCTGGCCACACATGTCGTTGCCATTGCTGGCTTCAAATTATTCATAACTGACTGCCATGCTCTTTTGAGAAGCAAGTCCATCCTCTTGTCCATGGAATCTTTCAAAGAGCCCATGTCTTCGAAGGCTAAGTCAGTTGATTTGGACACCTGTGAAAACGCAGAGTCCAGTTTTGGGATTTTGTTCCAAACAGCCTCTGGACCATCCTCAAAAGGAAATCTCCGCCTATGTGACCGGGA
>BLSH010260605.1:196052-209421 GCA_018402905.1 Glandirana rugosa
CACATTGGTACTGACACAACATATGTACTTCTGTGTTTTGGTTATCCGTACATCGTTCCCCGTATCGATGGTGTACACATCATATCAAAGTTTGAGAGTGTGTGGAGGTCGCCCTAAATCCCCGTCTTCCCTTCTAAGATTCCTATCACTCTCCCATAGCTATGGTCACACCATCCCACTCTCTATCTCTATATATCTATATCTATATATATATATCTATATCTCTCTATATATGTCAGGACGAGTGGTAATAACCGTGGGTACTTCAAATACATGTATAACACCTTATAGATGACTTCCTTTACATAGTTGTAGTAATATGTTGGTTAATTTGATACATTTCCTTCAGTAGATATTCCACAATATGTACATAAACTTCATGGGTGCCAATAATGGTGAGCAGGACTGTATATATCTCTCTATATCTATATATATATATCTATATCTATATATCTCTATCTCTCACCCTACCACACTGGTATCGATACCCTCTCACTATCCTTAGAATCTTCCCTTCTGCCCCTAAATCCCGCTGGAGGTGTGTGAGAGTTTGAAACTATACTACACATGTGGTAGCTATGCCCCTTGCTACATGCCTATTGGTTTTGTGTCTTCATGTATACAACACAGTCATGGTTACACCGACTCCTGTGTCCCCCACAAGTGCACTTTTGGCATTATCTATACTACTAAGAAGGGCCAACTTTCTTTCCCCTGGCCTTCAGGACTGATTCCAATACACTAGCAATCTACCACCATAAAAGGAGTGGAGTACTGAACTAATTTACAACATCTAGAGCAGTGGTTCTCAACTCCGGTCCTCGGGACCCACTAACAGGCCAGGTTTGCAGGATAACTGAAATGCATCACAGGTGATATCATTTGCTGCTCAGTGATTGCAGTATTCGAGTCTGCATCTCCCCCAAGGTAATACTGAAAATCTGGCCTGTTGGTGGGTCCCGAGGACAGTAGTGGAGAACCACTGATCTAGAGGAATTTGTAGCCAGACATCGGGGCAGGTATGCCCATTATGGCGCAGGGAGCTCCTGGGTTGCTTTCTTGGGCACTTCACAATTCAAGGCTATTTTTACATGAAATGATCTGCCATCTCATAATTCTGGAGGCTGCTTACCTGCAAATCATATGCAAATAGCATTTGAGTCTGCAACAGTTTAAAAGTTCATAAAAGCATAGTTAATGGGCAAAAAGGTCATGGTTCGTCTTGTAATGTTTTAGATGACTGAACATCCTTCGAGCAGAGAGCAAACAAGGACAGCCAGTCATCCAAAATGCATTACGACAAGCATGAACATTTTCCCCTTACATGATATGATTTTTATGGACTTACAAAAATGTCTTGCCATCACAACTCTTTACTGTATATGGGTTAGATCCACCAGTTTCAGGGTGACAGGGGCAGAGTACAATAGCATCATGCTGCTTGCTTCTCATCCCTACACAATGCTTAAAAATAAAACACTACTACTGTTGGATGCAATTTGTGCCTTAGGGTCTTCTTCCCTCTACCTTGAGAAGCCTATCCAATACGCCTTAATGCAGAGCTCCAACTAAAAAGGGGAAACTCCGCTTCTTTGCTTCCTCCCCCACTTCAGTGTCATATTTGGAACCTTTTGGGGTGGCGGGGGGTAAGCAGGTAGCTGTGCCCACTTCCTGGAGACCTTGGCGGGGCAAAGTTCGGCCCACTCCTCCTTCCACCACTGCCGGGCCATTCAGAAAGCATAGTGCTTCACTGCCAGCTTCCCATACAAGGAATGGTGGCAGCAGCACCAGAGAGCCAATTGAAAAATCGGCTGGGGTGCCGACATTGTGGGATCCCTGGACAGGTGAGTGTCCTAATAGTAAAAGTCAGCAGCTACATTTGTAGTTACTGCCTTCATTTGTGTAGGGGGGGGGGGGGTGGAGCTCTGCTGTAAGCTCAATAAGCTGACCAGATAGATAAAAAGATCACCCTTTGCAGCGGATGTGGCTGCGACTTTTACACATTGTTCAACCAGCTCAGCTTTTTCAGGGATCCGATTGTTACAGCTAGGTTTTGTCTTCGGGTGTCTACGAAATCTACAAAGAGTAACAGATCGTCTAGAAAAGGAGTAACTTCTATGTCTTGCTTGTTTAGACCTTAAAGTGCCTCCATTAAAACCTTGACCAAAGGCGAACCTGAAGAACTTTTTTGGTGTTTTTCTGAAGGGGATGTGGAGATATGCATCCCTCAAGTTCAGCCTTGCCATGTATACCCCTGGTGACAACAAATCCCCTGTGGAGCATATAAATTTCCATTCTGGATTTTTTGCATCTCACAGCCTTGTTTAAAGGATAAGTTTGCCTTTGGTAACATGTTAACCCTAAATACGGATGTAACAAAGAGCACCTGCCCACACCTCTTCGATCTCTCATTGTGATAGCATTCGGGCACAATCTGAAAACAGCGCCCACATGCCCATGTCATTTCCAGCTTCCTGTGAATGAATAAACTACAATTACCATCTGCCACTGCGGCAGATGGCTTGTAGATCAATGAACTTTGAGGGCGCTGCCAAGCATTCTCTTAGTTCACCGATTCTTCATGCAGTGCAGTAAGACGGTTCACACCTAGGCAATCCAACTCCAGGAGGAGACTTTGCTAGGGGATTTGATTGCTACTTCAAGGCGACTTACAACACGACCTAAAGCGACCTCCATGCCAGCCGACTTTGCCTGTGGCCAGAGTAGAGAGGGAGGAGGGGTTGCCTTCAAAAATTCTCTTTTTCCTGTAAAGCCGCTTCAATATAGATGGGGGATCCGACTTGGAGGCAACTTCCATTGAATTATATGGACAAAAGGCGGATAGAAGTCACCTTAAAGTAGTACAGGAACCTTTTCTGATGTTGCCTTTAAGTCAGAGTGACTTCAGTAGTGTATATTAACCACTTGCCGACCGCCGATCGGAGATTGACGGCGTCAAAGTGGCACTGTAACGCAAAACGCCGTCATACGACGGCGGCTGCGATACAGAGATACTGTGAGCGCGCGCGCGCCGCCGGAGGCACGCGCGCGCTCACTGTGTTCGGGGGGGGCCAGGGGGAGCGGGTGCGGCGGCTTCGATTGCCGCCGGCCACCCGCGATGCCCCCCCCCCGGAGCGAATGAGCGGAGGTCCGTGTATGTAAACACGGACCTCCGCTCTGTGTGAGGGGGAAGGGCTGTGATCACAGCCTTCTCGTACATGAAGGCTGTGACCACTTCCCTTCCCCAGCTAGGGAAGTCCCCCTACAGTAAGAACACGCCCAGGGAACACAGTTAGCCCTTAGAGCGCCCCCTGCAGGTTAACCCCTTCACTGCCAATGGCATTTACACAGTAATCAGTGCATTTTTATAGCACTGATCGCTGTATAAATGCCAATGGTCCCAAAAAAGTGTCAAAATGGTCCGACATGTCCGCTGAAATATCGCAGTACCGCTAAAAATCGCAGATCGCCGCCATTTTTAGTAAAAAATAAAAAAAAAATAAAAACCCCAAAAATGAATTATCATCCGTAAACGCGGCCACTTTTGCGCAAACCAATCAATAAACGCCGATTGCGATTTTTTTTATCGCAAATATGATGAAGAATATAAATCGGCCAAAAACGGTGAAAAAAAATGTTTTTTTATATTTTTTTTTTGGATTTGTATTTTAGCAAAAAGTAAGAAATTTGGGTTTTTTTGCAAAATTGTCGCTCTTCTTTTGTTTATAGCGGCGATCAGAAATGACGCAGAGGTGATCAAATACCACCAAAAGAAAGCTCTATTTGTGGGGAAAAAAGGACGCAAATTTCGTTTGGGTACAACGTCGCACGACCGCGCAATTGTCAGTTAAAGCGACGCAGCGCCGAATCGCAAAAAGGGCTCCGGTCCTAAAGCTGGAAATCCTTCCGGTCCTTAAGTGGTTAAGACAGCTCACATTCATTTCAATGAAATTTCAGATGTCAAGTGACTTGAGGCGACAAGTCAGATTGCAAGTCAAAAAAAAAAAAAAAAAGGTGGGGCCTTCCATTCTAAATTTTTCCTACCTTGGGTACTGTTACTGCACCGTGGCCACCATGAGTTGTGACTCTGCTACTGCTTAAAGGTGTCCGTTCCTTCTTTCCAGTCCTGTGTTTGCGGCTCCCCGGGCCTACCATCCAGGAAGTGCACAGTCACACCAGAAGTGTCAGCGAGGGTACCCACTTCTGCCCTCACCATGTCCACTGGAAAGTACGTCACACGTTGAGATTCTCTCAACTGCACGCTCCTGTGAACTGCAAGATTGAAGCAAAACCTACTCCATGTATCACACCCCCAACACACACATTCCAGCACAGATGTGCCACAAGGACAGAGCTCCCCTGGAACCCCTTACCTGTTCACAGACTAGTTGCTTCTTACCCTTTGAGTAGGAACTGAAGACACGTTTATGGGAGAGAGGTTCCTACCACACATCCCTCCAATCCACCCTCTATGATGCCACAAGCAACATGGTGGTGGCAGACCTGAGTGGTGGCAGAAGATGGGGAGATCCCATGCATGCATTGTGCATGTAAATGAATCACAAGCCCAGTGCCAGATTATCTGCATTTTACCTAATTTAGCCGTATACAGCAGGTTTCTGAGGTCACTCCTCCTCCTGGCTGAATGTCTAAATTCCCTGCTTTCCTGTTTCCTTGCTATGCCAGTCCTTATACTACATGTCCCATAATCCTTTGAGCCTCTGTAGTTTCAGGGCAGGCTATGGGAATCACTTATAGCAGCTGTGGGAGTTGATGTGGGCGGGTCTAAGGGTTAACTGCAGGTGTTTGTTGGCCTTCATGTGGGTGGAGATTAGGGAAGGAATGGAATGGCGTTATCCCCGCCCACACCATTCCTCTCTGCAGTGAAGAGGGAATAAGCAGGAAGTGGAACTAGTCAGAAAACGAAAGCGATTCTATAGTAGAGCTGCACGATTCTGGCCAAAATGAGAATCTCTTTTTTTTGCTTAGAATAAAGATCACGATTCGCTCATGATTCACGCGGCGTAATATTTTAAATATACAAACAATTGGGCTAACAGCACTGTTTAGGTTTTTGAAAGGGCTAATTTTTCCAAAAAAATATATATATAATGTGTGGGGGTTCTAAGTCATTTTCTAGCACAAAATAATGGATTTTTATTTGTAAACAGCAAGTTTCAGGAAAGATTTAGTCTTTAAATGGTTAAACCAAACAACTATACATGGGCAGTTCACTCAGAGTTCATGCCTTTGAAGTAAATTACTTTGTAACTCTTAACAATGATGACTCAGAAGTTGGCTGTCTGCCCCGACTTGGCTGCCTCCCCTGAGACTCAAGTCGCTCCGACTTGAAGACTTCAGGCACTTTTATTACTGTCAAGTCGCACTGATTCGCCCCCCAAGTCGGACCCCATTAACTGCACTGAAAATCGTGGTAATGCCCAATGGAGATTGCAGGGGGGGGGGGGGGGGGTTAGATCGAGATCACGATTTTAATACGATTAATCGTGTAGCTCTATTCTATAGGCAATTTTTTAAAAACATTTTTTAAATAAACATGTTATACTCCCCTGCTCTGTGTAAAGGTTTTTTTTGCAGAGAACAACCCTGATCTTCCTCTTCCCCCACTACTACTTGCCAAGACACTCATACACGCAACCCACACAGAAAACGCATGGCTACGCTCACCAAACATGTCGTTCTCATGGTGTCATTTAGGTTGGGTTTGCATTTGCGCATTTTGGAATGCATGGCAACCTGCACAGAAAGAACACTTTGATGTGCATTTCTAAAATGCGTAGCAATGCACGTCACACTATTTTATTTCAGATACTTGTATTGCACCATCAATTTACACAGCACTTTACATATACATTGTACATTCACATCAGCCCCTACCCTCAAGGAGCTTACAACCTAAGGTCCCTAACTCACATTCATACTTGCATATACCAGGGCGAATTTATACAGGTTCCAATTAACCTACCAGCACGTCTTTGGAGTGTGGGAAGAACCCAGAGTACCTGGAGGAAACCCGCGCAGGCACAAGGAGAACATGCAAACTCCAGGCAGGTAGCATCATGGTTGGGATTCGAACCAGCGACCCTTTTGCTGCTAGGCGAAAGTGCTAGCCACTACACCGCTGTGTTGCCCAATTTCATTACCATTTAGGCTGCATTCTCATCTGCACATTTCTGAGTGCATGACAACATGCAACACACACACTTTGCCGTGTATTTAGAAAACCAAATCACGTTTGCATTACCATTCGTTCGCATCTGCTGGTTTCCAAATGTGCGGCAACCCAAAAAAAAAAAAAAAAAAAAAAAAAAACGTATGCTTTGTGGTGTGTTTCGAAAAAGCACAGCAATGTATGTCATGTTTCTGAACGCGACCAGCACAGAAAACACGCACTTTGTGCGTTTCAAATGCACATAGCAACGCACACTTTTCTAACACGCTTTAGTAAGCATTTCAAAGGTGTGGCAACTTGCTGCTTGCTTGCATTACAATTTGTTAGCATCGGCGTGTTTCTGAGCACATTGCAACCAGCAAAAAAATACACCCTTTGCCAAGCGTTTCAAACACGCACAGCAATGTGTGTCAAGTCAGTGTTACCATTTACATATTTCCAAATGCACAGCAACCAGCAACTAAAACATGCTTTGTCATGTGCTTAGAAAAAGGCAACACACGTTGCGTTTGCATTCGTTTACATTTGCACATTTCCAAATGCACGGCGCGCTTGCGTTACCATTCATTTGCATCTGTGCATTTCAGAATGTATGGCAACTAGAGCTGCACGATTCTGGCCAAAATGAGAATCACAATTTTTTTGCTTAGAATAAAGATCACGATTCTCGCGGCGTAATATATTAAATATATAAAAAAATTGGGCCAAGAGCACTGTTTAGGTTTTTGAAAGGGGTAATTTTTCCAAAAAATTGCGTTTAAAACTCTGCTGCGCAAACAGCGTGTGGCATAAAATATTGCAACAACCGCCATCTTATTCTCTAGGGTCTCTGCTAAAAAAAAATATATGTTTGGGGGTTCTAAGTCATTTTCTAGCACAAAATAATGGATTTTTATTTGTAAACAGCAAGTGTCAGGGAAAATTTAGTCTTTAAATGGTTAAACCAAACATCTATACAAGGGGAGTTCACTCAGAGTTCAATGCCTTTGAAGTATCTCTTTTCTCAATGATGACTCAGAAGTTGGCTGTCTGCCCAGACTTGGCTCTCTCCCCTGAGACTCAAGTCTCTCCACTTCAAAAGGCTTCAGGCACTTTTATATTACTGTCAAGTCGCGCTGATTCGCCCCCCAAGTCGGAATCCCATTAACTGCACTGAAAATCGCGGTAATACCCAATGGAGATCGCGGGGGTAGATCGAGATCGCAATCTTAATACGATTAATCGTGGAGCTCTAATGGCAACCCACAAGAAAATGCACACCATGCAACGCTTTTCAAAAACACATGGCAAATCACATTGTGCTTGCGTTACCATTTGTTCGCATTCCAAATGCACAGCAACCCACAAGAAAATGCATGCTTTTCCATGCGCTTAGAAAATGCACGGCAAAGTGCCGTTTGCTTGCATCACCATTCGTTCACATTTGCGTGTTTTCAAATGGACAGCAAGAGTCAAAAAAATGCATACTTTGGTATGTGTTTGAAAATGCGTACCAACGTGTTACCATTTAGGCTGTATTCGCATCTGCGCATTTCCAAATGAGTGGCAAAAACCTGCACAGGAAAAGGGTGCTTTGCTGTACAATTCGAAAAACCATAGAGAACACATGTCGTGATTGGGTTACCGTTCATTCACATCTGCGCATTTCCAAACGCAGGGCAATCTGCAAGAAAAAGCATGCATTTTCTGGGCAATAGTGGCGCTGGAAGTCACATGACTTTCATGTGGTGCTGTGTGTACCAGGGCTGTCTATTCATCTCTCCCAGCAGCAGCACAGTGAGCTTTCATAACAGGCTGAGTATGAAGGATGTACTATGATTTTGAAGAATGCTGTGATCTGGGAGGAGGGACTTGGGAGGCTTGGACTCTTCCTGTAGCTGTGACTGGGTGGGATTGAATGCTAATTAGGATGTATTCCATCCCACCCACCATCAGAACTGTGAAGGAAGTTACATCATTTGCAGTGTCTCAAACTACAGAGGGGTGTGTCCTAGGTTAGAGGTAGAGCATAATAAAGTGGCTATGGAAGGCAGTCTACATCATCACTTCAAAGCCAAGATTGATGCAATTTGTGATGAAATCTCCACTCTACCAGTACAAATCGACTCTCCCCTTATTCAAACCTGCTACTATAGACTTTGCTAAACTCCTTTAACGCCCACCTAACCATCTGTCCCCTAGACCCTATTCCCTTAAATACTACGGTCACCCCCCTGACTCGATCCTACACTCTAACTCGCATCTTCAATCTCTCACTCTCTTCTGGCATCTTCCACAATACTCTAAAACATGCATTGGTCACCCCCATACTTAAAAAGCCATCCTTGGACCCTACCAATCTACAGCCTATCTCCTCGCTCCCCTTTTCCTCTAAACTCCTTGAACGCCTGGTCTACAACCAACTGAGTGATCACCTCCACCTTCTTGATCCCCTACAATCTGTATTTCGCTCTCAACACTCCACAGAAACTGCTCTTCTAAAACTCACAAATTACCTACTAACCGCAAAAACCAATGGACACTATTCTGTACTCCTATTTCTGGATCTTTCGGCTGCCTTTGATACAGTTAAACACCCCTCAAAAAAAAAAAAAAAAAAACCCAACCTCTACTCCTTCGGTCTCCGTGACTATGCTCTTCGGTAGACGTCATCCTACCTATCCCAACGCACCTTCAGTGTCACTTACAATTCTACCTCCTCCTCCTCTCCTCTTCTTCTCTGTCGGGGTCCCCCAAAGCTCTGCTCTTGGACCTCTTCGTTTCAATTTACACCTCTTCCCTGGGTCAACTTCAATATCATTTCAACACTGACACCCAAATCTATCTCTCCACCCCTCAGCTCACTCCATCAGTCTCCTCACGCATCACTACCTTAGTAACAGAGATCTGTCGGGATGTCGCCACTTCCTCAAACTCAACTTGTCCAAAACCAAGCTCATAATATTTCCTCTGACTCCTGTGTCAAGAGCAACGGCACAACCATCCACCCATCCCCACATGCCAGGGTGCTAGGTGTTACCCTGAACTCCAAACTCTTTTTGGCCCCACATCCAAACACTTTCAAAAGCTTGCGACATCAACCTACGCAACATCTCTAAAACTACATCCTTTCCTAACCAATGACATCACAAAGCTCCTAATTCACTCACTGGTTATCTCGCGCCCCGACTACGGCAACTCCCTCATTGGCTTACTTTTAAATAGACTATCCCCCCTTCAGTCCATCATGAATGCTGCTGCCAGACTCATTCCCCTTACAAACCGCTCAGCGTCTGCTACCCCTCTGCAAATCCCGCCACTGGCTGCCACTCGCCCAACAAATGAAATTCAATATACAAATAAGTTACAAAGCCATCCACAACTTTGCCCCCAACTACATCACTAACCTAGTCCCAAAATACCAACCTAATCGTCAGTTTCCTTCCTCCCAAGACCACCTGCTCTCCAGCTCCCTCATCACCTCCTCCCATATTGGCCTCCAGGACTAATCCCGAGCCTCTCCCATCCTCTGGAATTCCCTACCCCAATCTGTCAGACTGGTTCCAAATCTATCCACTTTTAAGCAATCCCTGAAAACTCCTCTTCAGAGAAGCCTATCCTACCTCCACCTAACTACACTTATTTTCTTCATCAGATCATCCCCTAATGTTGTGAAGCGCTACGCAAACTGTCGGCGCTATATAAAACCTGAATAATAATAATAATAGATTAGACTATAGAGACTGTCACATGGTACAAAGTCCTAACTAAAAACAGAATATCAGGGGATCTGCAGAAAACAGAGCAACATAGTACAGAGGTATGATCTGGGACTGGTTATTACATTCAGGTCTAGTGAAAAGAAAGTTGGAGTTTAGCTTTAAGGCCAAAAACTGGTGGCTAGGAGAAACCCAGGCAAGACTCACCCCAGGAACGCTGCTCTGGTAAAAACTAGCATGACAGCCTGAAGGAAGGAAGGAGTAAAACAAAAGAAAGTACTGCCATCCTGTCTGAGGAAACAGAAAACTGAGGGATTGGGGAGCCGATAAGGTTTTCATATTAACTTTAATAATGTTGCCTGTCTAGGTGGGTGGAGCATCTCTCTCGCATAAGCGGTCCAGAAAAATGACTTTGGGGGGATTTTTTGCCTTTAGTTATAAAGTGGTATTAAGGCCCAAAATAAAAAACTAAAAATAATAAATTTATATTGCAGCTTACCAATCCTTAGATTTCATCCCCCCCCCCTTCATGTCGAATTTTGACTCCCACCTCAAAACCGTTCAATATAGGATAACAAGAAAAATCAATTGTCTCATATAGCCCAGATCCAAGAAGTAACCAGCATAACAAAAATAAAAATCCAAAGTGCTTACACATAACCAACAATGAGCTAGTCAATGGGCAATGTAATGCATCAAACTGTCAGGGAACAAGCCGGAAGATAGTCATCAACAGACCTGGCACAGTAGCCAATTCCCAATATGACCGCACCCACATAAATACACGCACACGTATTGTGAATGCACTTTTGCCATGGAGAACACATGTGCGTGTGTCAGAGCACGCAATGCACGCCAGACCCTGGTGCCCTCAGGCCTTTAAAAGGATGAATGTGGCACATGGACATTGCTAACTGATCTTCAGCTTCCAGTTTTCTGTTCCTGTGTTTGCTGCCGTTTCTGATCACCTGTTACCGACCCGGCTTGCCCCTGGATACCTCTCGTCTTACTGCCAGCTCTATTCTCCCTATTCTATTACTCGGATTGCCCTCGTCTCCTGTTCTGTGAATGACCCCGGCTTGCCCAACCATGATTTTAATAGCTGATCTGCTGACCACTGGCTTCCTGACCTCAGCTACCATCCCTGACTATGCCTTCTGCTGTGCCCTGTCTGTAACCCGCCTTGGTGCCTACCTGCTGTACCAAGCCTGCAGTACTTATCTACAGCACTCACTTGTTGCTCCAGCCTGCATCACTTACCTATTGTATCCAACCTGCTTCCTGCTGTGTGCAGTCTGTACCACCTACAGCTCTCATGGATCCTACTGCATATCTAATTTGGGATTCACCTGCAGAGAGATTTCCACACCACCATCTCATCTGTGGCACAGCTGGCAACCCCTGCTTCTTTGGGCTTCATGTCCAGTTACCACCTTCAGGGGAACCAATCACTCAGCCGCAAGGAGAACCCTCAGCATTTCGGCTTCAGGACCAGGTACGTGACACAAACATAGCAAATATATGGGCCATATCAGTACAGACTCTCATTCCTCAAATGCCAGCTGGGCAGAAAAAAAAAAAGGGGGGGGGGGGGTGAGGCGTTGGAAGAATGTATCAAGGATAGGAGTCCACACCAGTGCATCTACCCCAGCAGAGACCCCTGGCACTCCAAGATCCAATCAGGTCCAAACATCATTGGTGAGGCAAGTATGGCAGGCTTGAGAATAGGAAAACATTGTCTAATAAAACCAGGTTTTCCGCTGCTGTTCCTCCCTTCTCTGCAAGGCCGCGGTAGGTTCATCCATCAATTGGTTCTCCCCTATTACAGCAAACCATTGGCCCAGGGGCATTCAGTACACTTCACTTTTGAGCTACACAGACTGTAGCCACATTAATCAGATGAACCAACAGTGACTTTTTGGACATTTAGGCATCAGGGTCAGATGTAATACGAAAGCTTCAGGGTGATCTTCAAGCCAAATATATGTAAGCCTTCACAGTGGCAATATAGCAGGGAAGACTTAATTCAGCAACGTAGGTACTCTGTACCATGTTGCCATCAATCTATACCCAGCTTCCTGAAACCTTCGAGATTTTAGACTTATGGGTGAATTACAAAAATCAAGAGGTGGGTGCAAATTGCAAAAAGGAAGAGTGCAGTATTGCCACAAAAGGGTTGACCATTGAATTGAAGCCGTATCTTTTTCCAGACGCACTCATCATTTCAAATCCCCATGCTTGATCCAGTTAAATACTCTGCTCAAGTAGACAGTCAGGTGGTAGAGCTGCAGGATTTTGGCCAAAATGAGAATCAATTTTTTTGCTTAGAATAAAGATCAAGATTCTCTCATGATTCTCACGGCGTAACATCTTATATATACTATTATACAATATTTCTAACACACAGCATGTACATAGCAAAAAATGACACCCTAAAATATATTCTACTACTCGTCCCGAGTATGGCGATACCACGTGTGACACTTTTACACAGCCTGGCCACATACAGAGGCCCAACATGCAGGGTACACCATCAGGCGTTCTAGGGGCATACATTTCAAATCTAATTTGACTATCTATTACATTATTGTGAGGCACTGTGGTGGCACTGATGGGCGCTGTAGTGGCACTGATGGGTGCTGTAGTGGCATGGATGAGAACTGATGTGGTATGGATGAGCATGAATGAGGCATAAATGAGCACGAATGGGGGTGAATAAGCCATAGATGGGGATGACTGCGCATGGATGGATGGGTGAGCACGCATGCATGGGTGAGTACAGATGGATGGCTGAGCACGGATGGATGGCGGAGCATAGATGCATGGGTGAACACAGATGAGGCTGGATGGGTGAGCACGGCTGGATTGGTGAGCATGGATGAGGCTGCATGGATGAGCATGGATGAGGCTGCATGGATGAGCATGACTGGATTGGTGAGCACGGATGCATGGGTGAGCAAAGATGGATGGCGGAGCACAGATGCATGGGTGAGCACAGATGGATGGCAGAGCACAGATGCATGGGTGAGCACAGATGGATGGCAGAGCACGGATGCATGGGTGAGCACAGATGGATGGCAGAGCACGGATGCATGGGTGAGCACAGATGGATGGGTGAGCACGGATGCATGGGTGAGCACAGATGGATGGGTGAGCACGGATGCATGGGTGAGCACGGATGCATGGGTGAGCACGGATGCATGGGTGAGCACGGATGAGGCTGCATGGGTGAGCACGATTGGATTGGTGAGTACGGATGCATGGGTGAGCATGGCTGGATGGGTGAGCACGGATGCATGGGTGATGGATGAGTGAGCACGGATGGGTGAGCACGGATGCATGGGTGACAGACGAGTGAGCACAGATGGGTGAGCATCGGTGACGGATGAGTGAGCACAGATGCATGGGTGACAAGTGAGTACGGATGGGTGGGCATAGATGCATGGGTGATGGATGAGTGAGCACGGATGGGTGAGCA
>BLSH010260605.1:228582-239931 GCA_018402905.1 Glandirana rugosa
GGCCCCCCCCCCCCCCCCCAAGGGTGCCGCTGTTGAATGCAACTAAGGGCTCATTCACAAGTGCAGTAGGCACTGCTGCTCCTTTGAAAAGCAATCTTAGTGTGTTTGACAGGTGGTGAGGCGGTGATATGTTGCCTCCTCACCACCTGATTTAAACCCATGATTGAGTACATTGCTTGTGAACGCGACATAGTAGTAGGATGATTGGAGGTTTAATTCAGGTGTGAGCAAGCAAATTGGGAGACTGTGCCTGGTGATCTTTGACTTCTCCCATGATGTTCAAGTAGATCTCCGCCTCATTAGTGTTGCTTACCCCTGCTTTAAAGCCTGTGACCCACCTAAACTCACCTTCCCTGTGCTCACACACTGTTCCAACCATGTGCAAGCTTCCTGTCAGAGGTTACACAGGGTTAATGAGCCTTACTCCTGCTTACGTGTCAGCATTGAGAACTTGCAATTGGTTGATCAACCCAAGGACATAAGGGGATGAAAACACATACTGCCCCCCCCCCTCCTGATCCAGGGGGACAACTGTGTGGTGGTACTAAATTAGCAATGGAAAAGAAGGAGAGCACAGGGTTGAGGACAAGTGGGTTGGGATTTAAAGACTGTCACCTTGCCCATAGGTTTCCGTGAATAACGTAAAAACACTTATTGTGGGTAGTGCATTATCCAGCAACTTCAGATTAGAGGCTTGTATTTTTAGTTTACAGCCTTTGTTAACTAGTTGCTTCCCAGCCTATAACAAAATGACAGCTGGGCCGGCCGCTGGTTGATACGGGTGGACATCATATGATGTCCTCCCGGACCGCGAGACCGTGCAGTGACGCAATCGGTCACCAGTTGCATGCACCGCATACAGCCGACAGATCAGTGTACTGGCTCACTGCCGGTACCATGTGACCAATCACAGCAGGTCACATGACAGTTGTAAACAATGGATGGCTTCCTTTCAGTGTTGCTAACTGAATGGCCAGTGTGATCACATGGTACAGACAGGGCCAATCACAGCCCATCTGTAACATGTGATTAGCTCTGGCCAATCACAGCTAACAAAACACGCTGAATGAATCAATATTTATTATATTGCTCTGGTCAGTGTGCAAAAAAAAAAAATAAATAAATAAAATAAGGAATTTTTTTTTTTTGTATTGTCACCAGTCAGTGCTTAGTATTGAATGTGTTACGCATCGTTAAAAGTACATTTTTTCTGACTTTAAATACCATCAGCATTGTAATAGCAATACAAACAAATGGTTATTTTTGAAAAAATACAATATAAATTTACTTTAATAATCTCCTTTCATATTGTAAGTGCTGCCTGGCATCTCTTTCCACAACTTACTGGATTCCCGGCATGCTTTTCAGCTTCTTCTCTGCTCATTCCTTTGGCTTACTTTCAATTAATATGGACTATATATTCCATGGTACCTTGCTGCCTGCAAGGTACCATAGGATTAGGCCCTGGTGCATTACATCCTTGTTGACAGAGTATCTCATGAGGAGTCTTGTGGTCTGCGCAGCATGGCAACCGCAATAGGGCTCTTTGGCCATAAAGATAATCCTTGCTTACCCTCAACAGATCCCTTGGTAACTACAAGTAGTAATTGGGAACGCAGGAAAACCTACACCACAAAAAAGTATAAGGGTGTGGAATGTGCCTAGGCTACCATATTTTCCTCCAAGGACGTCGTCCTACCGGACAGGTTAATATTGGATTCTCCTTAAAATGTCACCCTTATGTAGTTTATTATTAACTCTGCATTGGTATAGCAGAGCTGTAAACATTTTGTTCCATTGTAAGCCCCATATTGGCCTATGCACCTGGAAGCGCATCACCCGACTCAGCGGACATGTTGCACTTGTGTGAAAGTAGTCAAGGATGCCAAACTGCTCTGTTCCCATGATGCCGACACCCAGAGAGGAGAGGCATGGACCTGCTTCAGCTGAGCACATCTTTCCCCAAGGACTCTGGCTGCTATGGTCCCTCCACAACAAATCGGCAGCATGCATAAGGGGCTCAGCTGGTCATCAAAAACTCCCCCTATAAAACACCTGACACAGGAAAAAGGGCTAACAGCATTGTTTAGTTTTTTGAAAGGGTCATTTTTCCCAAAACAATTGCGTTTAAAAGACCTCTGCGCAAATACCGTGCGACATAAAATATTGCAATAACCGCCATCCTATTCTCTAGGGCAGTGATGGCTAACCTTGGCACCCCAGATGTTTTGGAACTACATTTCCCATGATGCTCATGCACTCTGCAGCGTAGTTAAGCATCATGGGAAATGTAGTTCCAAAACATCTGGAGTGCCAAGGTTAGCCATCACTGCTCTAGGGTCTCTGCTAAAAAAAAAAAAAATATATATATAATGTTTGGGGGTTCCAAGTCATTTTCAAGCACAAAATACTGGATTTTTATTTGTAAGCAGCAAAATCAGAAAAGATTTAGTCTTTAAATGGTTAAACTGAACATCTTCTATACCCGGGAGAACATTCCTTTGAAGTAATTACTTTGTATCTCTTCTAGCATCTTTATCAGCAGTGACTTCAGAATTTGGCTCTCTGCCCAGACTTGGCCGTCTCCCCAAAGACTCAAGTCGCTCCGACTTAGAAAAGACTTCAGGCGACTTGCATTGACTTTTATTACAGCCAAGTCACGCTGAGACACCCCGCAAGTCGGACCCCATTAACTGCACTAAAAATCGCGGTAATGCCTGATTCGCGATTGTAATATGATTAATTGTGCAGCTCTACTCTGAACCTGACCAAATGTGAGTAAGGGAGGGTTCCACTAGAACCTCCCCCACTGGGACAGTTGCTTCTCCTCAGGTGAAGAGACCTTGGGGAAAACTGGGCAATAGTGAGGTAAGGTCCTATAACTTGGATACCAACGTAGCCAAGAAAAGCTTAGATACGGTTGTGCTCATACATTTACATACCCTAGCAGAATTTATGATTTCTTGGCCATTTTTCAGAGAATATGAATGAACACAAACATTTCTTTTACTCATGGTTGGTGTTTGGCTGAAGACATTTATCAACTGTGTTTACTCTTTAAATCAAAACAGAAACTACCCAAATGACCCTGATTAAAAGTTTACATACCCCAGTTCTTAAAACCCTGTATTGCCCCCTTTAAACATCAATGACAGCTTGAAGTCTTTGGTGGTATATATAGATGAGGCTCTTTATCTTCTCAGATGGTAAAGCTGCCCATTCCTCTTGGCAAAGCCTGCAGTTCCTGGAAATTCTTGGGCTGTCTTGCATGAACTGCATGATCTTGAGGTCAGGGTACTGAGGTGGCCGCTCCAGAACCTTCACTTTATTCTGCTGTAGCCAATGACAGGTCGACTTGGCCTTGTGTTTTGGATCATTGTCCTGTTGGAATTTCCAAGTACGTCCCATGCGCAGCTTCCTGCCTGATGAATGCAAATGTTCCTCCAGTATTTTTTGATAACATACTGCATTCATCTTCCCATCAATTTGGACCAAATTTCCTGTACCTTTGTGGCTCGCACATCTCCAAAACATCAGCGATCCACCTCCATGTTTCACGGGCCCTGTTGACTCCTCTTAAAATGTAGAGTTTATGGTGGTGGCCATAAAAGCTCAATTTTGGTCTCATCACTACAAATGGCTTTGTGCCAGGTGGTTTGCGGCTTGTCTGTGCTGTTTGGCGTATTGTAAGCAGGATACTTTGTCGCATTTGCGTAGTAATGGTTTTCTTCTGGCGACTCGACCATGCAGCGCATCTTTCTTCAAGTGCCTCCTTATTGTGTATCATGAAACAGCCATGCCACGTTTTCAGAGAGTCCTAAAGTTATTTATGGGTTTTTCTTTGCACCCCAAAACAATTTTCCTGGCAGTTGTGGCTGAAATTTTAGTTGGTCTACCTGACCGTGGCTTGGTTTCAACAGAACCCCTTATTTTCCACTTCTTGATTAGAGTTTGAACACTGCTGATTGGCATTCTCAATTCCTTGGATATCTTTTTATATCCTTTTCCTGTTTTATATAGTTCAACTACCTTTTCCCACAGATCCTTTGACAATTTCGCTTTCCCCATGACTCAGAATCCAGAAACCTCAGTGCAGCACTGGGTGAAAGATGCAAGGGTCTGTCAGGAGTCCAGAAACTCATTGACCCTTCACACACACACTACATACAAGCATCTAATGCATTAAGATTGAAAAATCTTCTGATTTAATCACTTTAAGAGTCGAATTTACTGGCTTGGAGGAGCAAAACTTCCTACAGAACTGGCTTTGCTCCAGAGACTAAAGCCCACAAGCAGTGAAGCCGCAGTAAGAATAGAATCCCAAGCGTAAACTTTGCTGAGAAGCATCCAAAACAAAAACAGTAAGCCCAGGGAAGTCTGCTGTATATTCACATAGCTCATTGTCCATGGAGACCATTTATTTTCCTCAAAACGGAGTTCCACCCAAATTTTTCACTCCTCACACCATGCAGCACTAATGTGCATGCTTAAAATGAATTTGCAATTTATTATTTTTTTTCTGTTAACTTACCTGATTTATACCTATATCTAACTTCCTCCTTTAGGGGCCGGGGCGCTGTATGCCATTTCGGGTTTTGTATTGGCTCCTCTGAGATCTTGGTAAGCTTGGCATGGCACTGCTCCCGTAACATTTAACATTGGTGTCTATGGACAATCTTGGTCAGCTTGGCATGGCTGTGCCATGACCAAGCTGACCAAGATTGCACCGCACATGTACGAAATAGGCAGGTGCTTGCTGGGTTGTCGGCACGTACGGAATCCAGGAAGGACACTGCGGCTTCAGGTGCTCACATCGGAGATGGCTGTGCTTTGCAGGAACTTCACAAAGAAAGAAAACGATGCTGCACAAATAGAAAACTGGGCATAGTTTACAGCACACCTTTGTTACATTGCATGAGGCATGGGTATTTTTTTATCTCAAGTCATATTTTGGCCGGAACGCTACAGCTGCCACGCCGGGCTGTAGTGCAGCCCCTACAAAAGGCAAAAGAATGCCATGAATAATAATTTCCAAAGGTTTGCAGTTATATTCTTATTAAAAACTGTTATGTCATCCACCGGGTGTACGAGGCTCCAAGAAATTGTCATCTTAACGAGGCATTCCGACCAAAATTATTCCTCCATATGGTACAGTTTAGCAACATGTTTGGAGTAAGACACTGAGGGAAAACCCCAACAACTGCAGACACCATTTCCTTGTAAGGGTGTAGAGGAAATGTCTGGGATTCTTGCAGCAGCTGCCATAATCCCAGGGGTGGAACTTTAGAGAAAAGGAAGGAAAGAAGGAGGAGGGGTGAGGGAGGAGGAGGACGAGACTTAATGCTTACCTGTCTCCCGGTCCAGCGATGCGGCCGGCACGAGCCTCCGATCTCTCCCCCTCCCCGGCGGCTTCATTATTACTGTGGGCACTCGATCACGACAGGAAGCGGCTTCATGGCCGGGCGTGCATTGCGCATGTGCGAGCGGTGATGCACTTTTTGATTGGTCACGAAGTCTTCTAGGACTGGTCCAGTGTCCCAGAACACTTCGGGAGGGAGGGGGAAGGAGACCTTCTGTTCTGGTCGCCTTAAGCAATCGGAAGTGGAAGCACACCAAAAAAAAAAAAAAAAAAAAAAAAAATAAAACCTGGGTATCTGCACCCCCCCCCCCCCTCCAAAAGCTCAGTATCAGGAGCTGGGGAACAGGTCTTAAAGCGGAAGTTCCACTTTTGGGTGAAACTCCGCTTTAATATGCATTTTGCCAAATTACGGTCTAGCTTTTTATGTTTTTTCCTTCAACAGTGGCGTCCTCCTGGGTTTTTTTCCTTCGTGCCCACTATGACTCAAAAAGTGACAATGGTGCAATCAGACACGGATTTACCTTGACCCTGGAGTTCAGCTTGTATCTCTTCCTTGGCTCTTAATCTACTAATTCACATTATCCATTTAATATGGGGCCAATTTCCCACTTGTGACCATGTCCAGGGAGGTTGATTATACGCGCTCTCACAAATCCTAAACTTCTTAAAGCTGAATCAAAACGCAAGTAGTTTTTTTTTTTTAATCAAATGGGCCCCAGGAGCTTTATTTCATAATGTGCTAGCATGGCAGACAGGAGCCTCCATCTTCTTATGGTCCTCCTTCTGGGTTCGGTCCGTACAGCCACTTGAATGGCCAAGCCTCCACGATGTCACTCAGGATATGCACGGGTCAAATGGCACAGAGAGGTGCCATAAACGTATACAATAGGGGTACAAGTACAGGACCGTGTACATTACCACCAGGGCCAGGACAAGGGGGAAGGAGCAGGAAGGGCACCTGCCCTGATCGCAGTGTCGTCCTGCAGAGCAAGGGGCGCTGGGAGAACTTCAGTGCTCCATTCTCCATCTAAGTGAGAGGAGTGATGCTGCTGAACTGCAACTGGAGGGAGGATTCTACCCTCACCTCGAGCAGCACTTGGGTGGGAGAAAGACAGGACAGGCGCTCACTGAGAAAAATGCTTTAATACCAGAGAAGGGAAGAAAAGGTGAAAATAGGGGGGAGCGGGAACCCCTGGTGACCTCTGATCAGATGCCACCCATCCTGTAGCTGGTGCAACTGGGGAAGCAGGAGATCTAAGAAGTAGCCACTTCCAGTTTACACTCAGCATACTGGCTCCTGCATCTGTAGCTTCACCGTCACAGCTCGGTCTCTGGTTGAGCAGCAACTGCTCCCACTTAACATCTTGATACCCATGTAATACTTATGTGCAGCAGGAAAAGGGTGGGCTTTAACACCCACATGCCTCACTTCGTTGGATGGACAATGTTTCTGTGCTGAGAGCATGCTCACTGCACACTTTTTCCCCTGTAACACCACGGACGCACTTTTTTTTTGTTTTGTTTTTTTCCCTTTCCAGTGACACCATTTTCCTTTTAGTAACACCATGACAATGTGACCTTTCTCCTTACAATGTCACCGCCAGCCTAGGGATATCTAATCTTTTTAGTGACACCACTGTTACAAAGGCATTTCTGATATAGTGACACCACCATGGAGGGTTGCAATTCAGCATCTTCTTCCTGGATACTGGCTGACCTGGTCCCACCACTGATTACCATTAACAGGCAGGGTGAAGCATTTGTGAAAGATGAGACCAATAGAAAGTCTATCATAAAAGCCCTGTCAGCATTTTTCTTCTGTTTTTTTTTTAGTTCAATTACACTTTAATATTTGCAACTATGGTTACAGGAAAAATCAAGCTGCTTGGAGATGGTCTTCTAGCTTTTACCTTTGGTATGCTGGTCAATCATTTTCTTTCTGCTCTCTTCATGACTTTGTCCTTTGCTTTCTCTGTTCAGTGTAGTGTACATGAAGGTAGCCAAAAATCAGAGTGACGACCTTTCTCCATTTAAACAGGCTGACCGACTACAAGATTTGAAAACGTGCGATACCAATTACATAAAGCAATTTAAAAAACAATATGGTCCAATTATGTAAAATCATTTCTAGTGGTACCAACAAATATCTTTGTAGAATAAGCAATTTTTCTCCTTTAAAACTATTTGCTTTACTCAACATACCAAAGGCATTCTGGTGATACAGAAAACAATTTTTTCATTTCTTGTTCAATTGTTAAAAAAAAAAAAAAAAAAAAAAAAAGGCAATCATTTCATCATATATCTTAAAATACAAAGACAGCATATCAACTAGGGAGGTCCACATATCAAACAAAGCTTCAAAGTAATCTCAACAATTACGTAATGGTAAGGCCTCATACAAGCAGGTATTTTTGACGCCTCATTTTTGTACGTTTACAGCTCTCCGCGTTATTCAATGGCCCCCTAAAAATGCCAACTTTTTGAGCAGTAGAGGGCATCGAGCATTAGTGAGCTGTAACTACAACGCGGGACCAGCACGTTACAAGGCTGTAGCGCTTCAGCGTTTTTGATGCTAAACTGGCAAAATGCTCACCAAACGCCGTACCGGCGTTAATTGGCATTTTTTACGTCGGCGTTTTCAGGTTAAAAATAGCAGAGGAATTTTTTTTTTTTTTTTTTTTTTTAAAAAGCCCACTGAATCCGACGCAAAACACTGAAAAAAACCTGCCGATTCAATCCCCCCCGACGTCGGGCTCAACGTTTTGCTAATTTTTTTTCCATATGCCCCCCGTGTGTATGAGCCCTTAAAAAGGGTCATTAACCACTTCAATACCAGGCACTTCGAACACTTCCTGCCCAGACTAATTTTCAGCTTTCAGTGCTCTCACAAATTTGAGTGACATGTAAGTTTCTACTGTAAAATTTTTGCAAAAAAATTTTTCTTCATAAATTTGGGCCAAACTGTATACTGCTACATATCTTTGGTAAAAAAAATAACCCAAAATTTGTGGATATTTATTCTCTGTGAAAGTTATAGCGTCTACAAGCTATGATGCAAATCACTGAAAATTGATCACACCTGTTGTACTACTGACAGCCGATCTCATTTTTTGAGACACAAACAGACCAAGAAAGTACAAATACTCCCCAAATGACCCCTTTTTGGAAAGTGGACATTCCAAGGTATTTAGTAAGACATGGTGAGTTTTTTCACGGTTTCATTTTTTCCCACAATTCTTTGCACAATTAAGTTTTCTTTTTTGTTTTTTTTTGTACAAAATTGTTATTGTAACAGATTATTTCTTACATGGCATATGCATACCACAAATCGCCACCAAAACACATTCTACTACGCCTCCTGCGTATGGCGATACCACGTGTGGGATATTTTCACAGCCTGGCCACATACAGACGCCCAGCATTGACATAGCATCTTCAGGCGTTTTACAAGCATAAATAGCACATCTCATTTCTCACATTTTCACAGCCTGGCCACAGAGAGGCCCAACATGCAGGGAGCACCATCAAGTGTTCTAGGAGCATAAATTACACATCTAACTTGTTGACTACCCATTACACTTTTGAAGGCCCTAGAGTACCAGAACAATGGAATTAACCACAAAATGACCCCATTTTGGAAAGCCAACACCCCAACGTATAATCTATGATGCAGAATTAGTCTTTTGAAAGGTTCTTTTTTTCCCAGAAGTTTTTGGAATATGTGGGAAAAAAAAAAAAAAAACACTTTTTTTTCTTTAACACAAAGTTGTCCATTTATAAGATATTTCTAACACGTAGCATGCACATAGCAAAAATTACACCCCAAAATACATTCTACTACTCCTGAGTAACGCGATACCACGTGTGAGACTTTTACACAGCCTGGCCACATACAGAAGCCCAACATTGAAGTTGCACCGTCAAACATTTTAGAAGCATAAAATTACACATACCATTTCTCAACCATCTATTACACTTTTGAAGGCCCTGGAGCACCAGGACAATGGAATTGCCCACAAAAATGACACCATTTTGGAAAGCAAACAGCCCAACGTATAATTTATGAGGCATGAGTCTTTTGAACGGTCCATTTTTTTCCAGGAATTTTTGAAAAAATATATGGGAAGAAAAAAAAAAGTTTTTTTTTTTTTTTTTTTTTACACACACAAAGTTGGCCATTTAGGTTAAAAACAGAAAGTGGAACGGCGCTGCCAAATGGTATGGTGTTAGATCATTATAAAGTGAAAAGTGTGCAAGAATATTAATAAATATAAAAAGGAACCATAAGTAGTATATATCCGTTGTATAAATTAAAATCAGCTGCTGGCCCCACTAAAAACCTCAAAGTGCTCTGTGTACATAAAAATTTATAACCAAATCGTGGATATGGTGCTGCTGTAAACTTGTGACACAATACTAGATACAGTGGATGATAAATACATAAAAGTGAATTGTGCAGTTATGGAGCCATCCCTGATAGGCAACAGTCTGTAAGTGGTCGAATCTTATATTCCCAAAGGCAAGTATGGTACAGGTTCATTAGACTCTTCAGACGCTAGCCTGCGTCTCAACCCACGGTGAGCAGAGAGTTCATGTGGAAAGACAAATTTTCCATGGTGTAGGGTATCAAAGGCAAACACTGGAAATGAAATTCTGTTACTTACAAATACGAGAAGTCAGATCGGAGCTTCCTTGCGTTCCAAAAGGCGAAAACCGGAAGTGCGCGTGATGCTCTAGGCCCCCCCTTACGCGTTTCGTCACAGAGACATCATCGGAGCGGCCTCCGATGACGTCCCTGTGACGAAACGCGTAAGACGGAGCCTAGAGCATCTTTCCACATGAACTCTCTGCTCACCGTGGGTTGAGACGCGGGCTAGCGTTTGAAGAGTGTAATGAACCTGCACCATACTTGCCTTTGGGAATATAAGATTCGACCACTTACAGACTGTTGCCCATCAGGGATGGCTCCATAACCGCTCCCCGCTGCTCTCATCATCCGACGCGGCAAGTATTACATACACCTCCTCAGGGGTATATACTCTGAGACAGGATAGTGGGCCTGGTGATTGTATTGATGGCTGTACTGATGGGTGGCGGTATTGGTGGTGGACCTGCGTTTAGTGGTACTGGTGGCTGTACTAGTGGCTGATCTGCATTTAGCAGCACCGGTGGCAGTACTGATGGCTGGCCTGTGTGGCGATACGGATGGCTGTACTGGTGGCAAATCTGTGTTTAGTGGTACCGGTTGCAGTACTGATGGCTAGCCTGTGTGGCGGTACTGGTGGTCGGCATGTGTGACAGATCCAAATGGTACTGGTGACTGGTCCTCTTTATTTGGGAGGGGGTTGTTGTGCACAGTAGACCAATGAGAGACACTGACTAACACTCACTGATCCCTGCTCTGCTCTCTCCTCACACGATCAGTGTGTGAGGAGAAAAAGCCGGTATCACACAGAGACAGTTTTTTGTTTACATCTGTGACTGGACACAGCCGGTCACATGGTAAACAGCCAATTTCCTTGGCTGTTTACAGATCAGGAAAGCTCTGTGTCCAAGGGACACCAGCGCCACCCCCCAATAACGTGGGCGCGCCTCCGGGGGCGCACATCAGGCTCACATGCGGCACGCTGTTATTTGTCTGCAAACAATGTGATCGGCTGATGTGCGATTATACACACGTGATTGGTAATGGCCCATGTCTGGCAGACACGAGCCGTGCACGATCCTCGCGATGCACGCTAGCAGTTTATCCGACAGGACATCAATAGACGTCCAGTCAGGATAATGAACCCTCCCCCGCCCAGCCATAATTTGTCAATAGGCCGGGCGTGAAGTGGTTAAACTTAGATTAAAAACTGGTGTATTACATGTTGTTCATACTCCATCACTATGGGATTTGTTTTCTATTTTCTGCAAAAAACCTGGTTGATCCTGCGGTTCTCTATCTCCCCTTCCTGTCCATGTAGTTGGGGGGGGGGGGGGGGGGGGGG
>BLSH010260605.1:255050-265155 GCA_018402905.1 Glandirana rugosa
AAAAAAAAAAAAAAAAAAAAAAAAAAAAAAAAAAAAAAAAAAAAAAAAAAAAAAAAAAAAAAAAAAAAAAAAAAAAAAAAACGGTAGAAATACGGTAACCCTCTAAATGGAAGTGAAGGACAGGATATCGGTTTTGTCTTTCACTCCGTTAAGGACGTTTAATTCCATTAGAGAACCCGGAGAGGTCCACTGGTCTTGACCACAGGGGTAACCTCCTAAAGAGAACATAATGAAAAGACTCCTGTCGGGTTTTAAAAGCAAAAATATTTACATATTAGTTATTTACAATAGTAAAAATTCACTGAAAAACGTGGTAACACACAAGTGAAAAAAAAAAAAAAAAAAAAAAAAAAAAAGGACTTTGTTGGATTGGTAGAGGTCTGATGTGAACACACAATGGTGCAAAAAGTCACTTAAAAATGATAACATTTATTGATTATACATTTATAAAAACGAAAATTTTGGGCTGTCCTCAGAAAAGTAATACAAGAGAAATCCTCCAATGGGGACACCAGTTCTGGTCACCTGGAGAGGCCCAAGAGATTACCTTAATTTGCAGGAATTGCCTCACTTTCTGTTTTGGCTATAGGACAGGAAGTGAAGGTAAATCTCCCAATGGCATAAAGATGGCAAAAAAAAAAAAAAAAAAAAAAAAAAAAAAAAAAAAAAAAAAACTTACATGGGGTTAGAACCCTCCCTTACTCTATTCAAAATTAAAAGAAAAAAAAAAAGTTTTCTAGAATTCTACTTTCATTTTAGTATTGAATATTAGTTCTAAACTTAATAGTGGTTATATCAACAGCTTGCTGATCACACCAATGTTCCACGAGCTGCAGATGTGAATATTTTGTTTAGAGGTTTCCTGAGATCTCAAAATTTTTGCCAAGGTTTCCACAGACGTAAAAAAGGTTGAAAAACCCTGATCTATATTATAGATAGTAACTAGTGCATGATATAGCTGTACAAAAACACACTGGTCTCTAAGGTCATCTCTGTTCATGAAGCGGCTTTAAAAAATGCTCCATGTAAATGTAGTTACTCTAATACGGCTTAATCAGAATAAGCTTCCTTCCATAGGACATCACCACCCCTGACAAGGCATATTCAGGGTTACTGTTTAATAAGGCTCTCATTCTTCATTGACAAAAGTAGATTCATAGCAATAGCAAGAAAAAGGTGCATTTATGAATAAAAATGGTGGATCATTTTGCAAACAATGTCTGTTTAGGCTCAAGTGTTTTAATAAAATCTAAATCCAAACACCGTAACAGCCACCTTTAAAGTAACAAAGTCATTTTTTAATTTAATAACAAACATGTGACACTTACCTGCTCTGTGCAGTGGATTTGCACAGAGCATCCCCTATCCTCCTCTTTTCGGGTACCTCGCTGGCCTCTTCATCCTGCTGAGTGCCCTCACAGCAAGCAGCTTGCTATGGGGGACACTAGAGCTGAGCCGCTGCACTGTGTGTCCACTCAGATAAGGAGCCATGGTTCGGCCCCGCCCTCTCTCACCTCATTGACCCACTGACTGATTGACAGCAGCAGAAGCCAATGGCACCACGCAGCTGTCTCAGCCAATGAGGGAGAGTCCTGGGCAGCAGAGACTCTACTGAAACATCGCTGGATCATCAAGGGGATGACGATTCAACAAATGTTGAATCTTGAAAAGTTCCCCCCCTCACATATACTAATGTGCCACAAACAGGAAGTTGATCACCAACCATTCCCATTTTATTAAGGTGTATCCATATAAATGGCCCACCCTGTATATTCTTCTACATATTTTTGGTAAAAAAAAAAAATATATATTCGCAATCGGCGTATATTGATTGGTTTGCGCAAAAGTTATCGCGTCTACAAACTATGGGAATTGATTTATGCCATTTTTATTATTTATTTTTTTACTAGTAAATGGCAGAGATCTGCGATTTTTATCGGGACTGCGATATTGGGGCAGACATGTCGGACATTTTTGACACTGTTTTGGGACCAATGCCATTTATACAGCGATCAGAAATTTAAATGTCCTCTCATTACCGTATAAATGTCATTGGCAGCGAAGGGGTTAACCTGCAGGGGGCAGTGAAGGGGTTAAGTGTGTTCCCACTGGGGGGGGGGGGGGGGCTGGTCGGGACATAACGGAGTAATGAATGGATAACACAGTTGGAACACATTGAGGGAACACAGTTAACCTGTTCCCTGCCAGTGACATTTATACAGTAACCCATGGCTATTTTTTGACCTGATTACTGTATAAAATGTCAATGACCCCCCCAAAAAAATAAAAATAAAAATAAAGGGTCAAAGTGTCCGCCGCAATATCGTAGTCCAGAAAAAATAAAAAATAAATAAAAGCCATAAGTTCTTCTAGTTTGTAGACACAATAACATTTGCGCAAACCAATCAATAAAAAAACGCATATTGCCATAGAACCATTGTCACGCTTTTTACTTTCCCACCCAGATCTCCATGGCATTCCCATTGAAGGGGGAGAGTTGCGTACGGCTCTTTTCGCAGATGACATTTTAATCTTCACCGACAAGCCCCAAGCAGACATACCAGTAGTCAAAGACATCTTCACCAAGTTCAGGGCTCTGTCTGGATTGCGCATAAACTTTGCAAAAAGTGAGATACTCCCCCTCCTTCACACTCGCCCACCTGATTGGGCCTCTCATACGCCCTTCACGATCGCCAATAGATATATCAAATATTTAGGAATCAATATTGGGAAATCCCCTTCCTCCATCTATGCACTAAATTCTACCCCAACAATTAACAAGATAATCTCAGAGCTAGAAAGCTGGGCAAAACTCCCTCTGTCATTCTTTGGGAGATGTCACCTCTACAAAATGACCAGTTTCTCAAAAATTCTCTATCCTCTCCAAACAATCCCGATGCTCCTAAAGCACACTGATGTCACCAGATTACACAAAGCTATCTCAGCCTTTATATGGAAGAAAAGGAAACCCCATATCCCCATACAAAAGCTCTTCCTACCCAAACACCTAGGGGGAGTCAGTCTCCCCAACATTAGGCTCTAAAACATCTCTTGACTCTTGAGAGTGGGGTTGGATTGGCTCAGAGGTACCTCAAGATATGCAAACTTGGGTCTCGAATCGAAGATGGTCTACCCTTTTAATCTGGCCGCATTACTCCACTGCCAAACCAAGGATATTCCGCCACAGTTTCGGAACAACCTTCTCATAAGGGACACGTTAGTTGCCTGGAAAGAGACAAGATAGTAGGCACTACCCCATGGTATTCAAAATCGCTACCCATCCAGGGACACCCCCTGTTCCCGCAAGCCAGCTATAACCGCATTGACTCAGTCTGGGCCTCTAAAGGTCTCACCAAATTCGTCCAACTCTTCAATGCTACAACGGGCCACCCTCTTCCCATTAAAAAACTTTGCAAGGATTTTGATCTGCCCACGCATCATAGCCTCTTCCTCCTCCAGGCTATTAGTTTTGCCACCAGCCGTTGCACATCAAGAGATGCACGAATTCAAACCTCCATTCTGGACCGCATAATATTGGCTGACTACCACAAAATCTCGGACCTTTACAAACCACTTATGAACGTGTCAAAGCTCTCTTCGGACTCTCTGATGTTCAGGGCCTGGAACCCCATCCTGGGCTCCCTGTTAGCTGGTGAGCATATACTCCACGGATACAACACAACTTGTGCCCATATCACCAATGAGTTTTGGAGGGAACAGCAATTCAAAATAGCACACCGGGCATACATACCACATCTACGTTCCCCTGACTATCCTGGGGGATCGCAATGCCCATACTGCAAGTCCCCCAAACCCTCCCTGATCCATAGGCTATGGTCATGTCCTGTCATTTCACACTTCTGGAACAAATTGGAGCTCCTGGCCGCCCAAACAACTGGTCTCCCACCACACCGCAATATTTACCTGCTACTCTTCGGCTCCTTTACCCCCCTGTCTGAAACCTCGGATAGGAAAACACTGACTCTGCTTCAACTAAATAAATCCTGGCTAACCACTTGCTATATGTCAGGCAGGAGGGCAATTCTGAGGACTTGGACATCCACCACCCCTCCAACAATACAAGAGGTACACAAAGATCTCTTTAATATCTACCAACTGGACCTCCCCGGATCCCAGCATCCGCTCAAAGTTCACCAAGAAGTGGGCAAGGTATGAACAGGAGAATGGCTACTCATTGACTAACCAGACACCCTAATGACCCTCCCAATCCAAACCAACCTAAAGAACTTTCCGCAACTTGAACACGTTCGCCTCACTAGAGTGTATCTGAAGAGGGTCCACACTTCCGAAAGAGACTCCGGCCTCAGAAGGCTATTATTACTCATTCTGTACTCTTCCCGGACCCCACTTTGAGACTATTTTCTTCACAAGGTTGACCACTACCCCCCCACCCCCCCCTACTTGCCTACCGGTCCAGGGCGGAACTCACCCACCCCTCACCCCCCCCTGGGTGCCCCCCTCCCCCCTGGGCGGTCGGCCAATTGGTTTTTGCTACTATACTTTGTCTTGTTACCATACTGTTTCAACTCTCAACCACAAAGTTTTACTTGTAACAGATCCATTAGTTTTGTATGGTTTATGCATATTCTTGTACACCTACACAGTTTTAACTATACCTGTGCAAACTTTAATAAAATCGAATTAAAAAAAACAAAAAAAAAAAACACGCATATTGACCAAAAATATGTAGAAGAATACATTTTGGCCTAAACTGATGAATAGAATTTAGATATATAGATATATATATTTTGGGATATGTATTATAGCAAAGTGTGAATTTTTTTTTTGTTCAAAATTGTCGCCCTTTGTTTATAAATGCAAAAAATAAAAACCGCAGCTGTAACCACAAAAAGAAAGTTCTATTTGTGGGGAAAAAAAGATCAGTTTTGTTTGGATACAGCGTCGCAAGACAGCGCAATTGTCAGTTAAAGCGACGCAGTGCAGAATCTCATAAAAGTGCTCTGGTCAGGAAGTGGGTAAATCCTTCCGGGGCTGAAGTTGTTAAAAGGATTAAAAATCCTGTGTAAACTAGGCCCAGCATAGACAAAAGAGCATCAATGCTTAGTACATGCAATTAACAAGGAGAAACAGAAAAGGGAAAACATGTTTTCTTTATCCTCCCAGACAGGCAAGCCCTGGTACTTCTTTACTATAAGATCGCCCATCACAGAAGTACAAAGGCCTCAGAGTCAACACAGGGTGATGAAGGCTGAAAGGTTAATCTTATTCATCCTTTCAAAAGCAAGCACGAATGGAGGGTTGAAAAGACATGGATAATGAAGCAGAAAAAAGTGTGGGCGATGGGGCAGCATAAGGCCAAACACATTAATGCCAGCCACATACACAGGGCTCAAGACAGAAAAAAAATTGGCATAAAATTCTAAAAATCAAAACATCCTAATAAGTGACCATTTTGCACTTGCCGAAAGTATGGCTAACCCCAGTGATTAAAATCTGATATACTTAACATGTGTATTATTGGTTTCTAATGAGAAAACAAAAACACTTTTGACCTTGGTCCTTGTACAGGCAATTTCTGTCATAGGGCAGGGTGTATACAAAGCAATGATAAAAAAAAAAAGAAAAAAAAAAAAAAGATTTTTTTTGATGTGTACCAAAATTTTAATAAAATGCTTTTGGAGTAAAAAAAAAAAAACACCTATCTAAAGATAGTTTTCCATTTACCCTAGGTTCACACTTATGCGGCTGCGCTTTCTGCATTTTTTTCCCCCCTTGATTTTGCCGCGATTTGCAATTTTTAATTTTTTTTGGGAGGGGCGATTTGTTGCTAGGCAGATTTAAAAATGCAAAAACCACGGCAAAAAAAACCCCACACACTTACGTTTCTGGTGCAGCTCCATTGAAGTTGCAAAACGCAAACTGCAATCAGAAAAAAAAAAAAAAAAAAAAAAATGATGTGCGTTTTGCACTGGAAACCATGTTAACCACTTCAGCCCCGGAAGGATATCCTCCAGAGCACTTTGTGATTCGGCACTGCATCACTTTGACAATTGCGTGGTCGTGCGACCTTGTACCCAAACAAAATTGACGTCCTTTTTCCCACAAATAGAGCTTTTTGGCAGTATTTGATCACCTCTGCATCACTTCTGATCACCGCTATCACAATCGGCGTATTTTGATTGGTTTGCGCAAAAGTTGCCGCGTTTACCAACGATGAGAATTCATTTATGGGGTTTTTATTTTATTTTTTTACTAGTAATGGCAGCGAGCTGCGATTTTAGAGGTATTGCGGACAGACAGGTAAGACACTTTTTTGGACCATTGACATTTATACAACAAACAGTGTTATGAAAATGCACTGATTACTGTGTAAAATGTCACTGACACTGAACACTAGGGGGCGATCAAAGGGTTAATTGTGTTCCCTGGATAATGTTTCTAACTGTGTGGGGGCTGGGCTGACCGGGGGAGGAGAGCGATTGCTGCTCCCATATACAGTTAGCATACGATCACACTTCTCCCCTGTCGGAACAGAGATCTGTTGTTTACACACACGGATCCCCGTTCTGTCACTGCAGGGGGGAGTGATCGTGAGTAGCCGGCAGACAGACGGCCCTACCCGCTCCCTGGCTCCCCCTCTACAGAGTGATCGTGCGCCTCCGGTGGCGCCCAAGATCCGCAATCTCGCAGCCACCATCAGGTGACGGCAGTTTGCGACATCGAGCCAAGCTGCCGCCGCCAAGCCACGGCGGGCGATTGGCAACTGGTTAAATGGACTGTAGTGCGTTTTTTGCTGCAGTAAAAAAAAAAAAAAAAATTAAAACTAAAAAAATAAAGCCACAGGTGTGAACTTAGGCTTAAGATACATTAATAATTTTGTTTATTCAGCATGAAATAGAGCTTAGTAAATTAGCATGAGGATGCAATATTTAAATTTTTGGTAAACTCATGCAATGAATCCAAGCTCTACAAGCCGATATAACATGCACTGCATCAACACATTTTCACAGTAAAAAGAAAAAGAAAAAATGTCGCGCTAAGTATCGGAATGTTGACAAACCAAATGCAGGTGGGTCTACTCTCCCTCCCAATAACAGGTAATTGGAAAGTATACCTAACTGGTGATAATGAAAATCAAACCCACCACCTAGGTGATATACATTTGTATATAAAAAAACATCAAAAACTAGTGATATTAAATCAATAAGCAAACAAACTTATATGTGAAGAAATAAAACAATATTGAAAGTGCATCCAAAATGTCTCTGTTTGTTGAATCCTTCAAGTCAAGATCCACGTGGAGATATTTCAGAATAAATTATGTGCATAAATCATCAAAAAATTCCACTTTAATGTCCACCACCACCTTGAGTAAACACCGCGGGTGACAAAAGTAAGGTAATGCCCTTACCAGATGATGTGACCCCCCATCTCTAGTGAGGTCAAAAAGGCCTGCAGATATAACCCTCTGCGGGGTATGTGATGTTTGGCAGCCTTCACTCCGGTCACTAGGGACGCAATCCCGGGTTTCACCCTCTGGTCTCACGCTGTTCCCTCAGTGCATTGCCCGATGTTATATAATGCAGCAAAAAATCCACATAGTGTGATACCGTACTTATGGGTTTATTAAAAAAGGAATCAAAAGGTACTCACAAACGTAAGAACAAACACAAGCGTAGAAAGTAGTTAAAATCAGCCGGCATAAAAAAGAGCTTGTTCCCGTCCGTATCAGAATCACAAGGGGCGTGGTGACGTCAGCGCGTGGCTCCGCCCTACATGTTTCGTCATATGTGACGTCTTCCTGGGGCACGGGCGACGCTCTGAGTCACCACTTAAATAGCTCCTGTGTGCGTTCCAAGCCTCTCCCTGGACGGCAGCCATTATCAATACTAGCTTGTCAAACCAGTATGATTCATATGGCAATCTTGTGGTTGAACAAGGCCTTAGCCCAGGGATAGGCCAGGGGAGCACAACTTTCCCAACTCCATCTAGCTGTATTAATCAGCTTAAACGGGAATGGTAATAGTTACACGTAAATAGGAAATAGAAAAAATGGGGAGTCCGAGTCTCACATCTCAGGCGGTATTAAGATGGGAGACAAGATCCACACCATATCCATTCAAAACACTTATTTGGCAGAAACAGCAAAATATAAAAATATATAAAAATCACATGTTCCAACATTGCTAATTGGAAAATAAAAAATAAAGCAGAAATTCCTCACATAATCAGAATATTGACATTCAACATTAGTGAAACTCAAAACAGTTATGAATTATCAATAAACGCATTAAGTTCCACATCTGCGTTTAACCCTTTGGGTCTCAAACTTTGTATCTTAAATATCCAATTCATTTCGAGTTTCGAAATCTCTCTCCTCTTAGCACCACCTCTCCAATGCATTTTTAGTACATCTATCCCCAGAAACATGGTGCCACTAGGGTCCCTGCCATGTCTCTCGCGATAGTGTCTAGAGAGGGGGTGATACTTGAAACCTCGCTTGATGTTGCCTATGTGTTCCTTGAGCCTCACCTGTAGGGGTCTCACTGTCCTCCCCACATAGTGAAGCCCACAGGGGCACGTAATCAAATATACAACATTAGGTGTATTACAACAAATGAAGGATTTGATAGCAAAACTCTGATTGGTGCCATTAGATCTAGAGGTATTAGTTTTCCTAGCTGTAATACCATTTATTTGACATACAGCACACTTCCTACATTTATGGAAACCCTTCATATCCCCGAAGAAACTCGGTCTGTCAACAGGGGGATCGCACACACCAGGGGCCAATTGGTCCCTAAGGGTGGGGGCACCCCTAAAGACCACCCGGGGGTGTTCAGGTAACACTTCACTTAACACTGGGTCATTTTTTACAATGTGCCAATGTCTCTTAATCAATTTTTTGATCTGATAATGTTGAGCTGAGAACCCTGTAATAAAGGGGACCCCCATGTCTCCATTTTGCCCACCTGTTAGATAGACCTATAATGCGTGCGATCCCCCTGTTGACAGACCGAGTTTTTTCGGGGATATGAAGGGTTTCCATAAATGTAGGAAGTGTGCTGTATGTCAAATAAATGGTATTACAGCTAGGAAAACTAATACCTTTAGATCTAATGGCACCAATCAGAGTTTTGCTATCAAATCCTTCGTTTGTTGTAATACATCTAATGTTGTATATTTGATTACGTGCCCCTGTGGGCTTCACTATGTGGGGAGGACAGTGAGACCCCTACAGGTGAGGCTCAAGGAACACATAGGCAACATCAAGCGAGGTTTCAAGTATCACCCCCTCTCTAGACACTATCGCAAGAGACATGGCAGGGACCCTAGTGGCACCATGTTTCTGGGGATAGATGTACTAAAAATGCATTGGAGAGGTGGTGCTAAGAGGAGAGAGATTTCGAAACTCGAAATGAATTGGATATTTAAGATACAAAGTTTGAGACCCAAAGGGTTAAACGCAGATGTGGAACTTAATGCGTTTATTGATAATTCATAACGGTTTTGAGTTTCACTAATGTTGAATGTCAATATTCTGATTATGTGAGGAATTTCTGCTTTATTTTTTATTTTCCAATTAGCAATGTTGGAACATGTGATTTTTATATATTTTTATATTTTGCTGTTTCTGCCAATTAAGTGTTTTGAATGGATATGGTGTGGATCTTGTCTCCCATCTTAATACCGCCTGAGATGTGAGACTCGGACTCCCCATTTTTTCTATTTCCTATTTACGTGTAACTATTACCATTCCCGTTTAAGCTGATTAATACAGCTAGATGGAGTTGGGAAAGTTGTGCTCCCCTGGCCTATCCCTGGGCTAAGGCCTTGTTCAACCACAAGATTGCCATATGAATCATACTGGTTTGACAAGCTAGTATTGATAATGGCTGCCGTCCAGGGAGAGGCTTGGAACGCACACAGGAGCTATTTAAGTGGTGACTCAGAGCGTCGCCCGTGCCCCAGGAAGACGTCACATATGACGAAACATGTAGGGCGGAGCCACGCGCTGACGTCACCACGCCCCTTGTGATTCTGATACGGACGGGAACAAGCTCTTTTTTATGCCGGCTGATTTTAACTACTTTCTACGCTTGTGTTTGTTCTTACGTTTGTG
>BLSH010260632.1:7963-19763 GCA_018402905.1 Glandirana rugosa
TTTAATGCGAATATGTAGACTATCGGTTCCAGGTAAGAGCAGTATATGTCTCTGTGTTCTGGCTACAATTCCTGTGTTCTGGTTGCTGCATTTGTCACCCTAGGCTTATACTCGGGTCAATAACTTTTCCCAGTTTTTTGTGGTAAAATTAGGTGCCTTGGCTTATATTCGGGTCGGCTTATACTCGAGTATATACGGTAGTTTATTTCTGCTAATCAGAAATACATAACAAGATGAAACATTTCTCATAACAAATGCAATGAAGACCATAACAGGAATAATAGTCAAAGTATATGACGAGAATGGACCTTGGCTATCAGATGTATAAGCGTAATTTCAGGGAAATAACATGTTTTGCTCAAACTTGCTTATCTGGTGAGAAATGTGTGTGAGAACTTCTATACAAAACTTTTAACTAGTTTGAATGGCTGCTGTAAAACAAAATGGAACTGAACAGGTATAGCAAATTACTTCATATTATTTCACAGGGGCATGTCACTATGGGGAAAACTGTGTCTATATCCATGGAGATGTTTGTGAGATCTGCAACTTACAAGTGCTTCACCCCTATGACCAGGAACAGAGGAAGTCACATGAAAAGCTATGTATGGTGACGTTTGAATTGGAGATGGAAAAGGCTTTTGCCTTCCAGGCCAGCCAAGACAAAGTGTGTAGTATCTGCATGGAAGTCGTGTATGAAAAGCCTTCACCATCAGAGTGGAGATTTGGTATCCTGTCCAACTGCAACCACACGTACTGCCTCTCCTGTATCAGGCAGTGGAGATGTGCCAGACAGTTTGAGAATCCTGTCATAAAAGCATGTCCAGAATGCTGTGTGATATCGGAGTTTGTTATTCCCAGTGTTTACTGGGTGGAAGATCAGAGCAAGAATGATGAACTGATTGATGCGGGAATGGGTAAGAAGGCCTGTAAATGCTTTGATCAGGGACGTGGGACCTGCCCTTTTGGTGGAAAGTGTCTTTACCTGCATGCATACCCAGATGGAACCAGGGCAGACCCAGAGAAACCCGGAAACAACTTGGATCCGAAGGCACAGTTTGGTTCTTTAATGTGGTTAGACTGTGGGATTTCATTGAAGATCGAGAGCACAGAAGTATTCCTACCACTGAGGATGATGTAGCCGAACTTGGAGACCTCTTCATGCACTTGTCTGGAGCAGATCAGGAAGAAGCCCCCTCTTCCAACTGAATATTTATTAGAAATTGTAGTGTAGAAACTGCATGTATGGGTTAATGAGGTGGCAGAACCAAGTGTCCTTTTCACTAAGAAAATAAAAACAACACTATTGGCTAAAAAAAAAAAAAAAAAAAATCATTAAGCTGCCAATTGCATTGCTTGATTTTAGTTGAATCCAGAGCTAAAGTCAAAAGGGAAAGGGCATAGTCAGACCAAGAAATAGGCAAAATTCTGACATCTGACAAGGCCCATGTCGGAGACCAGTGTGACCAGAAATGTGTGGACTGCAACAGAGTGTACCAAACGCAGATAAATGAAAAAAAAAAACACACTTCCAATATAGAACATAGTGTAACCCGACCAGTGAACCAACCAACAGTGAACACACAGTAAATTACAGTGTAAATCAAATCTGTACAGAGCATGGGATAACCAAATCATAATCATACCAAGCCAGGGTCAAACACAGGGGATCAAGCAGGGGGGAGCTGGGAACAAGACAGGACATGGAAAGGGAACCAGGAGAGGGGCTGAGCAGGTAGGGATCAGGCTACAGGATCTGGGTCAGAGTCCAAAAATAGGAGACGGGATGCAGGCTTCAGGAGCACAGATCAGGGGCACAAGGAGAAAATACCAAAGTAAAGTGTACTAGCATTCACCAGGTTTAAATATACTTCCTGCAATCAGCATCAGATGATGCCTGATTGCAGGGGAAGATGTCAGCTCCTGACTGCAGAGAGACACCCACTGATGGACACCGGAACTGCAGCCCATAGATCTGGGAGCCACAGTGCAGCAGCAGGTGAAATCTTTCCTGACAGTATCCCCCCTTGAAAGAGCAACCTCCGGATGCTCCAACCAGCCATAACTGACAGAGTCCAGAAAGAAAATGTCTTGTAAGCCCAAGGAGTGCTGAGTTCAAAATGAGAAACCTTGCTGTTGGGATTCAAAAAAAGCTAGATGTTCGACCTCCTGGGTCTGGTAACTGGCTAGGTACCCCACTGCTGGGGCTAGGGAACTGGCTAGGTATCCTGTCAGCCAAATTCTTAGAAGCATAGGTCATTTGATCCTTCAAAACAGTCGGTATCCTAACGTTGGGGTACCATGGGTCATTCTCAAACTTAGTCCTGTGGTCATGTAACAACACTGAAACTCTGACACCGGAATATCTGGCTACAATCATGTAGCTTGCCTGATGTCCAGGAATTGTTCCACACTTCAACGGCCCTCTAGGTTTTCACAAGACACTGGGGACCCGACACAGGTCCCCTACTGCACCTGGAGTTGTGGCAATCACATTTGGGTTGTGGCAAGGCACAAATGGTGCTCTACCACTCCCCTGGAGCTCCCCACTACCAAAGTTGCAAAGGTAAACATGGCTACCAATTGTGAAGGGTGTGTCCAGACCACCAGGCTTGGCACCATTGGAGCAATGTACTGGAGGAGGGACCTAATCGAGGCAACTGAAAAAATAACCTTAGGCAGAACAGGTAACCCATACCAGGTACACAAAGACTCAGACATGTCAGACCCAATGACAGATGGAATCCTACCTTCCACAGGACAATCCGGCAGAACAGTAAGCATAGAGTCAATAACATCAAGTTGATCTTTGGTCAAAGGATTATCAGAGGCAGGTTGGAAAGCAGATATCGGATCAACAGGCACTGGATTATCAGGCTGGGCAGTGGGCAGAGGCACATCAAGCTGGGCAGCAGGCAGAGGCACATCAGGCTAGGCAGCGGCAGAGGCACATCAGGCTGGACAGCAGACATTGGAACATCAGGATGGGCAGAGGACACTGGAACATCAGGCTAGGCAGCAGGCACTGGAACATCAGGCTGGGCAGCGGGCACTGGAACATAAGGCTGGGCAGCTGACAGAGGCACATCAGGCTGGGCAGTGGGTAGATGCACATCAGGCTGGGCAGCAGACACCATAACAACAGGCTGGGCAGCGGACACTGGAACATAAGGCTGGGCAGTGGGCACATGATCAGCAGGCACAGGATCAGCAGGCTGGGCAGCGGGCACAGGATCAGCAGGCTGGGTAGCAGGCACAGGATGAGCAGGCTGGGCAGCAGGTACCAGAAAATCAGGCTGGGCAACAGACAAAGGACCATCATGCTAGGCAGAGGGCACCAAATCAGCAGTCTTAGCAGCGGGCACAGTATCAACAGGCTGGGCAGCAGTCACAGTATCAGCAGGCTGGACAGTGGGCACAGGATCAGCAGGCACAGGAACATCAAGCTGGGCAGCAGGCACAGGGTCAGCAGACTGGGCAGCGGGCACAGGGTCAGCAGGCTGGGCAGCGGGCACAGGATTAGCAAGCAATGGAACATCAGGCTGGGCAACAGGCAAAGGACCATCAGGCTGGGCAGAGGGCACTGGATCAGCAGGCTGAGCAGAGGGCAAATGATTTGCAGGCTGTGTATCAGGCACAGAATCAGCAGGCTGGGTAGCAGGCACAGGATCAGCAGGCTGGGCAGCAGGTACCAGAAAATCAGGCTGGGCAACAGACAAAGGACCATCATGCTGGGCAGAGGGCACCAAATCAGCAGGCTAAACAGCAGGCACAGTATCAGCAGGCTGGACAGTGGGCACAGGATCAGCAGGCACAGGAACATCAGGCTGGTCAGCAGGTACATGGTCAGCAGACTGGGCAGCAGGCACAGGGTCAGCAGGCTGGGCAGCGGGCACAGGATTAGCAGGTAATGGAACATCAGGCTGGGCAACAGGCAAAGAACCATCAGGCTGGGCAGAGGGCACTGGATCAGCAGGCTGAGTAGTGGGCACAGGATTAGCAGGCTGTGTAGCAGGCACAGAATCAGCAGGCTGGGCAGTGGGCACAGGATCAGCAGGCACTGGAACATTAGGCTGGGCAACAGGCAAAAGACCATCAGGCTGGGCAGCAGGCACCAGACCAGAAGGCTGGGCAGTGGGCACCGGATCAGCAGGCTGTGCAGCGGGCACCTGATCAGCAAGCTGTGCAGTGGGCATAGTACCAGCAGGCACAGGATCAGCAGGCACTGGAACATCAGGTTGGGTGACAAGCAAAGGAAAGTCAGGTTGGGCAGCGGGCACTGGATCAGCAGGCTTGACAGTGGGCACAGGATCAGCAGGCTGCACAGTGGGCACAGGATCATCAGGCACCAGAACATCAGGCTGGGTGACAGGCAAAGGACCATCAGGCTGGGTAGCGGGTGCTGGATCAGCAGGTTCGACAGCGGGCACATGATCAGCAGGGTGGACAGCGGGCACAGGATCAGAAGGCTGGACAATAGGCACAGGATCAGAAGGCTGGGCAGCGTGTTCAGGTCTGGCAGACAAAGGCCCAACCCCATTGGCCATCGTGGAGGTATACTGAAGCAGATAGGCTGCTGTGGCAGGTTGAAATAGATCGGCTGGTGTGGAGGCAGAATTAGACAGTGGCAGGATTGAGCGGGCTGGAAAAAAACGTCTGTTTCTTTTTAGGTTTAGCTACTGAAGATCTGCAAGTGACTGTAGGGCTGTAAGAAGGAGGTGCAGCTGATGGGAGAGAAGAGCGGGAGGACTGTAAACAAGAGGGTGCAGTTGCTAAGGAGGATTTTTGTTTGATGGTTGCAGATATCAGCGAAGAGGTAAATGGGTTGAAGGCAGGGTAGGTGCAGCAGATGGAAACAGGGTACTGATACTTAGTTGGTAGCAGGGTATACTGGGCTGCAACTGTGGTTTCTGTGGGTGATGGAGGAAGAGACATCTGAGCCAGCAGGTCTCTGGCAGCAGGAATGGGCTGTTGCAATCTGACTGCGGCTGAGTGCAATATATCTGACCATGCCTGTAGTAAAGGTTGAACTAAATTTGGCTTACACGCTGCCTGTCTGACCAGATACTTCACAGAGTTAAGACACTCCATTAACACCTGCTGGGAGCATGCTAAATAATGTTTAAAGAAATAAACAGAGTTATCCTCCAATAACCACACCAGAGATTCTACCTGAGCCATACTGAAGGGGGGAGAAAAACCCTCACTGCCTTTAGGAGCACTGGACAAAGCTAACTCTGCACAAACCTGAATCAAAGGCTGAACATCCCCAAACAACACACTGCCCTGATCAACTAGGGAATGAGCAAGTCGGATACATACTTTTTTTAAATAAATATTTTATTGAATTTTTCAATAATACATAGATGATAAATGTTTGGTTCATAGAAAAAGGGGCTCAACCGATGGACATTTGGAACAAAGCCACAAAAAGGTGGTGAGAGTTTCTCATGTAGGATCCAGAAGTAGTATAGTGGAAATAGCTCTTTGGAGGGTTTGGTAAGTCTCGTATGCTAGTAACTGGCCTTGAAAGTAATAAAACTTAGCAAGGTATACTTTTAGAGTGGAACGTCAGGGAAGCCTGTTGGATCATGGGTGAGAGCTGGGGAGGTTGAGTCCCAGATTTTAAGTTTTCCTAGGGAGTTTGAAATGTCTGCTTTTAAGAATTTCCTCAATCTTGCAAATAATTTTTTGAGGATTTGAAATTCAGGTTAATTGTGTCTTGTTTTTCAAAGAGGAGTAGGGTGAGGATACCTTGTTTGACTTGAGATAGTCCAGGGGGGATTGTTGAATCCAGGACTGCATAATAGCTCTTCTGGCTGCAAGTAGGCATAAGTGTCCCCAATTTGATAGAGCTGGCAGTGTCTTAACAGGTGATTTGGGGCATGGTAGGGTTTCCGATGAAGAGGCACACCATGAGATCCTTGGATATGTATTGACCACTAACTTTGCCAATATATGATTGAGTTTTGTCCCAGAAGGGAGATATGTTAGGGCACGTCCACAGTCTGTAAAAGAGTGAGAGCCTGGGTGTGTGGCACCATGGGCAAGAACCTCGGGGTTGAGATCCTGATGTGAAGAGAGAGGGGAGGTATTCTCTATGTGCAATTTTGAATTGGGTTTCCCTCCAAGTTTCAGCCACCACTAGAGAGCAGATTTTCTTGTAGCCTGATAGGACTCGCTCCGGTGTTTCAGATTTGTCCAACACTGGACTCCATGGATGGAAAGGGGTTAAGGAGTATTTAGATGCTTGATGTTGGATGATTTGCATATAGATATGAGAGATGGTGTAATGCCCCTTGGATAACAGAGAGTCTACGAATTAAGTTTTGCAGGGGTTATGGTGGGAACCCTGGCAGGACTGTAGAAACGACTTGAGTTGTAAGCAATGGAAGGCATGGGAGGAGGGCAGGGAGAACTCCTCCTTGAGTTCAGAAAATTGCCTAATAAAACTTTGGCCTGTCTTGTATAGTTGGAAGACCATAGATAGGCACAATGTAGACCAGAGAGAAAAGGCAATGGTGTCCAGGGATGGCGGAAACATGGGGTTACTAAGAATGGGTAATGCAGGGGAAATCGAGGTAGGTAGACTTAGCAGGTTTCTCACTTCCCTCCAAGCTATTATTTTAGCTCTGAATACCCGGCTGTTTCTTAGATTTGGCGTAAGAGAGGTTATCCTAAATGTAGAATAGCTTTCAGGTTGTAGGGAGAGGCGTATGCTTCCTCCAGTTGTAGATTGGAGTAGATGGAGTTACCCGAGATCCAGTCTAGTCCATTTCTCAATAGACAAGCAAGGTTATAGAATCTGAGATTGGGGAGACCTGCCCCACCCTTGCTCTTCGAGAGGCAGAGTTTTTGGAGAGCTATCTACAAGAAGGTGGTGATAGCTGAATTAAGTTTCTGCACATCATTGTGCTTTAGTAAAAGAGGTAGGGTTTGTAGGGGGTAAAGTTGTCTAGCAAATGGTATCATCTTGATGAGATGACATCTCCCAAAGTGCGAGAGAGGGAGGGCCCCCCAACCTGCCAACTCTTTTAAGATTTTTGCTATGAGCGGAGGGTAGTTCAGAGAGTAAAGAGAGTATGGTTCACTGCTGATGTGGATACCCAGATAGGTGAGCTGACTTTTGGCAATTAAGAAGGGGGAGGACGATCTCCAAGACACCGCAAGGTGTGGGTTGAGGGGCAGTACCTCACTCTTGTCAAAGGTGATTCTCAAGCCAGCGCATTCTCTAAATGTTTGAAGGGTATTTGTCAGATATGTAAAGTTGTTTGGTGGGTTAGGAAAACAGGAGGATGTCGTCGGCAAATAGTGCTGAGCGACATGTCCTATTGCCGATGGGAACACCGCTGATCCCCTGGGGTGAGTTTAGTTGCTTTGAGAGAGGTTCTATTGCTAAGTTGAATAATAGTGGGGAAAGTGGACAGCCCTGGCGAGTACCTTTGGCTAGAGGGAAGTCCGGAGACATAAAAGTGGGGGTGACTAAACGAGCTGATGGGGTAGCGCACATCTTGCGAATTAAATTTGAGATGGGACCGGAAAATCCTAATGAGCTCATTACCATGGATAACCATTTGAAGCTGATGTTGTCAAAAGCTTTCTCAGCATCTAATGAAATGATGGCAATATCTTTTTCAGGGTGGTGCTTGGCCTGTTCTAGGGTGAGTAGTATTTTCCTAATGTTTAGTGTGGCAGATCGGCCTTGTACAAAACCTGATTGTGCTGGGTGAATTATTGTGGGAAGGATTTTGGCTAGCCTGGAAGCAATGATTTTTGAGAGGATCTTGGCATCTACATTTATAAGGGAGATGGGTCTATAGGATCCGAGGGATAGTGGGTCTTTGTTCTTTTTGGCTAGGAGTTTTATGTAGGCTGAGGAACCTGATGCTAAACAGAGGCCCCGTCCCAAATTGTATTATATACAAGTGAGAGCGTGTCTGAAGTGAAATCGGAAGTGAGCTTGTAGAAGTCAGAGGAGAGTCCATCTGGACCTGGGGCCTTGCCATTGGCCATCGATTTGTTAATGGCCTGGATTTCTGGGAGGGATATGGGTTCATTTATTGCCTCCAGCTGAGCGCTCGTGACAGTGGGGATTTTAGTGGAGGCTAGCATTTGTATGTGTTGACTGGGTCTTCAGCATACAGAGCCGTATGGTAATTTGTAAGTATAGAGCCCACCTTTGAGGGATCAGTGACGATGGTGCCTGAGGGGTTTCTCAATGCTGAAATATGGGCTGGGGTGTGTTGTCCCGAGGACATCCAAGCCAGCAGCTTCCCAGCTTTAATGCCATATTTGTGGAAGAATAAAGAAGTATGAAAATGATTCATGGATTTTTGTTGGGAAGACCAGTGGTCAAAAGCATTTTTGGCCTGTTGCCAGGCTCGGATGTTCTCTGGGGTCCATGACACGTTTAGTGTCCTGTCAGCCTGGCTAAGTGTTTTGCTAGCTTGGTAGAAGCTGATGCGGGCTTTTTTTTAAATCGGGTGCAAAGGAGATGATGTGTCCTCTAAGGAAGGCCTTTCCAGCCTCCCAAAAGAACTTGGGTGTGGAGAGGTGATCCCTGTTTGATGTTGTGTAGTCGATCCAAGCTTGTTGGAGGGAGGTTTTTAATTCCTCATTGTTGTAGAGGTAGGATGGAAATCGCCATGTCGAAACAGATGGTCTGCGCATAAGGTTGGAAATCTCGATAACAATGGGGGAGTGATCTGAAATTGCCATACTCTCAATGGCTGCAGAGGATATCATCGGGAAGAGGGCGGGAGAAGCAAAGAAATAGTCTAACCGGGAGAAGGACTTGTGAGGAGAAGAGTAAAAAGTGTATTCCTTGTCAATGGGGTGTTTCATGCACCAAGCATCAGTCATATGAAGGGATTCAACAGTGTAGGCGAGCAAAGATTGATGAACGGGGATGGATGAAGGGGGAGTCTGTGGAGCCAAGCAGTCGTCTGTGGGGTGCATAATTGAGTTAAAATCCCCTCCTAGAAGGTGTAAGGGTTCCGTGATTTGTAAAGCCCAAGTAGTCATGTTCTGAAAATAGGTTTGAGTAGGGGAGTTGTCAGCATAAATGTTAGAGATAGCAATGTCCTGATCAGCTATGGTGATGTGTAGGGTAACCCTGCGCCCAACGGTGCCTATATCTATTTTGCGAGTTGAGAATGGGAGACGTTTGTGAAGGAGAATGGCAACCCCTGCCTTCCTCCTCACAGAAGGGGGGCCTACCACAGCTTGCGGAGCCTGGGGAGATCGTCTGCCTCAAGGTGGGTCTCTTGCAAGAGCCTTCAACCTTTTCAGGTGTCTGAGAACCTGCATACGTTTTTGGGGGGACCGCAGTCCCTTGACGTTCCACATGACAATTTTCAAGTTATTCCTGAGCCCTGAGAGGTCCATGACAGCATGAAATGTTGAAAGATTGGGGGAGAAGGCCACCGGTGTGTCCACAGAGAGCAGGGCCCTCCAGAGCTGGGGAATAGGGAATGAGATGCAACAACAGTTTTACACATTAGAAACATTTTAACATAGCAGCTAGAACACCGGGAGAATACACCATAAATCTTATCTCTAATGGACTTCACTTTTTTCCACATGGGGTAGTTTCTGCGATGCAGCTGTCCGACCCTGCAGAAGAAAGTTGAGTCTGTTCCTGGAGGGGGAGAGGCGGAAAGGAAGGGGGGAAGAGGGAGGGTGGAGGAGGAGAGGTAGGGGAATGGGGGAGAGGGGTAAAGGAGGGTATGAGGAGGCGGGGGGAGAGGGATTATGGCAGATCCCAGCAAAGCCATATGATAGTAGGCTTGCTTAAAACCTTAACATCACAAAACCTTGTAACAACATTGCCAGAGCAAGAGACGAGCCTGTTCTCATGGGGCGAAGCCATGGGAGCAGGTTCTTAGAAGATACCATGAAGCTCAGGTATCATGCAAAAACATCAGAACTTAAAAGCAGGCAACAAGAAATCAGTTAGTAGAATTCCACAGCCTCATAGCAAATGACAAACTGTTTTTAGTATAGATTGAGCATGTAGGAGGACCTCTTTGGGGGGTAACCAATAAGAAGCACCTACAGTTCATTGATCAGTCAGATATGGACAGAGGGAGTAGGATTGATCCATTAAGTGGAAAACAAAAGAGAGAGCTCGTAGCAGGCCATAATTTAGGGGTGTCAGCATGTTCACGGGTGATGTGGCCTGAGCACCCCTGACTTACTCCTGAGTTGAGGGGGCCTCCGGAAGGCCAAAGCAAGCTCTCTTGTATCAGGGTTTGTCCGGGCTATGGGGTTTGTTGGTCAGAATGGAGGACTTCTTAGGCGAGCTGTGGGTATTAGCTTCTGATGGTGGCTTCTGATCCATATCTGAGTGAAGAGAATTGGCCACATAGGTCTCCTCTTCCTGAGGTGATTTGAATGCAAACTTTTCTCCTTGTGGGGATTGAAAGTAAAGGGTTGCTGGATAGGCCAGACTGAACCGTATGTTGCAGTTATGGAGGGCAGAGCAAATTGGAGAGAAGGCTTTTCTCTTTTGCATGACCTCGATTGAATAGTCAGCGAATATCAGCAAAGTGTTTCCTTCAAAGATTAGGGAGCGAGCTCTCCTGAAGCATTGCAAGATGGCTTGTTTGTCCACATAGTTGAGGTAGCGGACTATGACTGCCCTGGGTTTGGTGCTGGAGTCTGAAGGATGGCCAGTTCTGTTGGCTCTTTCCACCACACAAGGTGTGCGAAGGCCCAGGATTTCAGGGATGACCACGGCACAGATTTTAGACAGGTCCTGAGAGGGGTATGATTCCGGAAGGCCAATGACATGAAGGTTATTCCTTCTGGCCCTGTTCTCAAGGTCAATGACCTTTTCCTGGAGTTCCTTTTGAGTCGTGGTCATTTTTGCAACTGCAGCGGTTATGGTTGTAGTGTCATTTTCTATGTTAGAGATCCTGTCTTCTGCCTGATCTATTCTGGCAGCTTGCAGCTGGAAGTCTGTGTGGAGCTGCTTAAGCCCTTTATGCACTGCCGCATCCACGGCCTCTGTTATAATTGGCCGGATTAGAGCCACCACAGCCTGTGTGATGTCTGCTGGGCATAATTGGTCCACTGTGGGTGGCCTTGCTATGTGCTGTTGGGTCTGGCAACCCATGGCATCTATGATTTGAGGGGGGGGGGCACCAGTTTAGCTGCATAGGTTGTTACCTGTGGCGCAGCAGCCATGATATATATAATAAAGTTGCGCTAAAAAGATTGAATCTAAATAAATGCGTGCATCAATCATATGTGCATTAATCAGAGTGATGAAAAGCAACGCAAAACTAAAAACTTAAATAACACCTAAAGTGATAAAAAAACAAGCAATCTCAGGTAGTGACCTGAGAGTAAATCAATCCTTATTCAAAGTTCCATAAAGTGTCCTTTAAATGAATGAAACGCAGTCACAAAACAGTCCCAAAAGTCCCTTATAGAGTGAATAAGGCAAAATCTTCAGAATATGTTGAAGTGGCACTCAAGCTTAGTAATCCATCACCAAGGTACACACACCCGATGTGCTCAAAGATGGTTGGGTACTCTTACCAGAAATCCAGGACTCACTATCACTAGTGGGTCAAAAACGCAGGCAGAAATAACCTTCTGCTGGTATATATCTGTGGATGGCTGGTATGGATGTACTCCCTCCTTTCCTCCTCTTACTTCCGGCAACACACCGATGCTGTCTCCCAGTTAAGCAGGATGCCCACACGGAATTTCGGTGTCCCCCAGAGCAAGAAAAGAGGGACCGATAGTGTAATATCGTTTAAAATGCAGATTTATTAAAAAGAGTAAACAT
>BLSH010260632.1:31210-42619 GCA_018402905.1 Glandirana rugosa
ATTAAAAACACGTCCTCTGGGTAAATCTATTCTCCCTGTGAAACCGTAAACGGTAATCCATAAAAGAGGTATAGAAGGTCCGAAGATTGGTCACCGATTAGATTAAATCTTCCCTAGGGGTAAAGAAGTAGATCTAAGAATGAGGAATGTTTCTAAATTAGATTAGCCACTGGTTAGAAGCCTGGAAGATATGGAGAAAATACCTAATGGCAAATGCCAAAGTGTCCCTCTTATCTAAATGGGTCTCCTGCACAAAAATTATGTCAGACCCTGAGGTTCGAAATTCTTTTAATGTCAGATGGCATTTATACTTAGAGTTTTGACCATTTACATTTAGAGAAAAAATCTGAAACTTTAAATAAGGTGCATGACAAGCAGTTGGTAGATAGTAAATTGGCACATAGTTAATTTGCATAATTAGGCACAAGTGGAATCATAACATAGCACAATATAAACCATAATAGTGGTAATGTTGAGAGCAAATGTTTATTGAAAACACCTCATCAACAAATGATAAAATTTAAAATGTAACAATTCATACATGAAATAGAACATATTTGTCAATAATGCAGAAAAATCATAATACATTGTAGCATGTAGACATTGAGCTGGGAGCTGATTGTTAAACAGCAGTGTATTAATAATTCATTATTGGTAACAAATCCATATGTTAAAATTCAAGCATGTACATGCTTAGTGATGGTGAAAATATAGCACTCTATAGGCTAAATGCGTTTCGTGGAATTCGCTCCATTTCCTTAGGAGCAAGATGCATGATGCGTAACTGAAAATAATATTTGTATAAAAAACAATGTAATGATATGATAAATGGCAGAGAAAGAAAGCCCACCCAAAAGAAGAGATGACCTTCCCTGCTATATTCATCATCAGCTCATAGTTCAATACATGATATAGTAGAATGAGGGCAATCTGGGGGTGTCTGCACCGGGAGCTGTGGGAACACTAACCACAGACTCCAAGGCACATATAAGAGGATAAGAGGATCTCACAGAAGATACGGGTCCCCATTAAGTAGTAAATAGTGACATAACTAGCAATCTCAGGGAAGGTTCTGTAAAAATATATATGTGGAGTGCGCATGTGGGGGGAGGCGGAGATGGCTGCCTAAGCCTCGAGTTCCGCTCCGTCCTTTCGGACCTCCGTCAGACAGATCCAGCGCCCGGATCCCCTCTCTGACACACCCCGAGGGGAAGCCTTGGAGGAGAGCCTCTCTAGCAGTCCTTGGGCGGCTCCCGATCGGCAGCTTGGCGCACGCTGGGTCTCCCCTCTACTCGAGACCACGGCTTGGGCCTGAGCGCCTCCGGTCGGTCCCGGAGTGTCAGCATCAGCGGGAAACAAGCTCCCACAGATATAGGAAAGCCACTGGGGAATTTTGAGCCGGCCCTAGGAGAGGGCTCACAGGAAGCACATCAGCAGTACCCCACAGTCCGTCTCCACTTTCCTGGATCACTTGCGCCCGGCCATCCCCTAACGCGAGGCCGTGGCTTGGGCCTTAGAGCCGCAGCATGCAGTAGGGACACTGAGCCTGGCTCATCTTTTCTGCTGCTCCCCCTCATCACTCAATAGGGGCCATTGTGTTATCACCAATTAGGGGGCCTAGCCCACATTAAGGAATAACCTCAATTGGAGGATCATTTCAGGCCATGATCTGGTCTTTCTGACTGTTGGTTATTCCTGGGCAGTTCAGCAGCCAGATGAGGACCTAACCCAGATCATCTTTCTTTCTCCTGGGCAGAATTGAGACAGCAATCCCCCCCCCCAAGGTTTTTCATCTTTTTAAGAAGGGAAAACTCACCCCTTCTCTTTTTTTTTCTTCTAGTCCCTGCAACGCTTTCCCTACAAAGTTTTCTCAAGAAGGCCCCCTAACCCATTTGATTTTGGGACCAAACTGCTGGCACGGTTCAGCTTCACATAAGTAGTCTAAGGGAGGACACGTTTGCCTCCCTCTTACAGTGACTGATCCTATGGAAGCGGGTCCAGTAAGAAGGGACCTTTCCCGTCAGCCAGGCTTCAATGACCCGGCCCCTAACAAAGGTCATTCGTCCTCTAGATCACAACCAGAGACTGAGGTAAGGAGCGAAGACATGGAGGCTGGGTCAGAGGGAGGCTCTCAAATCCTCTCTTCCCCTGGGCCCCTCCCAGGAGCACAATCATCGGCTCAGGTACTCTCTCCAGCTTCTACTATCTCACTTTTGGAAAGGACTCTGGATGAACTAATAACAACCCCTCTCAAGGACCAGTCGTCGAGCAGTGTTTTTGCCAGACACTTGGGCTCTCAATCTCATAATCTTTCTTCTGACTTTCAGATGATGATGGAGGTTTTCTTCAAGATGCTCTCAAAGGGACTGGCCCAAACAGCCTCGCAAATTACCTCAGTCATTCAAGCCGACCTCCAAAACCTGGGGTCTAGGATCGACGCAATTGAACATAGAACGGATCAAACAGTCGCTAGAACAAACCAGAACACAGCGAGGATCCAAGAACTTCAAGACCAGCTGGGAACTGCTCTTACTAAAATAGACGATTTAGAAAATCGCTCCAGGCGATATAACTTCCGTATCAGGGGTCTCCCCGAAGCTATTTCAGACGCCCGTGTAGCAGCAACCGATTTCATTAAGGATTTGATACCGGGCATCCCAGAACACCGCTTGGAGCTCGATAGAGTTCATAGGGTTATCCAACCCGCTTGCTCAGACGGTCTTCCCAGGGACATTGTTGTGAAACCTAATTTTTTCAGTATGAAAGAGGAAATCATGAAAGCTTCTAGGAATTCCCCTAATCTTTCAATCCAAGGCCATCCCATTCAAGTTTTTGCTGACTTATCCCCTTCAACTATTGAGAAGAGAAGATCCCTGAAGCCGTTGCTGGAAGTTCTGTTGAAGTCATCCATTAAGTATTGGTGGTCCTTCCCATTCCGCCTTTCCTTCATCTATAAAAGCAAAACCTATAGCTTCTCCACTTTCCAGGAAGGGGAACATCTATTAATTCACCTTAACCTCATCTCCCTGGAGTCTTCTTCTACACTGTCCAATAAAAACGCAGGTCCTTCTAAACGCCCCTCTCCTCAGAGCCCAATACCACCGCTCTGGCGAAACTCAAAGTCCAAACGCACCAAGGACTCCCACCCTCCTTGATCTCTATTTGGTGGTGTTTGAATGCTGTTCCCTACTTTTAGTAGCAAATGATTGTTTGTAGTGACTATGTGCTTTCTTCTCAATTATTTGTTTTCTCTTGTGACTCATTGAATATGTATGCTTCCTCTGTTTTGTCTGAATTTTTTTGGGGGGGGGCCTCCCCTTTGCCTGTCTGCCGGTCTCCAGGAGGGACGGTGGAGGGTAGGAGGGGACGGCTGTCCCATTAAAGTACGGTTCCTTAGCGTATTTGTTATACTTAGACTTTTTTGATTTTACGGTTTACACTGTTTCATTCAATTTTATTTCTATGTTGCTAATTATTGGGGTCCCTAACGGCGGGGCCTCTCCTCTGACTGGGCTCCTTACACCGGAGGCCTGGCTGGTTAGCCGGGTATCCGGTGGTTGGACCCGGTTGAGCCTTGCCCCCCATTTAGCAGGGATATCTCAGAGGGGTGGATTCTTTGGGTGGGTGTGTCCCCTTCTTAATCCTGGGGGGACGCCGATGGGTTTATATGTTAGCCTGGACTGGGGCAGACTGGGGGGGCCGGACCCTGATAGAGGGGTGCGGCGCCCCCCAGGCTCCCCCAATCGGAGACTCCCCCCTGAGGGGGCTTCCTCGGAGCTCTTTTTTTTAGATTTTGGGTTTCAGTAATCGGTTTGGGTCTGTCCAATTTTAGGTTCATTTATCATATTTTTGGTCAGGTCGCTGGCCGGGGCGGTTACCTTGTGCCTCCCTCTGTTTCTGGGATCCTCATGTCGGGATTCCCGCAGACAGATGTACTTCTGCCATCCAGGCAGGTATTTGGGTATCCTCCTTTGAGATTGGGGGACTGTATTCAGGCCCTCAGTCTCAGGGTTTGGGGGGAGAGTTTGGTAGGTTACCACTGCTCCCCTAAGGTCTCCTATTCTTTTGCTTTCCCTTTTCTGTTTCTTCCTATTGTTTCTGTTTTAACCTTTCTCCTCTCTCTCAGGCACCAGGGACCTTTCACTTTCGGCAAGGCAAGGCGGTTCATCTGCATAGTCTGTTCCAGGGTCAATTTGCTCATTAACCACATAGGGTCTCAGGTAAGTCCTTTCTCAGCGCTGCATAGTCTAATTTCACTATAATATGACCTTGATTACTGACACCCCAACTAAGCTGAAAATCGCTACACACAATGTGCAGGGCCTCAACTCCCCAGTGAAGAGGAGAAAGTACTTTTCTTTAGCTCATTCCCAGCACATCGATGTGCTGCTCCTTCAAGAAACTCACTTCCCAGGGTAGTTTAATCCGAAATGATCCATTCTAAATGCCCCCAATTCTTTTTAGCTAATGCACCAGATAAGACAAGAGGTGTGGGAATCCTATTGGCTAAACATAGAGGGTAGATATTCACTCATATCTGGGATCGTAGGGGGATCATTATATATCTTTATTTCCTATTACGCCCCAAACCAGGGCCAAGCAAATTTCCTCCAAAAAATGTTTAAGCTTCTTACTCCGCATCTAGAAGGGACTGTGATAATGGGGGGTGACTCAAATGTTGCTCTCGATCACTTTCTCAACAAATCAGGAATAGGTACACCCCGTCTCTTATGCCCCTCGAAACATAGCCTTAAATTTGCTAAACTTTTGCATTCTTTGGGGCTCATCGATATATGGAGGGAACTTAACCCGAGGGCGAGGGATTTCACCCATTTCTCTGCTCCACACGAGAGTTTAGCAAGGATAGACCATATATTTGTTCCAGCCCGGGACATCCCCATGATTCATAAAGTTTACATCAGAGATTCTCCTCTCTCAGATCATTCGTTAGTCATTATACAGGTCTTAGCTAACCTTGGCCAAAGGGGGATACCCCACTGGCGTTTGAATGAAACCCTATTAAATAATCTGGTACATTGCACGTTGCTAGAGAGAGATCTTAATGAATATTTTCAGTTAAATGATAATGGGGAAGTTTCTCCCTCGACACTAAGGGCAGCTCACAAGGGGGTAATGAGAGGCAAGATTATCCAACTTTCAGTCAAACTCAAGAAGGAGAGGAAGTCGCCCATTGAGAAATTAGAACGGGACCTGATCTCTCTAAATCTCATAAGAAGAACCCAACACCCCAATCGAAGGCAAAGTTGGAATCGGGTAGGGTAGCTTTGAATTTGGCATTGACCACTAAAACCGAAAGACAAATTCAATGGTCTAGAGCTCAGTTTTATTTACAGAGGGATCAAATAGGACCTAAACAAGCTGTCTCCCAGGTTTCGCTCCTTCTCATTCCCTAAGATTAGGGACACGACGGGGGATATAACACAGAACCCCCAACGGATAATGTCTGCTTTTCAGAAATACTACACTAAACTTTACGAGTCGGGGAGGAAGGCCCCCCTTGCTTCTCTTGCCACCTTTTAGAATAAGATCCCACTTCCTAAACTTTCTAACGAACACAGGGATTCCCTTGAGCAACCGTTCTCAGTAGCGGAAATCCTTGAAGTAATCAAAAATCTGAAGAAAGGGTCTGCCCCCGGCCCGGACGGTTTCTCAACGGGGTCCCATCGTCACCCCCTATCTAGCTAAATATTTTAATTCTCTTCAAGCAGGGTCCATTCTGCAGAAGGAATCCAACTTAGCCTATGTCTCAGTTATCCCCAAGCCAGGTAAAGATCATTCGGATGTTAGTAACTTCAGACCTATCTCATTAATTAATAACGATCTAAAAATTCTGACCAAAGTCCTGGCCAACAGAATATCCAAGTTCATAAGTAATTATGTTCATAAAGATCAAGTCGGCTTCATCCCGGGTAGACAGGGGCCGGATCAGATTCGCAGAGCAGTGGACATTATATCTCTTTTAAACTCAAAATGGGACGGGGGCCCACATCAGGAAGGCTACTTACTCTCGGTTGACCTTCAGAAAGCTTTCAATACCGTAGATTGGACATATCTCTTCGAGACCCTTGATAGATGGGGCTTTGGGCCAAAATTCCTCCAGACTCTTAGAGCCCTTTATTCTAATCCTAGCCCTCAGGTAAAATTACAAAATTTTTACTCTGATTCTTTTAGTATAGCTAGGGGCACTAGACAGGAGTGTCCCCTTTCTCCCCTAATTTTCGCATTAGCAGTAGCAGTAGCATTAGCAATAGAATCCCTGGCAATTGCCATCAGGGAAGATCCTGATATCCGGGGAGTGCAATGTGGATCCAAGATGCACAAATGTGCACTTTTCGCAGATGATCTGCTGCTTTTTAGCACTTCGCCCCTATCCTCTTCTCCCAGAGTCATCCATCTACTACAAGAATTTGGAAAGATCGCTGGGCTTAATGTGAATTGGTCCAAATCTGCGGCTCTAAACATTTTGTCCCTGGTTTCTACAGTCCTGGAACTCCAACTTTGTCCCATACCTGGGGGTCAACTTGACTGCCAACATTAAACAGCTTTATGATGTCAATTACCCACCCTTGCTTCGGAAGTTAGCTGAGGACCTTTATAGGTGGGACCAAGAGGGTCTTTCCTGGCTTGGCAGGATTAATGCAGTTAAAATGACACTCCTCCCTAGAATCCTGTACTTCTTTAGATCTCTCCCTATCCCTCTTTTAAAGCATCAATTACAAAAATTGCAGTCACTTATAATAAAATTTATCTGGGGCCGGAAGGGTTATAGATGTCAATCTAATGTCCTTCATAGGAGACGTTCCCAAGGTGGCCTGGGTCTCCCACACCTCTATAAATATTATCAAGCTGCTCAAATAGCTCAATTTTCAGCCGTCTATACTAGGGGGGATAAACCTGATTGGATTTCAATATAGAGGCAGTCTGTCCCTGCAAACACAATTGATTTCTTGATAGGGGCTCCCCGCAAGTTGAGGCCCCCTATACTAGCACCAACCCTTTCCCATTCTTTAGCCCTCTGCGATACAGTTCTCAAACCTCCACATCTAATCTCACATCTTTGCCCGCTCCATCATCTTTTTAATAACCCCCAATTCCAGCCAGGCCTCCAAATACGGGCCTTTCAATGGTGGACAAACAAAGGTTTATTCCGTAAAGGTCATTTCTTGACCTCCTCGGGCCCTATCACTCTTTCATATTGCATTAGGAAATTAAATATGCCAATGTCAGAAAAATTTTGCTTCCAACAAATTCATCATTTCCTATCCCACTTTTGGAGGCTTAGAAATTATTCTACTGGTGTTACCCCTTACGAAAAATGGTGCTCTGAACTCGAGGACCAAAAAGGAGGCATTTCTCTGGTCTATGCAGCGCTGACGGAGTACTCAGACAAGCCCTTATTCGCTAGTAAATGGGAAAAGGATTTAAATTTCAACTGGGGAGCAGAGAGATGGTGCTCTCTATTCCAGATATGCTCTAAGGGGTTGGTTAATATTTCTCTTCGGGAGGCCAATCTAAAGGTTTTCATGCGCTGGCATCTGGTAACTACTAGATTGGTTGCTATGTTTCTGAATTCCTCGGGTCTCTGTTTCAGGGGTTTGCGGACTCCTGGGCTCCTACATTCATGTTTGGTGGGAATGCCCTCGGGTCCCAGGCTTTTGGAACAGAGTATTCCACTTGTTAAGAAAAATATCCAGTCAGACAATTCCCCAGAATTCAGAAACGGCCCTCCTCAATGTGAGACCAGATGGTCTCTCTAACCACCTCTTTAAGCTTGTCTGCTTCATCTTATTGGGAGCTAAAATTACAATAGCCAGAGCTTGGAAACGACCTACAGTTTCCTTCGCTGAGGCTAAAAGAAAAGTCTCCTGGATTATGACACAAGAGAAGCTTGCTAATGTCATCCTAGACTCCTCACCCAAATTTGATCTAATCTGGGATCCCTGGAAAAATTATCTAAACTTACCCCCTTGAACCAACCTTGCCCAACCCCCTCGCTAGACTCCCGGGTGCCTTCTACTCTCTCCTTCGCTCTTCTTTCTTTCTTCCTTCTCTTTTTATTCTCCTTTTTTTTCTCTTCTGTTTCTTTTAGCATTACCTTTTCACTTTGGTTATCTTCGTGATGTGGGCACATGTCCTGCCTGTATAATCCCCATGGCTGGGGTCAGAAGCATAGGCAAATATTATATGTGCTCAAGCTTACTGTTTATGTCAATTCAAGTTATCTGGACTCTGGCTCTATCTTCAATAGTTTAATATGCCTCCCTAGGCCCACAGTAAGTTCTCGATTGTACAAAAGGGCTCTATTTTACTTACTTTGCAGGGAGTACTTTTCTTTTCAGTCTCTTTCTCCATCCGCTCCTCCACCCCTTTCTCTGCACTTTAGTCAGTCTACATGTAGTACCCAACAGACAACAGCATGTTCCCAATAGGGGTGGTCCTGGGGGCTCTTCAAAAAGGGGAGAATGCGAGTGTAGGAAGATGGTTATCTCCTCCAGTGGGGGGATTAAAGTGTCTACAATTTATATTTTATCTTGCTTTATTTCATTGTCATCATTAAAATGTCAATGGTTCTGTTTCTTTCACTGTTTACCGCTTCACTGTTGGCCCTGTGAGGCCGAGATTTTTGCCTTTTGGGTATGCCATTGTGACGAAGGATTTTATGACTAGGTATGTTGTTATTCTAAAAACTCAATAAAAAGGTTTAAACATAAAAATATATATGTGTGCATGATTGCTATCATGGATATAGTAGGTAGCTGAGTGATATATGTTCAGTGATTGCTAGTAAAAACCCAGAAAAAGGGGGGGGGGGGTTTGAAAACCAAACAATCCAAATATAGAAAATATGTGCTATTGTGTCTACACAGAGTAAAACATATATGCAGTGAGGGAAAAAAGTATTTGATCTCCTGCTGATTTTGTACGTTTGCCCCCTGACAAAGAAATGACCAGTCTATAATTTTAATGGTAGGTTTATTTTAACAGTGAGAGACAGAATAACAACAACGATATCCAGAAAAATGCATTTCATAAAGTTGATTTTCATTTTAATCAGTGAAATAAGTATTTGACCCCTTCGCAAAACATGACTTAGTACTTGGTGGCAATCACAGAGGTTAGACGTTTCTTATAGTTGGCCTCCAGGTTTGCACACAACTCAATAGGGATTTTGTCCAACTCCTATTTGCAGATCCTCTCCAAGTCATTAAGGTTTTAAAGCTGATGTTTGGTAACTCGAACCTTCAGCTCCCTCCATATATTTTATATGGGATTAAGGTCTGGAGACCGGCTAGGCCACTCCAGGACCTTAATGTGCTTCTTCTTGAGCCACTCCTTTGTTGCCTTGGCCATGTGTTTTGGGTCATTGTCATGCTGGAATACCCATCAACGACCCATTTTCAATTTCTGGCTGTTGGGAAGGAGGTTCTCACACAAGATTTGATGGTACATGGCCCCATCCATTGTCCCTTTAATGCAGTGAAATTGTCCTCTCCCCTTAACAGAAAAACACCCCCAAAGCATAATGTTTCCACCTCCATGTTTGACGGTGGAGATGGTGTTCTTGGGGTCATAGGCAGCATTCCTCATCCTCCATACACTGTTTGTTGAGTTTATGCCAACAAGCTCGATTTTGATCTCATCTGACCACAACACTTTCACTCAGTTCTCCTTTGAATCATTCAGATGCTCATTAGCAAACTTCAGATGGGCCTGTACATATGCTTTCTTGGGCAGGGGGACCTTGCGGGTGGTGCAGGATTTCAGTCCTTCGTGATGCAGTGTTACCAATTGTTTTCTTGGTGACTATGGTCCTATCTGCAGGAAAATAGGGTCGTGAGACACAGGAGAAAGGATTGGGACTTTAATGGTGCCGGTCAGAACCCACCTCTGAAAAAATATATTAGACCAAAATGTCTTATAAAAGAAAGATTTTATTTGTACATATTAAAAGATTGCCCAGTTGGGCTAATTTGATGACAACATATATAAAAGATAAAAGCCACACAAAATCCCCATTGAGGCACTAGTAATCCACATCCTAGATCAGGGTTTCTCAACCTTTTCAACACAGAGGAACCCTTGAAATACCTTTCTCACCTCATGGAACCCCTGCTAAAAATGACTATATCTACATCTCCTGATACATTAGTGTGATGGTCAGTGGGAAGAATGCTCTTTATGCTTGTGGTCATTCGGAAGAATTACCCCTTACAGATAGATAGAAGTATCAATGGTGTCAGAGGGAACTTATCTGAGAGGCAGAGATTGCTCATTGTTCAAGGAACCCCTAGCAACCTCTGGAGGAACCAAAGGGTTCCATGGAACCCTGGTTGAGAAACCCTGTCCTAGATGAACAGAAAATCTTAATTTGTCATGGGATACAGTGAATACTCAGTTATGACCAGTAGATGGTATAGGGTGGGAGTGCGGATATGTGGATAATGCTCTAGGTCCTTTCCCAATGCGTTTCACCTTGTTAGGCTTCCTCAGGGGAGACAAAGAAGGAGCTGGGGTGTGTGATCCCTAAAGAAACAAACAAAAACAGTCTTATAGAATATAAAAAAAATACATATCTCTTTTTGTCATGAACCATAATATTATCATTGATCAAAATTAAATATAAACAAAAAATAAAGCAGTAAAGGCATCTTTATCAATTATCTCATTCACAGTGTCCCCATGATATTAGTTATCAAATGACCTTATTGGGCAGAATGAAGGTGTAGCTGATCCACACAATAGGGAGCGGGAAGCTGGAACTTAGGGTAAAGCCCTATTAAAAAAACTTTTTGTTGCAAATAAGTATTCAGCCCATGAATGTCGTACATAGGTTTTGGGCGCATTCGCAAATCAGCGGTAGAGCCAGAAATGGAGAGGCGGTGCCAAAAACACGTGCAATTACCCAGGGGGACGTGCCACAACTTAGCGTCCAAAAAAAAGGGGGAGGTATCCCACCTAATAACAAGTGTAAAAATACAGAATAAATATGCCTGTAATCATTTAACCATCTTTGGCAACATATGGGTAAAAGGATATGGGTACAGCTTTACCTTTACATGAATAGTACCTTTTTGTTATGTCTGTTCCAATGCCCAAACTACTTGGGGACCTGATGTGCCCACGGCCAATGGAGTCACAGGCAGTAAACCACCGCACTGTCACGCTGTCCCTAAACTCAGAATAGGAAGGAGGCACATAGTCAGTATACCCATTAATCATAAATAATGGAAGGAGAGTTCAGAGAAGGCTGATGGTACATTGTCTCGGCTGATGTAATCAGCCCGGCAGCCAATCCCTCACGCTCAGAGTAGGAACAAAGCCCCACCTTCAACCGATAGGGAACAAAGCGTCCATCGGCCGACGGGCACCGTCCGTCCAGAAGCGTGC
>BLSH010260632.1:49931-63818 GCA_018402905.1 Glandirana rugosa
TCGCCTCTCTAAAAGTCAGACGAATGAACGTCGTACATAATAAGAGACAAATGTGTATGTATGGCACTTAAGCTCCCCTACTAAGAGAATATATCTGCCCTCAGGATCTCTGATCTCCTTTCTGGTCTGGAACCCCTACCCTTTAGCCACACCCCTCGTCTTGTCCAGCGCATTCACCAGAAAAAACTGGGGGAATCTCTCGTGGACGAATTTAGGTTTGTAATGGATAGGGAAATGGGTTTCTTGGAGGAGAAGGACATCCACATGCTGCAAGTAAGCAGACTGAAAATCTCTCCGCTTTAAGGGGGAATTAAGACCCTGGACATTGAGAGAAACTAGCTTCAAGGTGTCGGCTAAGTTATGGGAGGTGGTCATGGTGGCGGGTAAGGTCTATATGCGTCACTACGGATCTACTCATCAACTCGTGGGCAGGGAAAGACTCTGGGTCTGCCTCCCACGAAAGCCATGTACTGGAATCTCTCCCTTCCATAGGTAGGAAGCTTCACTGGGCCCTAGAAAAAGAGTACGAGAAAAAGAAGGAAGAGAGGAAAGAGAATATTAAGAAAACAAACATTAAGGAGAGTCGGAGAGGGGAGTGTTGGCCGGTAGCCACCAGTCCCCTCTGTGTCCAGGGGGAGGGAGCTAATAAGTTGGCTCCCGAGCCCCCAGAATGGACCAAATACTTCCGCCTAACCGGCAGAACCTAGTCTGCTCCAGGGAAAACCATTAGATGGTGTCCAAGAGCAGAGGGAGGAGCATGTCCACCACTCCTTCCCCTCGCTAGCCTTAAGATTAATATAAGCCATAAATCAAGTCCCTTAGCCTATCAAACCATAAACGTTCAAGAAAGAAATAGGGCCACTAAAACCCCCCCAGGTGGATGGGAGGACCCGGAGGCGGGGGACCCGAGGGCATGGGGGCCGCACCCAGGCAGCCCTCCTCCGCCCCGACCCCCCCCCAGGACCCGGGGACCGGCCGACAAAGCAAGCCAAATCCAAGTCCCCATGGGTCGGCCAAATAAGGGGCTTCGGCGCCTAGGGCTTTAACAATAGATACATAATTGAAAATAACAGAACAATACTGGACCCTCGTCCCGAATGAGCCAGTAAGGAACCATAAAAATAGGGCCTGGTCGCCCAGGGCCAGACCACGCCCCCCGACCCCTGCCAAAAGTGCAGGGCCGGGGAGGGTGGAGACTGGGCCAGCGCGACCGCCAAACACAGGAGCCCCCCTAAGTATTCAAAAAATATAACAGTAAACCTAACAATGAAGCTAACAGCAATTAGGTTAACAGCAATCAACGGGTATCCTGCAGATCCAGAGGACCGTCAGGATCAGACCGTGGAGAGAAAGTCAATCTGGAAGAAAAGTAGGACCACATCGTGGCAGGAGAGATTAATTTGACTTGTATCAAGGCAATCAGGTCAGGTATCATGTCCTCAGAGTAAACCCAGATGATCAGGGAGAATGGGAGTCTTTAGACCTCTTGGTCTGTTGGTTTAGCCAAACCGGAGGGATTGGGCTCTGAGGTGAGGGGAGCTTGGAAGAGCTTGTGGTTTTCAATTGAAGGGTGGAGGCAGGGTCAAGGGAGATCAGGCCCAATTTAACCAGTAATTGTTCTCCTTCTTGAAAAGTACAGAAGCCATAATTCTTGCTCTTGAGGGAGAAGGAAAGACGAAAAGGGAAGGACCACCAATATTTAATAGCTTTTTGGTTGAGGACTTCGAGAAAAGACTTTAGGGCCCTCCTCTTTTGAATGGTGGCAGGGGAAATATCCGCAAACACTTGAATGGGGGTGACCCAAAAAAGTCAACTGGGATGAGTTCCTGGTAATTTTCATAATCTCCTCCTTGACTGCATAAAAATGTGATTTTACCACAATGTCCCTGGGGAGGCCATCAGAACGAGGGGCCTGGAGATCTCTGTGGGCCCTGTCCAGTTCCAGCCTGTGGTCCAGTATGTTCGGGACCAGTTCCTTGATGAAGGCGCGGACTGTACCCTGGACATCCGAGATGGATTTCAGGAACCCGCGGATCTAAAAGTTATATCTGCGCAAGCGATTTTCAAGGTCCTCAATTTTAGAGAGGGCTGTATCCAGCTGATCCTGCAGGTCCTGAATGTGCGAGGTGTTTTGGTTTGCTCTGGCTATTGTCTGGTCTGTCTTATGTTCTATGGCATCAATCCTGGAACCCAAGTTTTGGAGATCCATTGGGATAGTGGAGGTTATTTTGGAAGTGGTCTGGGTCAGACCCTTAGATAGCATTTTGGAGAAGGTTTCCATCATAAATTTAAGGTCTGAATGAAGTGTCAGTGAGGGGGACCCCAAGATGCCCGGGGTATCTGGAGAGGGGACCCAGTCCCCCGCCGGGGAAGCAAACATCTCCTGTTGGGTCCTCTCCATTGGAGATACTGTAGAAGCTGGCGAAAGGATCTGGGGGGTGTCAAAATCAGGAGCAGGGGGTCCTGGTCCCTGCAAAACCTGAGATCCCCCCTCGACCACAGCCTCCATGTCCTCAGTGTTGTCCTGTAGAGCGGGCTGCGTGCCCGGGGGTGTATGGGTGGTTTTAAGAGATTGCTCCATAAAACCGGGGTGTCTAGAAATGTCTCTCCTGACTGCTGCTGGGTACATATGTGATGAGTCTAGATATTGATTGCTTCAGTGCGGTGTGAAGGGAGCCTGATTTTAGGCTAAAACTGCCACTGGAAACAAAACTGAGCCCAAGAGCCGGTGGGAGCAGATTGAAAGCCAGGAAGAAAGCTTGGAGTGGAGAGACTCCCAGTGGCCTCCAATTCCCTCCTCACTCTGGCTTGTTACAGGCTCAAATGTGGGGCCACAGAGAGTCACCCCTAGAATGCCGGGCCCTGCCTGGAGCCCTCCCCCCTGGGGTAATATGGATCGATCCGCTGCCTCCCTGTACCAATGGGAGGGTGAATGTGGGGTGAAGGGGCTCTTCTGGCTCTGTCAAAAGCTAGTGGAGGGGTAACCCAAAAAGTCACTCCAATGTGGGGTCCGTGTGCCTCGTGCTACACTGTATAGGCCGCAGACACGGCCTTGCCTACCTGCTCAGTCCTAGGCTATCCACATAGGCTGGGGTTTGTCTAACCACTCCCGATCCGTCCCGGAGGGGAGCCGCGGGGAGTGGAAGCTGGAAGCTGGACTTCTAACTGGCTCCTGGGACCGTCTTGTGTATAGGCCACAGCCGCGGCCACAGCTGACTCTGTCCCTGCTGTGGATCCCACGGGGGGACGCAGCTCCGGTGGACACTCCCAGCGATGGACGCTGACGGGGACCCACAGATGGTGGGGTGGGTGACCCTTGTGCGGGCGGCTGGCTGGCTTCAGGGATGAGGCGCTGCGGAGATTACGCCGCCATCTCGGAGGTCCGACACATGAGTACCAATTTTTTATTGAACTTTTCCATAAACTCACCCAGATCTTTCTGTCTGTCCTCAAAAGCAGAATTAGATTATATATGTGGATTATCTGTATGTAGCTGTTTTAACATCTTGTCTATTGCACTAATCTCCTTTTGATAGTGATGATTGAGGATCTCCATCATGCAAAACGAGCATGACTGGTGATTCTCTTCCCATATTTCCTTTATATCAGCACTGACTGCTGGCAGCTTAGGGAAAATTTGGATATGAAGGCTAAAAGGTACACATTTGTGTTCTTTGTATAAATCAAAGTATTGTTTATGCCAATAAGGGGATTATTTCTTATTAATTAATAATTGTTTAACACGTTGAAACCAAGTATTAATATTCTGCTGGCCCGTACTAGCCCCTAGTGTTTCATTCCTAATTTTTGAAGTAAACCCTTCCCACCCTTGACCACAAAAGCTGGCCATGTTCAAATTGCCTGATAATTACTTATAACTGTTCTCTGAGCACCAAGGGAACTACAAGTACCTTCGTAATTCCAAATGTGAATTATTGACCAAAAATCAAGGTATAAACAAGTGATTTAAGATAATCCAGAGACAAATATTTGTCGTTGATATATAGTAGGGCCTTTACGATTTATGTATTTTTGCAGAGTTCAGCCTGAATCCAAAGAGTGGGTATTTGCTTCCCTGAAAATAGTATAATAAATATAGAATAAAGGCTAAATGTTACACCGGCACCCCATCCCTATAGGCATGAGGAAAATAGGGTTGTGACACCCAGGAGAAAGGATTGGGACTTTAATGGTGCCGGTCAGAACCCACCTCGGAAAAAATATATTAGACCAAAATGTCTTATAAAAGAAAGATTTTATTTGTACATATTAAAAGAATGCCCAGTTGGGCTAATATGATGACAATATATATAAAAGATAAAAGCCACACAAAATCCCCATTGAGGCACAAGTAATCCACATCCTAGATGGATGGACAGAAAATCTCCCCCCTTAATTTGTCATGGGATACAGTGAATACCCAGTTATGACCAGTAGATGGTATAGGGTGGGAGCATGGATATGTGGATAATGCTAGGTCCTTTCCCAACGTGTTTCGCCTTGTTAGGCTTCCTCATGGTCCCAGCTGCCTTAAGATCATTGACAAGATTCTCCCGTGTAATTCTGGGCTGTATCCTCACCGTTCTCATGATCACTGGAACTCCACAAGGTGAGACCTTGCATGGAGCCCCAGCCTGAGGGAGATTGACAGTTATTTTGTGTTTCTTCCATTTGCAAATAATCGCACTAACTGTTGTCACCCTCTCACCAAGCTGCTTGACGATGGTCTTGTAGCCCATTCCAGTCTTGTGTAGGTCTTCAATCTTTTCCCTGACATCCTTGGATAGCTCTGTGGTCTTAGCCATGGTGGAGAGATTAGAATCCGATTGATTGATTGCTTCTGTGGACAGGTGTCTTTTATACAGGTAACAAACTGAGATTAGGAGTACTCCCTTTAAGAGAGTGCTCATAATCTCAGTTCGTTACCTGTATAGAAGACACCTGGGAGCCATAAATCTTGCTGATTGATAGGGAATCAAATACATATTGCACTTGTTAAAATACAAATCAATTTATACCTTTTTTGAAATGCATTTTTCTGGATTTTTTGTTGTCATTCTGTTTCTCGTTGTTAAAATAAACCTACCATTAAAATGGTAGACTGACGGGGGCGTGGCCTGATGCGAACGGCTGAGGACGTGAATCTGATGAGCTCCGAGACCATCCACCGCAATCTATTGGAATCCGAGCTCTACAGACCCTGGTGAGAGACATCCACCACCCAGTCCAACTCTCCACATACCCTGCTCCAGCCCAAACCAAAAATTGAGAAACAGAACCGCCAGCTTATGGAGCGACATTAGGCCACCACATCGCTCGGCTCCAGGCCTCACAAACAAGCTATCCGACCAGCTGGCTTCACAAACCTGGGAGCCCCATCCACCATCCAGATCCCCCAGATGACAATTTATGAATAATGAAATACATCCCGAGGTCCCAATTGTGGCCTAGTGCAGCCTCCATCTTGCTACCCGTGGCCCGTGTTACCGCAGCTAAAATCCGCCTGGGGGCATTAAAATCTCATCCTCTGCAGACCCTGCAACACACAAACGTCCCCCCACAGTGATCTGGTGTGGTAAGGAGCGGATATCTGCTTTAATACCCAGCCAGGAGACCTAAGGCCTAATAACGGCAGCCATATTGGTACACCCATACCTTTTGCTATAGCCTGCTGACATCCCAAATTGCTTCCTAAACAAACTGCTCCGCATAGCATCAGGCCTCCAGCGACCTCACACAGTGGCACAGGGACCATTAGCAACCTAACCACCTTCTTAGAAAAAAAAGGGGGCGTGGCTTGGTACCGCCGAAAGCACGGAGAGGGAGCTCTGAGACACCGATACTCATTCCCAGTATTTTCAACTATTTCTCCAGCCAGGTGAGCTCAGCAACATAGCAAGAATATCTCTCCTCTATCCACACACCGCTCCGACCCTGATTCCTAGTTCGACGAACGGGACCGCCCGCGCGCTGCAAGATTTAGCTCGCGGAGTCCAGCAGCCTACAAGGCCGCAACCACCTGGAACCTGCAGATAAGACACCCAGTTAAGAGACCCTCATCCCCAGACACACAAAGCTTAAATTCATCCCCCGAGATCTGCCTTTAAGGGATCTGAGCCTGTCATCACACTCAGACAGAGAGACAAGGACGCGGCCTATTCGGGCCTAACGACTCTCCACGCAAGGGACCCACTTCATACATTCCCCCTGCCAAATCAAAAGGATCACCAACAGTCTCCAAGATACCCAGTCCCACACCGTCCAGTGTCTTCTGCATATTAGTGGGGCAGTAGAGCTTAGTCAGATGATCGGGAGCCGTTCACAGGCGGCCATATTGCTACACCCCAGACTGCCTCACATCCCATAACACTCTTCCCTTGGCTAGCCTGCTACCAAAGCCTTGGCGACAAACCCAACAATACACCAGCATCAAAGTGCTAATTGAGCCCTTTACTAATGCATAAACCACTGAAGACAAATATGACAAGTTGCTAAAAAATCCCTGGCTAAAGCGGCCATCCAGGGCACCAGCTACAAGGGATAAAACTAGCCAGATCACCAGTACCCTGCTTAAACTTCACTACAAGCAATCACCACTACAGGAATGTCCAAACGCAGACAAGAGAGCTAAGCTCCCCGCAAACTGACAGAATTCTTTCCGCCACCAGATCGTGGATCACCTACTGTAAACAATAACGGGCACAGTCCGACGATAAAGGACAATGCGCAATACCCGCAATCCCATGACCTAACTACTGATAGTAGGAGAGGGGACCATGCCATCATCCAGTCCGGCAAAGTCAAAACCTAGACTAACACCAGACGCAGAAGAACAAGACACTGTGGGCACCAGCTTGCAAGTCATTTCCACACAAGAGACATTAGCTAACTCCATTGCAGCGTATCCCATGCAAAACCAACCTGTGCTGGACACCACTTTAAGGGACATGTTGCTTTCCCTGCAAAACTCTATCCACACAGATATTTCCAATATGTTTCACCACTTCCAAACAGAAATGTCCCACATAGGCGAGAGAGTAACCAACATAGAATGCAAGATGGGTGAAGTAACTACATCCTTTAACGAATTAGTGGGTGCGCAAAATGAGGAAGCTGAATATATCAAATGGATGAAGGCCAAGATAGCTGATTTAGAGGACTGTTCCAGAATGAACAATTTAAAAATAAGAGGGGGCGTGGCCGGCTGCTGACAGAGATGGACGCCTGATTACTTTGCTCTGCTCAGCCAAAGACTCCCAGCAACTTTTAAGCACTTTCCAGCATAGGAGTTTTGTTCTAAATAGACTTAGAATCTGCCCAACTGTGCCCACTATAACTGGGTGAAGTTTGCGGTTCGTCGGTGCGGGACCCTGGACACGAGGCCCGCCGGACACTGCGGTCGCAGGGAGACTGATAATAATGCTATAATCTGCATCCATTAGCGATCATATCAGCCTGACCTCCTCTTCTGACAAGCCACCCGGCATCCTCAATCAATTCCACTCCTGAGAGGTAAATTTATTTCCCCTAAACCTCGGGAAAAGCCGGGGGACTGGAAGGCCGTTCACCTCAGCGCAAGTCCCTGATTCGGCGGCCGCCATCTTGCGACCTAGATGGAAGTGCAAGACCGCGGCCTCTAGTTTCCCGTGCCTCCTACGCTTCTACACCCAACCACCCAGCGTCACACAGAGGTGTCACTGCCGAAGCCCCGCTAGTGCCTATCACGGGGAAGGAGCGGTGACATTCCCCTACCTGGCCGGGTGTTCCTCCAGCGGCAGCTCTGTGGCTCGGTCCTCACATCCCGCCCGCCATCCAGGCAGACCGCACAGACTCTCCAGCCTAGTCCCCAGGGAGCGGATTCCAAGCGTGCGCGCGGACACAGAGCGGGTCTTGGTCTCTCTCAGCAGAGATATCATCCGCCAAAACCGCATCACAAATATACCCGCGGATGTAGATCTGAGAGGTAGTAGCTAATTGAGACCCCGGTCTTGGCCTGCTTACAAGTGCTCCTACTCATTCTTATATATACGCAACCATATACAGGCCATACGTCAGCCATATACAGGCCATACGTCAATTCTGCTTGGTGGGCCCTCTGCTGTTCCATATCTGTGCAGTTCCACCCCCACCTTTCTCTAGGTCACAAATAGTCTCCCCTCTACGGATCCACAGTATTGCATCGGCTGAGCATCTCTACATATCTCACATCTTGCAGTGGGGTTTGGGAGGCACTGCCAGGGGCAATTTGGGGTATCCCCTCCTAAAGAGAGGTGCTTGTCCTGGGTTGCCTAATACCAGGAACTGACTTTTACTTTCATCTCAAACCTTTTTCACGCAACCCACTAGGCAGGGGCATGCCCAAACTGAATCAGGCCAAGAAAGGTTCAAGTAAACATATTACCGACTTTTTTTCTGTCAGAAGACATGCTGCAAGCCTCTAAAGGACCCAGTTCGGCTCCACCACCCGCACCATCCACGGCAGCGGAGGAGTTAAGCCCACACATTAGTATACCTGAAGAAATGGATAGCTCTGAACAGTCGGCCCATCCCCCTCAGATGTCACCCTCTGAGAGAAGCAAGAGAGCAGCCCAGTCTCCTGCACCCTCTCCCTCTAAGGTCCCACTTTACAAGAAACAACATTGGGATTCTAGCCAGATTGCTCCTAGGACCCAGGACTCGCTGGCGGTACGACCACCTGGCGTAGACTGCAGAGGTAGCAGGAACGTCGAACTAGGTACTGAACAGAAAGTTCACGATCTTAGAAATGAACTGCGGTCGTCTGTAACAATCTTACAATCCAGAGTGGAACAGATAGAAGTCCGCACTGAAGATCTTGAAAGACAAGTCATGGATCAAGCTGCAAGGACGATGGAGACGTCAGATGCGGTCCACCAGCATGCGGATGACATCCACTACCTGCAAGCGAAAGTGGCCGACCTTGAGGATCGCTCCAGGAGGAACAACATCAAATTCAGAGGGATACCAGAATCGGTCAAACCGGCGGAGCTCATGACATACCTCCAACAACTATTCCTCAAACTTATACCACAACTTTCACACTCCGAGATGACTATAGACCGTGCTCATAGGATCGCCAAACCAAATCATCTCCCGGAAACGGTCCCAAGAGATGTCTTGGCGCGCATTCACTTCTATCAGGTGAAAGAAAAGTTGATGTTCGCAGCGCGCATCCACAAATCTCTTCCAGAACCGTACGACAACATAGCGCTTTTCACGGACATCTCCGCAGCCACCGCTCGGAACCGCAGGGAATTTAACCAAGTTACAGCGACCCTGCGGGAACGAAACATACCATACAAATGGGGCTTTCCGGCGAAATTGATCGTCACATATAACTACCAACCTACTAATATTCTCTCCCCCAAAGAAGGTATGAAGAGATTGGTTAACTGGGGTATCATTCCGTCACAACCTCCTCAAGAAGTCAGGCGAGGTTATCAACAACCCGGCCGCGGGCGTTCATTCCATCACAGACCACCAAGTAGCGACCAGCACCGCATAGGATACTGATTACTCCTACCAGGCCCTAGCCTGGCATCGCTTTCAACGTTGTCTACATCATAAGGAGCAACGGAGTCTTAGTTGAACACTCTCCATTTAGTTCTGTCTCTGTCATTTTCGGTTTATCTCTATTAACCCCAGTTTTTAGAAAAAGTGCTACGCACTTTCTGGTACAGGTATTTTACTACACAGGTACTTTACTACGAAGGTGAGCTACTATAGATAACACTTACTACATATTTGTTTAATTTTGTTTTTTTTTTTTGTTTTTGTTTTTATTGTTCTCTTCCCCTTTTTTCAGTTGGTCACACACTCCATCGGATCCTAAGTGTAACAACATACATTACGGTCTGAATATTTCTGTATATTTTTCTCTGTAAAGTGTATGTAACGCTCGCAGGGCAGCAGGTGCATTCCTTTTCTTCATCTCCCAAAGAACTCTGTTGACTCAACTCAAAGTAAACATGGCCCTTAATATCACCTCCCTTAATGTTAAAGGTCTTAATTCGCCCTTCAAACGGCAACTTTTTTGGAAAGAGGCACTTAGAAGAAGGGCTGATGTCATTTGCGCCCAAGAGACACATTTTGCAGCCTCTAAAGTGCCTACTTGTAATCACAAGCAATTCCCACAGATTTTTCTGTCAAATTCACCAAAAAAAAAGCAGGCGTACTAGTCGCCATACGGTCCACAATGACCTTCGACTTACGGTTCTCCGAGGTCGATCCCCACAGCAGGTACATTATCCTACATGCCTCCTTTAATGGTCATTTACTGACCCTAGTGAATATTTATACCCCCAACACCTGTCAAACACAGTTCTATAAACTAATTGCAGAAAAAATAGCTCCCTTCAGGCAACATCCCCTCATTATATGTGGGGACTTTAATCACGTAATTGATGCGACCCTAGACTCGTCCAACCCCTTCAGAAAAAAATCCACGGCCTTGTCTAATTTTCTGGCTACAGAAGACCTTTATGACGCTTGGCGTTGTCTTCACGATATAGAAAAGGACTTCACCTTCTACTCTCACACCCATAATGCCTACTCAAGGATAGATATGTTTCTGGTAGACAAAATTACCTTACAATCCATCCAGGAGGCGACCATTGGTAACATTACATGGTCTGACCATGCCCCTATAACAATCAAGGTATTTCCCAAAAACAACATGTCCGGGTGCAAACGATGGAAACTCAATACCTCCCTCCTGACAAACCCCCTCTACCAGAGACATATTGATTCCGCCATTACAGACTTTTTTCAACTTAACGCGCACTCTGTAACGAGTCCTACTATTTGCTGGAATGCCCATAAGGCAGTTATTAGAGGTCTCCTCATGAAATTTGGGGCCCAGGAGAAGAAAAAACGTAACGCTACTACCTTTCTACTACTCAATCAGATCAAATCCCTTGAACAAGCTCATAAAGCAAATACAAGCTCTTCTCTAGGGGACGATCTACGAAACCTGAGACTGAAACTGAGCGAACACCTTCACTCAAACTTTGACCTAACTCTCAAACAATTGCGTTTGAACTTTTATGCCAATCATAACAAACCTGGAGCTTGTCTTGCCAAACAACTAAAAAGGCACTTAGGCCAAACAAAAATTCCCTATCTCCTCTCCCGTACCAATACCCGCCTTTACAACCCTAAAGACATAGCTGACCGCTTCAGCCAATTCTACACACAATTATACAACTTAGCCGAGTCAGGGGGGACAGCAACGCCTACTCCGCAGGATATCTCAAGCTTTCTAGACACACTTAATCTGCCAGCCCTTTCTCATGAAGAATTACAAGACGTGTCTGCCCCCTTTACTGAAGAGGAACTCAAGAAAGCAATAATGTCCCTACCTTTACATAAAGCACCAGGGCCTGACGGCTTTAGTAACGAATACTATAAAAACTTTGTGCTCACATTAACCCCATTCTTATTACCAGCATTCAACCACATCTTACACTCGGGGCTGATCCCGGAGGAATCACTGGCCGCATCAATAATCACCATCCCTAAACCTGGCAAAGCCACAGAGGACCCAGCTAATTACAGGCCAATCTCTCTCCTAAACACGGACACAAAACTTTATGCTAAACTTCTAGCAGCCCGCCTAGCCTCTGTAATCTCCCAACTTGTACATCCGGACCAAGTGGGCTTTATAAATGGCAGACAGGCTTCGGATGGCACAAGGAGATATATAGACCTCCTTCAATGGGTGGAGAGGAGTGGAACGCCTTCTCTGTTCGTTTCGCTTGACGCGGAGAAGGCGTTCGACAGGGTAGATTGGAGCTTCTTGAAAGCGGTACTACTAAAATTTGGCATATCTGGCACACTTCTAGGAGCCATCATGGCTCTGTACTCAGCTCCAAATGCCAGAGTGCTCTATTCGGGTATTTTCTCTGAATCTATTAGAATTTCTAATGGCACACGTCAGGGCTGCCCACTATCTCCATTAATCTTCGCTTTAATTATGGAACCCTTAGCGGTGGCCATTCGCTCACATGATTCTATCCATGGGGTGTCCATTACCTCCTGCAAACATAAAATAGGTCTCTACGCAGATGATGTGATCATTTCCATCACAGATCCCCTGCTGTCGCTGCCACATCTACATCAAACACTAGACCTATTTAGCAAGGCTTCCCTATACAAAATGAACTACTCCAAATCGGCTATGATTGGTGTAAATCTTGATCCCGAATCCAAAAGTGGCATCACAAATATCACATCCTTCTCCTGGGCTCCTAATTCGACACTCCCATACCTGGGGATTTCTCTGATTGCACCCTCCTCCCGTATGCTTTCACAAAATTTTGCTCAGTTGTTGGACAAGTTACACAAGGTGACACATAATTTGAGAGATGTCAAAGCTTCCTGGGTGGGGCGTATAGCGCTGTCCAAAATGTATCTATTACCACACATACTCTACCTTTTCAGGACTCTACCTGTACCCTTTTTAAGATCTCAGATTGGTAAATTACAAGCACTTGTGTCTTCATTTATATGGAACAATAAACATCCGAGGATTAAAAGAGCTACTCTGTGCTCACCCACGGCTGTAGGAGGCATGGGAGCACCTGACATCAGCGCTTATTATAAGGCAACTATTCTTGCACAAGCAAAAAGCTGGTGGGCTCCAACCACACGTTTTCCATGGCTACAAATTGAGTCTGCAGCATTGACGACAGACCCTAAGCATACCCTTTTCAGCCTATTGCTCCAGAAACAAAAGCAACACAACTTCCTGTATTCTGTGAACGCCACAACTACAGTGTGGCACTCACTCTTGCAATCTGCGGGCGGAATTTCTACAGAAGTGCTCAAAGATTTATCAGTTCTAACGCTTCAGGCCGTCATGCCAGACATCTCCCTTGCCAACTGGGCGCAAGCAGGAATTTCTTCATTAGCCCTGTTATATGATCACAACGGACTCCTCTCTTTTCCACATCTGCAGAATAAATTCCAAATCCCATCTAGAGATCTTTTCAAATACCTCAGAGTTCGCTCCTTTCTCTCCAAATGCTCTCGCTCCAGCAACCCGCTTATGAAGCAGGTCATACGTTTTTTCCTCAATACTCAGCCCACGAAAAAAGGCACTGCTTTCTTCTACAAGCTACTGACGGATAAATATACTGACACAAAGCCAAGCAGCTTCCTTAAATGGGAACACCAGCTACAATGCACGTACACTCTCCAAGAGTGGCTTAGTTCCTTGCGATTCCCATTAAAATTCTCCAAATGTCTATCCCACTGGGAAGGAGTCCAAAAGTTACTGCACAACTGGTATCTTACTCCAGCAAAACTCGCCAATATATATTCATCACACTCGGCTCTTTGCTGGAGATCCTGTGGTATGATAGGTTCGTCCATGCACATATGGTGGTCCTGCCCCAAACTGACCAATTTTTGGTCTGAAGTAGCAAAGTTCCTGTCGGACTTGTTGAGTTTACCTGTAACCCTCTCTCCTCAACTCATTCTATTTGGATTGGACCTGGAGTCCTGGCCATTTGACACCCATGCTCTGGCAACCCATGTTCTTATTGCCGGCAGACTTTCCGTAGCTAGGAGATGGAAATCGACAGATCCCCCATCTATAGGGGACATACACTCTTCATTAAACAACCAATGTCTCATGGAATTCATGTATGCCAAGGCACACCTGCAAGTCCCACTCTTCCAGAGAAGATGGATCCGTTGGTTACAACACCCCAAGTGTAACCTGCAACACTAAGCAGAGTCACTACTCGAGCGACTGTGAACGGTTTTTAAGGGTTTCATTGTATCTATCTGCTTGCATTAGCTAACGGCTACTTGGCATTTTCCATGCTGCACTGTGCTAGCGGAGGGCGCTGACCCTCTCTCAGG
>BLSH010260632.1:68200-81399 GCA_018402905.1 Glandirana rugosa
ACACCGTGTGATTCGTGCCTGTTGTCTTTCTCCTCCTCTCTTGACAGACTCCTGAACTCTTGGTTTTAACACACAATTTTGGTTCTCAAGTCCTCAGACAGTTCTCTCCTCCTCTTTCTGTTGTCCGTGCTTAGTGTGCCACACACAGACACACAATGCAAAGACTAAGTAAACTTCTCTCTTTTATCTGCTTTCAGGTGTGATTTTTATATTGCCCACACCTGTTACTTGCCCCAGGTGAGTTTAAAGAAGCATCACATGCTTGAAACAATCTTATGTATCCACAATTTTGAAAGGGTGCCAATAATTTTGTCCAGCCCATTTTTGGAGTTTTGTGTGACATTATGTTCAATTTGCTTTTTTCCTCCCTTTTTTTGTTTTGTTCCAATACACACAAAGGGAATAAATACGTGTATAGCAAAGCATGTGTTACTGCAATACTTTTCTGTTAGAAATACTTGATTTTCTGGAAACATTTCTGGGATACAAACAATTTCGGCCATGACTGTATACGTGGTGAATGTATTAAAATGAGCTCACAGGCGAAATGCCAGAGGACAAAGCAGCTTAACGAAATCCTTACATCCATCAAAAATCTAGAGAAAACAAACAAACTTACACCCACTCAAGCTACTAGCGATAAGCTTTTTATTGCTAGAAACGGCCTGAGAACATTTCTCAATGCCAAATACGCTAAAAACCTGGTGAAATGACGCACCACATTTTACTTGGTGGGTAATAAAGTGGGCAAACTTCTGGCAAGCCAAATAAAACAAAACAGAATTAAGCAAAACATTCCCCACATCCAGAATCCCCTTTCCGGAGAAAAGCTCTATCACCCTAAGGAAATAGCAAATGCTTTCAGATCCTACTACAGCGCCCTATACAACCTACAAGATGCTCCCTGCACCAATCAACCCACCGAAATAGTGATTTCTGATTTTCTAAAACACATAGACCTTCCCAAACTCTCTTCTTCCCAACCGGAGTCCTTAAACGCCCCTATTACGGAATCAGAAATAACTAAAATTTTAACATCACTTCCAAACGGCAAAGCCCCCGGTCCGGACGGCTTCTCAGCCAAATACTACAAGCTTTTTGATAAAATTTTGATTCCCCACATGAAACTTGTATTTAACGCTACGATGTCCTCTGGCTCTTTCCCTGGGGAAATGCTAGCCGCACATATAATTACAATCCCAAGACCAGGAAAGGATCCGGTTTCCCCTTCAAACTTTCGCCCCATCTCCCTACTTAACATAGACCTAAAAGACCTAAAAATTTATGCTAAACTACTGGCCCAGAGACTCTCATCCTTCATGCCTCTTCTAATACACCAAGATCAGGTAGGCTTCATTCAAGGGAGGCAAGCCCCATGTGCAATGCGAAAATTAGTTAATCTTATATACCACGCAAAAACAACAAAGATCCCTTCACTCTTTGTCGCACTAGACGCTGAAAAAGCCTTCAATAGGATTCACTGGGGATATCTGAAACAATCCCTCACGAAATTTGGATTCTCAGGCAACATTGTATTGGCAATCCTCGCACTATACTCCAACCCCTCCGCTCGCATATTCACGAATGGAGTTTTTTCAGATCCGTTTAAAATAACAAATGGTACAAGACAGAGTTGCCCCCTCTCCCCCTTAATTTTCACCTTATTGATGGAACCTCTAGCCCAAAAAATTTGCAATTCCACCAAAATCTCTGGCTTCAACATTAAAGACCTAGACTGCAAACTTACCTTGTTCTAACGAAACCGGATCCTTCCCTCTACAATGCCTGTGATATTCTAGATACTTTCAATGTATATTCATATTATAAAGTCAATGATAGTAAATCTAACATTATGGCTATAAATGTACCTGCATCTACCAAAAAAACCCTCCAGGTCAAAAATAACTTCCGATGGGTATCCAATGCCATGCCCTGTCTGGGTATTTCATTAGCAGCCCAACCTTCCAACCTTTTTGAGAGTAACTACCTGCCTTTCCTTAACTCCTGCAAACATGACCTTCAAATGATAGGGAAACAGTACCTCTCATGGGCAGGAAGAGTAGCAGCCTTCCAAATGGCAATCCTTCCAAAACTCCTCTATCTCTACAGGGCCTTGCCTATCAAGGTTCCCGACTCCTTTTTCAACAATCTGAAACAGATTGTAAAGACTTACATATGACAATCACAAAAACCGTGCTGTTCATACAAAGCTACCACTAAACACAAATCCATGGAAGGCATGGGAGTATCGGACACCAAAGACTACTATGTAGCGGTGATCCTTGATCAGATCAGACACTGAATTACACCATCCTTTAATAAACAATGGTGCCTAATTGAACAAAATTTAATTCCGGACAGTGATCTAAGCTCTCTTATTATAGCCCACTCACTTTCCATTAAACAGTATCACACCAGCCACCCCACTGTAACTGCAGCCATAGCGGCGTGGAAATATTTTTCACCTACACACCAACCTTACTTTGGATGTCCAAAGAGTTCCACTTCCTTTAGAAACACTCAAATTCATCCTCCCAGAAATTTCCCTCACACACTGGGAACACATTAAAAGACAACCTCTAAATAATCTGTTGCAACACAACCAGATTTTGAACTTCTCAACAATCCAAAACCAACGCCAAATTCCTACAAAAGGCTTACACACCTATATGCAAATAGCCTCCTACTTAAAAAAGAATCCGGAACTTCACATAACAGTACCAAAAAAGGCATGGGAATTCTGGACATCAGAGTCCTTAAATCAGAAAGGGATAGCCACATTATACAATCTCATACACAACAAATTGTCATTTGACAAACTACCCGCTTATGTTAGATGGGAAAGAGATCTCCAAGCAACCTTTACAAATAAACAATGGCAATGGGTCATTAGCCACAACCTATCCACCTCTAAATGTACTAACTACTGGGAATTATCACAGAAAATCCACCACAGGTGTTATCTCACTCCAGTTCAACTCTGTAAATTTACTAACTTAGACGATGACCATTGCTGGAGAGGCTGCTCTCAGTCAGGTTCAATCCTCCATATCCTATGGAAATGCCCCCATATTGTTCCATTCTGGAAGAAAGTTTTCTCCCTGATATCTGACATTACTGGCATAATAACCAAACCTTCACCCCCTCTGGCCATACTTAGCATTGGGATAGAAAACTTCCCACGTGCCCTTAGAACTATGGTGATGCACATACTTTTTGCCACTAGACTGCTTATTATGCGCAAATGGAGATGCACATCAGTCCCAAATATTTCTGATGTTAAACTGCAGCTGAACCTAGTCAAAGACCTTGAAATGCATGCAGCTCTACAATTCGATGCATATGAAAAATGTATGTCAGCGTGGAACCCCTGGATAACACTCCTAGGGGTGTAACACCACATTTGACTACTAATAAGTTTGTAATATTTTTTCTCTGTGAATGTACCTTTTCGTACTCATCTGTATTTGTTACGCTGATACCAGTCAGTGTTTCCTGTATTGACTTCTAGCAACAATAAAAATATATATAAAAAAAGACTTCAAATGTGTTCTTCAGATCTAAAAAAAAAAAAAAAAATGGTAGACTGACCATTTCTTTGTCAGTGAGAAAATGTACAAAATCAGCAGCGGGTCAAATCATTTTTCACTCACTGTATGTATGTAAAAATGCTAAAGGACCAATAGAACACAGAATAAAATAGAAGTGTAAATGGGCATATTCCTAAATTGGATGGAAGAAATTGCAATATAGATGCTGAAAGATGTGAAACCATAATAAAATAACCCCTAAAGAGGGCTAGTGAAAATTAGTTTAAAAACTGCAAGGACAAAAGGTGTGGATAGAATACCTCATTCTGTATGATATGGGCATGATCCAGGATGTGTTGCAAAAAATCCCAGTGTAGGGAGGGGGGAATGGGTGGAGAAAAGGAAAGACAGCGTAGTCCATAAGATGGTGGTATATATAGTGACAGAGTAAAATGGGTTACTCCCAGCATCACGACGGCTGTCACGCACCTGATGGTGGAGTCTGTCTTAAGCAGGAAGCAACCACTCTTACGGCACTGGTTTGGGAACACTTGGTAGGACAGACAGGGAGTTCGGAAGCACAGGGGGGCATGAGGGTTGGACTGGTTCACTGATGGTGGTGTGAGAGGACCAGTAGAGGCTTGTGCAGATAGTAGAATAGTGGTACAGGCTGGGGTCAGCAACTGGCTGGCAAGTGGTACAGATGGTTCAGGCAGAAGAGTCATCGGGTACAGGCAGGGTCATCAACAGGCGGGCAGCAGGATACACAAGGATCAGACAGAAGAGTTGTCGTGGGCAAGCTGGGGGTCAGTGCAGGCAGAGATCAATCAAAGTCAAAAACAAGCCGGGTCACAGGAACAGATAATCAGGATACAGGTCACTCTGGAACACACAAACGCTGTAGAATGGACAGCACTGGCTGCAGGGTGCTGTCTGCTTAAATGGGGCCATTTGGCGCCAATGGCGGCGCACACGTGCACAGGTGCACGTGAACGCGCACAGGCACACGTGCACGGACACGGTTTTAAGGCACAGTCATTTCCTAACACCAGCGTTCACAATGAGGGGAGGAACCAGCACCTGGGAAACATTGTTGCCCTTGCACTTGTTGCCAACATCTCCCTCGTAGAATGAACACCAGTGTCGGAACCACGCGGCAGCATGATGGCATCACACAAATTGACATCACATGTCCGGCTTGGGATGTTTGTATGTGAAACAGGGATGGAGACATATGACCTACATGTCATTGCCTCATATAAAGTCACAAAAAAACCCTTTCTAAAAAAATTGAACTATGATTGTATATAATTAAAAAAAAAGTGAATACTTATCTGACACACCATTACCAGTAGGTGAACCACCAAAATAAGGGCAATCTCATTCTGCACCCAGTACCATAATGGTCCAAGGAGTGGAGGGAGGGTAGGATAAAGATAAGAATTGAATGAAAGTGAGACTAAGAACAAACAAACAAAGAAACAAGAGAATCTTGTGGCCAACAAGAGGCTAATGGAGCAGTCAAAAAGAGAAACAATAAGCGTATCAAACATAATTCATGAAAGTTCTAAAACACCCCCAACACCATACACCTAGGTGTGGGGGGTATAAGTACATTTAGAATCACCAAGGGATATTGTTAGGTGGTGTTAGAAGATAAGTAGAAATAGATCTTATAAGGTGTAGGCCTGCCAACATGTAGCGTAGCTGGGGGGACAAAAAGTATTAGTAACAGTAGAGCATGGGTAACTAAGCAAAACTATAATCAAGATACCAAACCAGTATATGCTAGGTGTACAGGGGTGAATTGGGGGAGTAATCTAAATAATTCCACCCTCCATATAACAAAAAAGAAGAGAAACAATCTATACATGGCCCCAACTCGCGCTCATCAGGATAATGGAAGGGAGGGAGATAAGGGCAAAGAGGAAGGAGAAAAGGAAGGGGAGGTGAGTGTAAGAGGGGGAATAAACCTTGAACTAACTCAACTAAGTCAATTCCACCCTGTCAGATCAGGGAGTAAGAAAAATACAACGCACTAGAATATACAGTTGTGCTCATAAGTCTGCATACCCTGACAGAATTTATGATTTCTTGGCCATTTTTCAGAGAATATGAATGATAACACAAAATGTTTCTTTCACTCATGGTTAGTGTTTGGCTAGAGCAATTTATTATCAATCAACTGTGTTTACTCTTTTAAAATCATAATGACAACAGAAACTACCCAAATGACCCTGATCAAAAGTTTACATACCCCAGTTCTTAATACCGTGTATTGCCCCCTTTAACATCAATGACAGCTTGAAGTCTTTTGTGGTATTTGTGGATGAGGCTCTTTATCTTCTCAGATGGTAAAGCTGCCCATTCCTCTTGGCAAAAAGCCTCCAGTTCCTGGAAATTATTGGGTTGTCTTGCATGAACTGCACATTTGAAATCTCCCCAGAGTGTCTCAATGATACTGAGGTCAGGAGATTGAGATGGCCACTCCAGAACCTTCACTTTATTCTGATGTAGCCCATGACAGGTCGACTTGGCCTTGTGTTTTGGATCATTGTCATGTTGGAATGTCCAAGTATGTTCCATGCACAGATTCCTGACTGATGAATGCAACTGTTCCTCCAGTATTTTTTGATAACATACTGCATTCATCTTGCTATCAATTTTAACAAAATTTTCTGTGCCTTTGTAGCTCCCACATCCCCAAAACATCAGCGATCTAAATGGCCTCACAGGCCTTGTTGACTCCTCTCCAATTGAAGCATTTATGGTTGTGGCCAAAAAGTTAAATTTTGGTCTCATCACTCCACTTTGGTCTCATCACTTTGTGCCAGATGGTTTGAGGCTTGTCTCTGTGCTGTTTGGTGTATTGTAAGCAGGGTACTTTGTGGCATTTGCATAGTAATGGCTTTCTTCTGGTGACTCGACCATGCAGCCCATCTTTCTTCAAGTGCCTCCTTATTGTGCATCTTGAAACAACCACACCACATGTTTTCAGAGAGTCCAGAAGTTATTTGTGGGTTTTTCTTTGCATCCCAAACAATTTTCCTGGCAGTTGTGGCTTAAATTTTAGTTGGTCTACTTGACTGTGGTTTAGTTTCAACAGAACCCCTCATTTTCCACTTCTTGATTAGAGTTTTAACACTGCTGATTGGCATTCTCAATTCCTTGGATATATTTTTTACATCCCTTTCCTGCTTTATACAGTTCAAATACCTTTTCCCGCAGATCCTTTGACAATTCTTTTGCTTTCCCCATGACTCAGAATCCATGAAGTCAGTGGAGCACTGGATGAAAGATGCAAGTGCCTGTCAGGAGTCCAGAAACTCACTGACCTTTTATACACACACAGTAATTACAAGCAAACAGATCACAGGTGAGGATGGTTACCTTTAATAGCCATTCAAACCTCTTTGTGTCAACTTGTGTGCATGTTATCAGGCCAAAATCACCAGGGTATGAAAACTTTTGATCGGGGTCATTTGGTAGTTTCTGTTGTCATTATGATTTAAAAAAGAGTAAACACAGTTGATTGATAATAAATGGCTTCAGCCAAGCACTAACCATGTCAAAACCACTAAACAATGTCTAAACCGCTGGCAACAAAAGTGAGTACACCCCTAAGTGAAAATGTCCAAATTGGACCCAAAGTTTCAATATTTTATGTGGCCACCATTATTTTCCAGCACTGCATTAACCCTCTTGGGCATGGAGTTCACCAGAGCTTCACAGGTTGCCAGTGCATTGCTCTTCCACTCCTCCATGACGACATCACAGAGCTGGGGGATGTTAGAGAACTTGCGCTCCTCCACCTTACATTTGAGGATGCCCCGCAGATGCTCAATAGGGGTTAGGTCTGGAGACATGCTTGGCCAGTCCATTACCTTTACCCTCAGCTTCTTTAGCAAGGCAGTGGTTGTCTTGGAGGTGTGTTTGGGGTCCTTATCATGTTGGAATACTACCCTGCAGCCCAGTCTCCGAAGGGAGGGGATCATGCTCTGCTTCAGTATGTCACAGTACATGTTGGCATTCATGGTTCCCTCAATGAACTGTAGCTCCTCAGTGCTGGCAGCACTCATGCAGCCCCAGATCTTGACACTCCCACCACCATGCTTGACTGTAGGCAAGACACACTTGTCTTTGTACTCCACACCTGGTTGCTGCCACACACGCTTGACACCATCTGAACCAAATAAGTTTATCTTGGTCTCATCAGACCACAGGACATGGGTCCAGTAATCCATGTCCTTAGTCTGCTTGTCTTCAGCAAACAGTTTGCAGGTTTCTCATGCATCATCTTTAGAAGAGGCTTCCTTCTGGGATGACAGCCATGCAGACCAATTTGCTGCAGTGTGCGGCATATGGCCTGAGCACTGACAGACTGCCCCCCATCCCATTCAACCTCTGCAGCAACTCTGGCAGCACTCATATGTCTATTTCCTAAAGACAACCTCTGGATATGATGCTGAGCATGTGCACTCAACTTCTTTGGTCGACCATGGCGAGGCCTGTTCTGAGTGGAACCTGTCCTGTTATACGGCTCTATGGTCTTGGCGACTGTGGTGCAGCTCAGTTTTAGGGTCTTGGCAATCCTCTTATAGCCTAGGCCATCTTTATGTAGAGCAAAATTCTTTTTTTCAGATACAGTTTAAGCGAAGTGGTGTGGTGACACAGATATCATCTAGCACCTCATCCCGTATATACTTATGAACAAAGGGAAAGAATAGGGGAATGGGGAATTGGGAAATGGATGGACTGAAAAGGGATTATCACGGTGCTTAACATTCATAACAGAACAGCGATTACATAAAAAGTAATAGTTTATTACAATAAATGTAATCTCTGTTCTGTTATGAATGTTAAGCACCATGATAATCCCATTTCAGTCCATCCATTTCCCAACTCCCTATTCCCCTATCCCGTCTCTTTTTTTTCAGATCATCAGAGAGTTCTTTGCCATGAGGTGCCATGTTGAACTTCCAGTGACCAGTATGAAAGAGTGAAAGCGATAACACCAAATTTAAAATGCCTGCTGCCCATTCACACCTGAGACCTAATTGGTCACAATTTGGACATTTTCACTTAGGGATGTACTCACTTTTGTTGCCAGCAGTTTAGACATTAATGGCTGTGTGTAGTTATTTTGAGGGGACAGCAAATTTACACTGTTATACAAGCTGTACACTCGCTACTTTACATTGTAGCAAAGTGTAATTTCTTCGGTGTTGTCACATGAAAAGATATCATAAAATATTTACAAAAATGTGAGGGGTGTACTCACTTTTGTGAGATACTTTACACACACACACACACACACACCGGCGATCGAGTCTGCCCTACCCACTCCCTGCCCCCCCCCCCCAGAACACAGTGAGCATGCAAGCATGCCTCTGGCAGCACGCGCGCGCTCACAATGCTAGTCATCACCGCTGCCGTCAGGTGTGGGCGGTTTGCGATAACGAACCACTTTGCCGCAGTCACGCTGCGGCGGGCGGGCAGCAAGTGCTTAAATATTGTGCTTGATGGGTCCCCTTAGTATGGATCTCTGTGATGTTTAGAACAGTGGCACCGCAAAATTACATTTGTAAAGGAAAAATTGTCATTTAAAATCGGTCGTGGCTGGAATGCATTGCTGGTTCCCTGCAATATAGATAAAGATCACTGAAAAAGCATTGTGTTGGGGGTCCCAACCAGTCCATACCAGGCCCTTCGGGTCTGGTATGGATTTTAAGGGGAACCCCACACCAAACTGATAATAAAAAATTGTGTTGGGCCCCCCCCCAAAATCCAAACCAGACCCTTATGCGAGCACGCAGCCCTGGCATGGCGGGGGTTGGGGACGAGTGAGTGTGCCCCCTCCGAACCTTATCAGGCCACATGCCCTCAACATGGGGAGGGTGCTTCGGGGTCTGGTTTGCATTGTGGGGGGACCCCAACGCCATTTTTCCTAAAATTTGGCATGGGATTCCCCTTAAAATACATACCAGACCTGAAGGGCCTGGTACGAACTTTGCGGGGGACCCCTACTCAACATTTCTGTTTCATTTTGGCGTGGAGTTCTTCTTAAAATCTATGCCAGACCCTTCCGAGTGTGCATGCACTGTATATAGTCTACACAGTGGTGTAGTGGTTAGCACTTTCGCCTGGGAGCAAATAGGTCACTGGTTCAAATCCCAACTACAACACTACCTACCTGGAGTTTGAATGCTCTCCCTGTGCCTGTGTGGGATTCTTCCAATTTCCTTCCAAAGACATGCAGGTGGGTAAATTAGATCCTGTTTAAATTGGCCCTAATATATATATGAATGTGAATTAGGGACCATAGATTGTAAGCTCCTTGAGGGTAGGGACTCATGTGAATGTACAATATATATGTAAAGCAACAGCACTATATAAGTACCTGAAATAAATAAATACACTGAATGCAGTGCATTATATATATACTGTACATATATATGCCACTGCCTAACCTTTTGCTATCTCCGCAAATGTTTTCACTATATTCGGCCTCTGTGTAAATGGCCTTATATAGCGTGGGTGTGGACTCAGACCCGCTGAGCAATGATTGGCCAAAGGCACCCTTCCTTTGGCCAATCATGGCTCTCACAGCAGAGCATGTTGTGATTGGCAAAATGCACCCTTCCTTTGGCCAATCATGGCTCTCACAGCAGAGCATGCTGTGATTGGCCAAAGCACGCAGGTCATGTGCATTCTTTGGCCAATCAGCAGGCGGCATTCCCCCACACAGCACCCCATAATGTTCAGGATTCGGCAACCCCCCACTGTTCGATTCGAACATACTTTTAAGTCGAACCGTGGGACCATCCCTATTGGCCATGGATGTACATCGCGACACACTTTTTTAACATAAAAGATGGGACAAAAAATGTCTCCATTTTTAAATACATTTTTACACGTTTTAGGTGAATGGGCATGATGTACCCCAATACACATTCACATAGGTGGCCAGGATTTGGTAGCCCCCTTGGTAAGGGGGGGCTTCCACATTTCAATCAGCCCCCCAACCACCACGGTTGTCAGGAAGAGGCCCTTGTCCCCATCAACATAGGTACAAGAGGCTTTGAGGGGGGGGGGCACACACAGAGCCACCCCAAAGCACACACCCCGTCATGTTAAAGGCATGTGGCCTGGTTTGTTCGAGGAGGGGGGCCCTCACTTGTCCCCCCATCCTGACCTCCAGGCTGCATGCACAGAAAGGGTCTGGAGTTTGGGGGAATCCCCCAGCATTTTGTAACATTTGGAGTGGGCTTCTCCTTAAAATCCACCCGAGTCAAAGGGCTTGGTATGGATTGGGAGGACAATACATTATAGCCGCAAGCAAGTTAAATTACATTTTTGTTGGAGGGGAGGATGTGGGAGCTATATGTGGTGTGGGTGGGGTTCATTGAATTATTTAGCATCACCACACAATTGCTTGCAGCCCATGTGCACACAGCACTTCCTGTTTCCAGCCACATTATATTTCCTACTGATGTATATCTGTAATGACTATGCAAATATAAATAAGATGACTTCTCAATGCTGGTTCACACTAGTGCGATAGGGCAACCCTGCAAATCCGCTGCGGATTCCCGCATCACACACAACTTAGATAGTTCCCACTGCCATATGCAAACTGCTAGCTGAGTCAATGGAAAGCTGAGATCCCCGAATCAGTTTGCAGATCGCACTACAAACTGCAAATTCAGACAGGAATCAAATTGCATCGATGTGAACACCCATGTGATCTGATTCTGCTCCGTAACAAAAAAAAAAAAAGGGTCTTGTGCGAGTTTGGTCAGGATGCGATACAAATTCAGCCATACTATCTGTATGGCTGAACTTGCATAGCACAGATCGCATGAGATTTGCACTGCAGTGCAAATCACATGCGATCTCGGACACCGCAGCAGTGTGATCCGGCCCTGAGGAAGGTAATCCACTTCCCCAAAACCACCACCCTCCAAAACGAATTAAAGTTACAAAAGAGAACAAGCAAAATTAATTTCATTTTATTTTGCCAACAGAAACACAAGTATGTACATATTTACTGGCATTAAAGTATTTACAGTATATACACATTTAGCAAAACAGCAATTGGGTTCAAAGGGTCCTGCTCATTAGGAGCTTACAATCTAAAATTGGACTAAACCTTACAGTGGTCAATTTTAGTTTCACCGGCCATAACTGCCCACACATTTCATAAAATGACTAAACACCCACATGACATTAGCTGCAAAATTAAAGAAAGATAATGAACAGTCATTCTAACAAAGCATTACAACATAATATCAAAACAGGCGCAGATTAAACCAAGAACATTGAGTATAAGACAAACACACCCCAATCAGACAACATGGTAAAATCAAGCCACTTTTGATGGTCAAAATGCACAATCATTTCAGCAAACAAACAGCTCTAGAAAAACATTTGCCATTAGCAAAATATCATTGCTTCTTCCACAAAAACCACAGCACCAAACCTGACCTCTCATCAGGCCAAACCAGCACCCCCTACTGAAGTCCCTTATATAAGCTAGCACTGGCACACACCCACTAGAAGTACACGCCCACCAGTATCTTTCAATCTGTCTTTTCTAATTTATTTCACCTGAGAGGCTGCCATACCAATACTATTTGCTGTGTTAACCCTTGGCTATGTTCATTAGATCAGTATAAGTACAGGAAAAAATTCTAAAGCCTCTTTCCCCACGGTTCAACGATCGTATACAACAAGTCATACAAACGACGGTTGTATGCGAAATTGATCGTTAGTATGTGCGATTAGAACAGCCTACATACAACAGGAGTTGTATGAGCAGACTACAAAACTTGATAGTACCAACAAGCGGTTGTACAACCGTTGTACCATGTGTACAGTGCTTTAAGCCTGGATGTTGGCTGTTGTGTCTCGCGTACTGACGTGCACTAAGCGATTGTACAACCAAGCCTAACGTAGTGACGTGTTACGAGCGTATAACAAGGAAGTTCAGGTAAATGTGATTTGTGAATTAGGAACGTAGGTTTCCCAGAACGGACACTTCTGAGCTCTCCTGACTTCTGAGCATGCGTGTTTTGCACGTACAACTTTGTTGGACCAACTTCTCTGTACACACAGTACAACGGTGATACAACCGCTTGTTGTACAACCAAAGTTTTCTAGTCTGCTCATCCAACTTCAGTTGTACAACCGTTGTATGACGGCTGTTCTAATCACGTGTACTAAAGCCTTGTACACACATTTCGACAGTCATACGACCAAACGGACCAAATCGCATTTTGGATAATGTAACTTGCATACTGACATGCAGTAAACGATCGTACAACCAACATGCGACCAAGCCGAATGTAATGACGTGTAATGAACTTATAAAGAGAAAGTTCAGGTGCATGTAATTAGTGTCTGGCCGTTCCTGACTTCTGAGCATGCGTGTTTTGCAGAGTACAACTTGTTGGACCAACTTCTCTGTACACAAGATACAACAGTCGTACGACCGCTTGTTGGTACTACCAAGTTTTCTAGTCTGCTCATACAACTCCTGTTGTATGACCGTTGCACATAGGCTGTTCTAATCGCGCGTACTTACGATTGATTTCGCATACAACGGTCGTTCGTACAACTTGTTGTATACGACCGTCAAACTGGGTGTACGAGGCTTTACAGTCAGAT
>BLSH010260641.1:10994-31721 GCA_018402905.1 Glandirana rugosa
ATTTATTTGTAGGGCACTTGCCCTAGTTTGAAGATGATTTTAGAACAGTTATATGGCTTCTACCGTTCATTAATACTTTTCAGACACAGTTTGAAGATGATCCACATTCACCTCCATTTTTGCTTTTTTTATGTTTTTATTTTTTTAAAAATATTTAAAGTTATTTCCCTGTCCCCATTTTTTTGTAGGGTGCTTGCCCTACCCTTACCCCCATTTTACTTCCTTTTGCAGCCCTCTGGGGCTTTCCAGGACTTTCCTACAGCCATTTTTGTGCCTAAAAGTTCGGGTCCCCATTGATTTCAATGGGGTTCGTTGTCCGTGCGATCGTTCGGGTTCCGTCCGGACCCGGACCCGGACTTTGTCCCGAGGTTCGGACGGACCAGCAGAACCCGAACTTCCAGGTGTTCGCTCAACTCTAAATACCATTAAAAGAAAGCTCTACCTGTCTCAAAATAAAACCTGAAAACAATTAGTTTGGGTACAGCGTTGCATTACCGCGCAATTGTTATTGAAAGTGTAACAGCGCAGAAAGCAGGAAGGGGGTGAAAGTGCCTTGTATTGAAATGGTTAATGTCTAAAATCGTTCCTGTTAGACCCCTTTCACACTGGGGTGTTATTACAGCGCTATAGAGCTAAAATTACCGCTCCAATAATGCTCTAAAAATTATCTTCATGCATCTCAATGGTTGCTTTCTGACTGAGGCGTTGCGCTAGCGCTGCACTGAAGAAAATCATGCAAGCATGATTTTTCAGGAATGTGGGGAGCGGTGTGTACACTGCTCCCCCACCGCCCCTGCCATTAGATTGAATGGGCAGTGCTCCCGTAGCAGCTGTACACCGCTCCGGGAGCGCCCACACTTTTAACCCCTGTTTAACCCCTTGTGGGGGGTTTAAAAGTGCCATGCTCCCGCCCGAATAGCGGCACCATAGTGCTGCTATTACAGCGCTAGATCAGCGCTAAATTAGTGGCGGTTTACCGCTGACGATTGGGCGGTCCCAGTGTGAAAGGGGCCTAACTGAGGATTTCCAGCCCCCTTGATAACTTTGTTGCCCTTCCTTGGACACTCTCCAGTTCAGGCACTTCGTCCCTAAGGATTGGTGACCATAAATGGACAGATATGGACTTTAATGAGAGCTGAACAACAATCACATTAACAGGGGAAGAATCTACAGTATTATGTTCTAATTTAGTCCAATGATCTTTGCCAAATTGGCAGGTCATAGTTTATGCAGAGCTGGTATTGATAGGCCAGCTCTGCATTAGTGTCACTAGCTTTACTTTTTCATGGAAGGTCCACATTAAAAAGATGTTATATGCAGTGAAGAAAACACTTAACCAAATTCCTGCTGGTATTACACCATATGGTTTAAATAATGCTCAGATGTGGAGTGTGCAGCTGCACTGTAAGATTTTGCCCAAATGCTCTATTTTCCTGCTAGTAATTCTGTGAAAGGCATTGTGCTCATAGACATTCATCTATCTAATCTCATACATTTCAGTGTACTTTAGCACCTCCTAGTGGATATTTAGTAAATGGTTCCTATTTAAAAACTTGCAATTACGGGATAAGAATAGTACAGCTGGAGCATAGTGGCAGGTCTTGTGTAGTAGAAATTTAAGGAGCGATTTGCAGTGGAGTAGGTTGCTGGAGCCTGTGTCTAAATTAAACAAGAGCCTCACAGTAGTGGTTTTGTGTTTTATCCTTTGGGGGGATTTCCAAAATGCTATTTTTTAATCGATGAGAAAATAACAATTGTAAAAAGATACAAGCTTAAAATTAACCTGTGCTTAAAAACAATTATTTAGGTCTGCAACAAGAAAAGTAAGCACCCAAGGTGTACATACTTTCAAAAGTCTTTTTGAGTGCAAATACTGACTTTGGGATGCAAAGTCAAAAGATGGCCTGACCATCAACTATTTGCTAACTCAGCTCACTCTTCATTTTTAAAAAGAACTGCCACACCATACCCATTGAGGAATCTGAACATTTTGTAAACCTCAAACATGAAATATGAACAAAGCATATCCCTCTATAGTGTGTACTTTTCTCAATTAAAAGAGTATTAAGTGTCATTTCTGTCTGCTGCTTTGTTCCTCTGCTATCAGCATGAGTCACTTCTGACAAGTTTTCCTGACTCCAAGAGAATAAAGGTGACAGGAGAGGACCCTCCAGCTCTGTTCCTGTGTGATGCGTAAAAGGGGGGTACCCATTCCCTTTAAACAGCTCTCAGAGCCAGTGGTGGCCACTCCATTAGGGGCACCGCGCACCTAATCCATGCACACGGCCCCTAATCTACATGCAGGGGGCCGGATGCATGGATTTCAATTTTTTTTTTTTTGAAGCACATGATTAGAGCCTGAGGCTCTAATTGGCTTCAAAAAAGGGTGGGCTCAGGGCGCAGAGCACTGTGCCCTGAGCCCACCCATTTGAGTGACATTAGCAAATTAATATTCACTAATCAGTGAATATCAGATTATGTATAACCCACGCTTACTTTTTAAGTAAGGCGCCCATTTGAGACGAAGCGCGTCGCGTCCATTCCCCTTAGGTCACTGCAATTTTAAACAGATGAGCTCATTTGTCGGATTTTTGATGTAAGTGTTTTTAACCATCTTAAACAAACGTAAAAAGAGTTTTACACTATAGCGGGCATTTTTCTCTTCTATATTATTTGAATATCAACCCCCGCAAGGAATTCGGACAGCATATTTTGGTCTAGTCTGGCACCCTCCATGGGAGAAAGAGACATCCAACCAACTGGAGAGCCCCCGTCCAGGATATCCAGATCAGCTACCTCTGCTCCGTTCTGAGGTTCTTCTGCTGGTTTCTTACCAGCCTCTGGTAAGCACGCTTATCTATAAGTCCCTCAGAGGACTCACGGATCTCATTTGGCACACGTCGTTTAATTTCAACTGTTAATTGACTTTTTTGTGGTTCATAACAATATGGTCACTACTGATGGACTCACTGGAATTGAATTATTGTTGACACTTTGCAATTTTATATTACGATTATAAGGACTCTTTAGTATTTCCACATTTACTTCACTTTCCATTCCATTAATGCTGCTATATATTGTGAAAGCATAAGTCGCTTCAGTGGGCCCCCATTTGAAGTAGGGGGGTCCTACAACTTAAACATTGTGGTTACTTTTTCACGTTACACACGTTATCATCCTATATATTCATTTATACTAGCGCTGCACTTTATGCTCCACTAATATTCACTAATGTCTTCCTGCTTCTCCTCCCGGCCAATCAGGAAGCAGGTCCTGAGACTCAATTGATCAGGGAGTCTAAGGACTCCTTGCCAATCAGGTCTCAGGACCCACTTCTTGTTTGGCCAGGAGGAGAAGCAATGCCCCAAGTTCTTCCCTCGGCACGCTGGAACGAGGAGTAGCAGGTGGAGGGGCGGAGGGGCTCTACCCCGAATCCAGCACCGCCTCGTTATTGGCCTTCTAAGGTAAGGCCACTGATTGCTGCCTTCCCATCCGTCTCCCACGGGTCTATCGACCTCAAGTTGCATCAAAGTCCAACCAAAGTAGTTTAGGGACTACTTTGAAGTCGTTGCGACTTGAAGTTACACAGATATGAATGGTACTCATTGGAAATTATGGGGTACAACTTGTCATGCGACTTTGCAGTGCCAAGTCACAGGACAAGCGGGACAAGTGTGAAAGGGGCCTAAGGGTTTACAAGCTAAATGTAAAATCATATATTCAATTCCATATTGTAGTTCAGTTATTACTACCCTAATTTTATAAGTCTTAAAGTATACTTACTTTTTTCTTCCTTGAATTTCATGATGTGTTCACTATGCCCTGTTGATAGGCACTGCTGTGTCACACATTTTACAAAGCCTGTCTTCTGACCTACAGAGGTGCTGAGTACAGGAATCACTGCTTTTAGACAGCAAGGCACCATGGGATATGTAGTCCTTAGAAATTGAACGTAAACAGCAGAGGAGAAAGTGTAATGAAAGTGTATGAAGTCACCATAGTGTGACAATTATTATAATTGTGCAGGCTTAGTTATGAAAGATTATTTATTACCTCTTTATTTACCTTTTTATTTAGTTTGTCTAAGGATCAGTGGTGGGCATTAGCGGTGCCCCCCCCCCCAATCCATGTGTCCAGCCCCCTGATCTACAGGGCACGGGACTATGGATTCCAATGGGGTGGAGTGTTTTTTTTTGAAGCATGTGACTAGAGCCGAAGGCTCTAATTAGCTTCAAAAAAAGGTGAGCTCGTTGTGCAGAGCACTGCACCCCGATCCCACCCAGTTGTGTGACGATAGTGAATGAATATTCTCTATTTTCACACTAAATCTCCTCCCCGCCAATCAGGAAGTGGATTGTGAGACCTGTTGCCTGATTGGCCAAAACGTCGGGAGATCCTATTGGATGCCTATCGCCTAGGAGGAAAGAGGAGGGGCACTAGGAGGAGAGCAGAAGCCGTGGAGGAAGCTGCTGGAGGAGAGGAAACCGGAGCCGCTGCTCGCAGCCCACCACACTGCAGCCTGCCACCCGCCACCTAAATGGGGTACCACCCCCCAAAAAAAACCCACCAGCCACCACTGCTAAGGATAACTATTAGAGTAAAGAGCCAGAAATAAGAGGATCATTGAGATCTGATAGTTAATATTCTGCAAACTCTTCAAACTCATGCCAATAACATACACTGAGTTTTAGGTCCTAAGTAACCATAACTGTATTAACCGTTTTTTACCGATTCATTGTGAAATGACGTCGGCAGGAACCCTTCATCAATCTGGGCCAACATCCCATGACGTTGTCCGCTGCTTGGTGCTACTGCGGGCCCCTGGGGGCGCGGTGATCGCGGATCGATTATGTCCCTGGGGGTTGTGACCCACCCGATCGGGGTAGAGAGCCAATAGATTTGGCTCTTTACCACGTGACAGGTTGTGTCCAATCATAGCCGGCCACTTTGTTGTCACACATGGCCGTGGCTCGTGCGCGTCCCCGGGGACGTGCAGAGCGGAGATCGGGGACGAGGCTTGTCCCTCGGACACAGCCCGTCCCCGATCAGGGTAAATGAGCCAATGAAATGGCTATTTACCACATGAGTGGCTGTGTCCAATCACAGCCAGTCATAAATGTAAACAGTTCACCGGTAACGCGCTGTTACCTGGCTCTTCTCCTCACACACCGATCCAGTGGATCCAGCGATTGGTCACAGCTGATCACTAGGTAAAGAGCTTCCGGTGGAAGCTTTTTACCGAGATCGACAATGTGGTCAGACTGACCCACCGCACCACCGATCGCCGCGATGTACGCCCCGTAGGCACGCCCCGTAGGCACGCAATTGCGGGTTATTCTGAGAACGTCGATAGAAACTCAATCAAGGTAACAAAGCCACGTCAGCAGGAGGGGTGTGACCGGATGCTTGAGTGAGCAGGATGTGTGGGAGACGGCCCCTGCCCTGCTCCTAGTGAGTCTCTGATGGCGGATCCCCGTGGCTTTCAACCCTCACACCGTACCTGATGCCTAGAGCATGGAGGGGAGAGATGACCCACTAGCGACGCGTAGGAAGTGACGGTACAGGGCGACAGTTATACCCTCTCCAGTGTGGTGAAGGGTCCCGCGCCAGCGCTGTTGCGGCCCGATGGAGCGGGGGTTCGGCCGGGAGGAGAGCTCAGTTGAGTGGTGGGTGTAGTGAGGACTCCATCTTCCACTCTCCCTGGTACATCAGGAGATCGCGTTCCTAGCGGTGCTGGTGGAGCTGAGGCGGCATCTGTGGGCTCTGTTGCTGGGTTCTCTGAAGCTGGAGAGGGGACATTCAACCACATGCAACTACATGCCGCATCTTTTTGTGAGGGGGAACCGTGAGTAGCAGTGCTGAGCAGAGCTAGGCTGTGCCTGCTTGAGTTGGATCCTGGTTATAAACTCTCCTATTGTCTATTATCTTATACTGCATATAGGGGTTGTACTGGATAACACAGACAGCACAGTACAAACTCCTTAGTGAATATCCTTGGTGGAGGACTATGCTTCGCGGTTGTCAGGAAAAGACTGTTTCCTAGCGTTTCCGAGGGGGTGCGTGCACGAGCCGGAAACGGCACCTGTCGGCCCTATTTCAGTTAGCAGAGCCATGTAGCCAGTGCTGTCTGCTCTACAGCGTTCCCTGCACCTGTGACCCCCCGGTGACTACTTCTGTGGGACTTCCTGTTCCTGTGACCCCGGCTATTCCTTTGGACCTGTTGATATCTGCCTGCATCTGATCCCGGCTTGTTTACGACCATCCGTTTGCCTGCTCCCTCTGTACTTCTGTTGCCAGCCCGTTGCCGACCCTGCCTGTAACCGACCATCCGTTTGCCTGATCCCGTTGTACCAGGGCTGCAAGAGAGGTTGCCCCCACATAAGCCAGACTCTACCACCAGGTACATGACAGAAGCAGACAGCCGTGTCAGAGTCTGCACCGGGGCCCTCTCCCATGGAAGAGCTATGCACACACCTCGCTGGATTAACCCAAGCAGTGCAAAACCTGCAGGAAGGATATGCACGCCTGGAAGATCAAGTTCAGGACTTGGCCACTCCTAATCCCTCCAGCAGGGGGCACACATCTCCCCTTACCACAGTGACTCTGCCAACGGAGCCTAAGGTACCTATGCCTGAGCGGTTTACGGGGGACCGCAGGAAGTTCAGGGCCTTCCGCAGTGCCTGCTATCTGTATTTCGCTCTCCAGCCCCACACGTTCTCCTTGGAGGCCACCAAAGTGGGCCTGGTAATATCCCTCCTCCAGAACGACCCACAGGCCTGGGCTCATCAGCTACTGGAGCAAAAGGCCCCTGAGGTCTCCACTTTGGATGGATTCTTCAAGGCTATGGCCCAGCTATATGAGGATCCACACCTGGCAGCCACCGCGGAATCTACGCTCCATGCCCTCCAGCAGGGTGGCCACCCTGTGGAGGACTATGTATCTGAGTTCCGGCGCTGGAGCGCTGATACCGCTTGGAATGGTGCGACCCTCTGCCACCAGTTCCGGCTGTGACTTTCCGAAGCTCTCAAGGATGAGTTGGCACGTGTCGGGGTTCCTCATACCCTGGAAGCGCTCATTAATCTGGCCATCCAGATAGACCGTTGCTTGCAGGAGCGCAGCGCAGAGAGGGCCACAGTGTCCCTGCGCCCTTCCTGGATGCCTCCCCAAGCACCTACCCTTCCAGGTCCCAGCTCAGCGGCAACCTCCTCCTCCTCTCCACAAAATCATCCTGAGTCTAGGCGGTCTAGCTTTTTCCACCCATCCTTATCCCTGGAAGAACGCCAGCGGCGGATGGACGGTAATTTGTGCCTCTACTGCGGCAGCTCGGGGCATCACATTAGTAGTTGCTCCGCCAAGACTGGCAAGAAACTTACTCCAGTCCTAGGGGAGGTGTTATCCCTGCCGGGTTCTCAGCCGCACCTGACCCTCCGCATCTTGCTGCAGCTCCCCGACAAGGACATTCAAGTGTCGGCCATCCTGGATTCAGGGGCATGCAGCTGCTTTATAGACTTGTCATTTGCTGCCCAGCATCGGGTCCCTCTCAGGCCAAAGGAACGCCCACTGTCGATCCGTTTGGCCGATGGGTCAGCCATCAAGTCAGGCGCAGTGACTCAGGAAACCTTTCCTTTGCCGGCCTGGACGGCCGAAGGCCACACCGAGTTACTGGTGCTGGATGTCATCGCTTCCCCATTGGGTCCCGAGATCCTGGACCTCCCATGGCTCCGAGCACACAGTCCTCACATTGATTGGAACGTGGGTGAGGTCCAGTTCCCGTCCCCATACTGCCGGAATAACTGCTTCCCACCATCCCAGATAGCACCGCCAGTGGTGCTCTCCATCAACCCTGACCCAGACCAGGAGACCTTGCTATTCCCGAAGCGTACCAGGACTTCTGGGACGTCTTTAGTAAGAAGGGAGCAGACACCCTACCTCCACATCGGCCATACAATTGCCAGATAGACCTGCTGCATGGAGCCGAGATTCCTTTCGGCAGAATATTCCCGCTCTCCGAAGTGGAGCTTGCGGCTCTCAAAGCCTACATCGAGAAAAACCTACAGAAGGGTTTCATCAGGCCTTCCACGTCCCCAGCAGGAGCTGGGGTATTTTTCTTTGAGAAAAAGGATCACACTCTCCGGCCATGTATCGACTACCGGGATCTTAACAAGATCACAATCAAAAACAGATACCCCCTGCCTCTGGTTCCGGAGCTGTTTCAGCGCCTTGTCTCTGCAGCCGTGTTTACCAAGCTGGATCTTCGGGGGGCCTACAATATGATCCGCATACGTGAGGGGGATGAATGGAAGACGGCTTTTCGCACACGATTTGGCCACTTCGAATATTTAGTCATGCCCTTCGGGCTGTGCAATGCCCCGGCCACTTTCCAGCATCTGGTCAACGATATCTTCAGGGACTTTCTTGATCAATTTGTGGTAGTATATCTGGACGATATCCTGATCTTCTCCCCCTCCCTAGATGAACACAGGAAACATGTCAGGTGTGTACTCAGCTGCCTACGACAGCACGGCCTGTATGCCAAGGCCGAAAAGTGAGCCTTTGAACGCACAGAGATCGCTTTCTTGGGGTTCCATATCTCCACTTCTGGCACAACAATGGATTCCCAAAAAGTCGCAGCTATTGTGGACTGGCCCCCACAGGCGGACAAGAAGGTGGTACAACGCTTCGTTGGCTTTGCTAATTTCTATAGAAAGTTCATCCTGGGTTTTTCTGCTGTTATCTCCCTGATAACGCAGCTAACCAAACAAAATACCCACTTCGCTTGGACCCCAGAAGCACAAAGTGCCTTTCAGACCTTAAAAAGACTCTTCACCTCGGCACCTGTTCTTAAGCACCCCGACTCCACGCGGCCCTACATCTTGGGGGTAGATGCTTCGGAGACCGCCGCCGGGGCAGTCTTGTCCCAGAGACAGGGGCCTAAGCGTCCCTGCACCCCATCGCCGCCTTCTCACGGAAGCTCTCTCCCCCCAAGAGAAACTACGACGTGGGTGACAGGGAGCTTCTTGCCATTAAATCCGCCCTGGAGGAATGGCGGTACCTTTTGGAAGGGGCTACTCACCCAGCTTTGGTCTTCACAGACCACAAAAATTTAGAGTATCTTAGGACTGCCAAGAGACTTAGACCCCGCCAAGTACGATGGGCCCTACTTTTCTCCTGGTTTAACCTACACATTACGTACCGGCCCGGATCCAAGAATATCAAGCCAGATGCGCTGTCTAGGATGTTTCACGAAACCGGAGAAACCCCCGCCTGACACCATTCTACCAGCGCACCACTTCCTGTTAATCCAAGAGGATCTCCTGACCCAGATCAGGCAAACTTTGGCCTGCTCCGCCATACCCGCAGTTCCTGGACTTGCTCTCAAGGATGGGTTATGGTGGTCGGGTACGCAAGTTTTCGTGCCAGAAAAGCTTTGCCTGTCCGCCCTGGAAAGCTGCCATGACCATCACTTAGCCGGACACTTTGGTCATCGGAAAACTACCGAGCTACTTGCTCGCACCTTTTGGTGGCCACAGTTGAAAGAGGACTGTAAGAATTACGTTAAGGCCTGTCCTGTCTGTGCTAGGAACAAGGTGGAAAGAACCAAAGCCTGGGGTCTATTAAACCCATTACCTGTCCCTGAGCGCCCGTGGGCACAGATTTCAATGGACTTCATTGTGGAATTGCCCCCATCCGCAGGCTACACAACGATCTTCGTGGTGGTCGACCGCCTCAGGAAGATGGCGCACTTTATGCCAATGAGGGGCACTCCCTCAGCCACAGAAACGGCCAAAGTTTTCACCTGGGAAGTGATCCGCCTACACGGCATTCCGAAAAGCGTGGTATCAGACAGAGGGGTGCAATTCACCTCTCGAGTCCGGAGGTCCCTGTGCTCCATCTTAGGAATCAAGTTGGCCTTCTCGTCAGCCTACCACCCGCAGTCCAATGGCCAAATGGAAAGGACCAGCCAGACCCTGGAGCAATATCTCCGATGCTACTCTTCCTACTCCCAAGATGAATGGGTCTCCTTGTTACCACTAGCCAAGTTCGCCTACAACAATTCCATCCATTCTGCCACCAAGCAGTCTCCGTTTTGGGTGAATCTCGGCTACCACCCCACATTCCTGCCTGTTTCCATCCCGGAAAGTGCCATCCCAGCCACACAGGAAATCACCAAATTTTTGGAAAAGAACAACAAGATGCTGCAGGAGACCCTTACGCAGACTCAGGAGCGCAATAAGGAACTTTATGATAGTAAGAAACGCGGAGAGGTTGACCTCCAGCCTGGCGATCGGGTCTGGTTGGCGACCACTAACCTGCGACTGTCCTGTCCATCCAAGAAGCTGGGACCAAAATTCATAGGACCTTTTCCAGTTAAAAAGAGGATTAACACGGTGGCCTATGAACTTGACCTGCCATCCTCACTCAAGATCCACCCGGTATTCCACGTACACCTCCTAAAGCCAATGGCCAAGGACCTGTTTCCAGGAAGAAGGTCGGCTCCACCTGGACCGGTGGTAATAGATGGGAAGGAGGAGTTTGTGGTGGGATCAATCCATCGATTGCAGAAGAAGAGCTGGGGGAGTACAGTTTCTGGTAAAATGGAGAGGTTATGGCCCTGAGGAAAACTCGTGGGAGCCAGAAAGCAACTTTCATGCCCAGGAGGACTTAATTAAGGACATTTCCTTACACTTTTTCGCTTTTCACATTTGGACTTTGGTTCAGTCACTGTCACTTGTATTTATATGTGATTGGGAGTATATAAGTTGTTTCATCTCATCACCTCGTTTTCTGCATATCCTACGGATACCTTCTACACTTATTTTTTGTCACCTTTGTTTTATGTCCTTTCACAAGCGCAGCTTTATTTGGTTTAAACATGCCCAGGAAATGGTCAGAACTTTTTGGAGAAACAATCCAGCCAAGAGCGCCCAGATGGGCATCCAGAGGCTGCCCCTTGAGGGGGGGGGGCAATGTCAGGAAAAGACTGTTTCCTAGTGTTTCCGCTGTGATGCGCGCGCCTATGCGTGTTTGCGCGCCCGTGCGCGCACCTGCGTGCGCGAGCCGGAAATGCCACCTGGCAGCCCTATTTCAGTCAGCAGAGCCCTGTAGCCAGTGCTGTCTGCTCTACAGTGTTCCCTGCACCTGTGACCCCCCCGGTGACTACTTCTGTGTGACTTCCTGTTCCTGTGACCCTGGCTATTTCTTTGGACCTGTTGATATCTGCCTGCATCTGATCCCGGCTTGTTTACGACCATCCGTTTGCCTGCTCCCTCTGTACTTCTGTTGCCAGCCCGTTGCCGACCCTGCCTGTACCCGACCATCCGTTTGCCTGATCCCGTTGTACCGCACTGCCTGCCAGTTGCCAACCTGGACTGAAGCACTACTCTCCTGTCTAGCACGAGCTACCTTGGACTTCTCCTTACCACCTGAAGATTGTCCAGCCCTTGTGCCCCCCTGTGCTCCAGAGCTCCCTGTTCACACTACCAGGGGTTCTCGAACCAGGGCCGCAAGAGAGGTTGCCCCCGCATAAGCCAGACTCTACCACCAGGTACGTGACAGCGGTCCACACAATTAACCCACTTATGGATATTTTATGAGAGTGTCGCAAACCCCCCAGTTCTGAGTGAGTGATATAACTTGCGGTACTGTACTATACCACCTGTGTTGCTGAATACTCAATACTATACTGAGTACCCTTTATGGAAACATGATGGGGTGGAAAGAGTTTGAGTAAAGATTTGGCTTTTGTTATTTCTTTTTCCTCCTTGACTGGAGATTAGCGGGCCGAGACCCGCAATATATATTATCCGAACTGACCACATTTGCATCTCACCCCCAAGACCTGACGGGTTGTAAGTCATGACAAGGAAAGCTGTTTATTTGTTGTCAACCAATAGACAGGAATTCTTGAATATGCGGGGCTTGGGCGTGTGGAAATGCTTAAACAGCATATTGTATAATCAACTTATATATAGTCTACACATCACCCACCCGAGCACAATCGGTTTGCACTGCCGGAACAGGAGTGAGATTGAAGGCTCAATCTGGCGACAGCCGCTGCCGTTTTATTTTGACAAGGGAACCTGCTCTAAATAGCAACAATCCAAAATCCAACAGATACAGCTTAAGTAACTGAGTCCATCATGGTTAAAAAGAAGGGGGAAGAGTCACTGTCCCAGGAAGCCTCTGGTACTCAAAAACTTGTAAAAGACAAAGTAAAAACTGCCCATATGGCTGCTGCAAAATTGGAAAAATTTGCCCATACTCCTGTTCTGTCTCCGGTAAAGGGAGGACAACAATCTCAAGCCAAACACCAACAAGCTAGTAACCTAGGGAGGAAAAGTCAGGGCCAAGCCCCAGTTGATCCGGGGTTGGTTCCTGGTGGAGCTCAGGCTCCCGGTGAGGGCTATCTAGAACCTTCAGCTCTGCTGATAAACTCACCAGCCGGGTTAGCCAAGCCAGAACCCTCACTAAGGGAGGTATTGCAAGCAGTGAACATCTGTAAATCCACTCTTTACGATCTCTCTGCCCAGATGAAAGGCATTAGGGAGAAAATAGCTCAGGTACACTACGATATACAAAAAATACAGGAAAGAACAACAGCAATAGAAGACAGGACTAGTATATTGGAAGATGAGCTGAACCCCCTAAAAAACCATGTACAATCTCTGAAAGTAAAAATGGATATCTATGTCTCTAAAATAGATGACATGGAGAATAGGCTTAGAAGAGATAATGTAAGGATAGTGGGCCTCCCAGAGCGTAGTGAAGGCCCTCACCCTGTTAAATTCTTGGAGGAATGGCTTAGAGATATTTTTTGTAAAGATGTCTTTACTCCTTTCTTTTTTATGGAGAGGGCCCACCGAGTCCCCCCTGGGCCACCCCCCTTGGGGGCCACCCCAGATCATTATTGGCAAAAATTTCCAATTTCAGAGATAAAACAATGATTCTTCAAAAAGCAAGAGAGAGGGGGAATGTTCTCTTTAACAGAACTAAAATTTCCTTCTATCCAGATTTCTCTCCAGACCTTAAAAAACGTAGAGACAAGTTTGTGGAGATAAAACTCAGTCTGCCACAATTAGAGATTTCCTATTACGTTACTTTATCCTGCGAGATTGAAAGTTACAGCACTGGGTGGATCGCAATATTTTGATACGCCAGAGGCAGTGACGAGATGGATTGAAGACAATAAGGGGAGGCTGCAAATGGACAAAGGGGGAACATAGAGATGATAATGACTTATGATGCTCAGTGGGGAGATGTGTGTTGTTTTTCTTTTTTGTTGTTTTTGGAGCAGGGTAGGGTGCCGCGCTATGCGATGAAAGGTAGAGGTAGTGCGTGGATTTGGGAATTTGGAGGCAAGAATGTGTGTAAGAGGTAGTTCACTTGAGGTAGGGAAAGTCACACAGAAGGCCCTTGGGGATGGCCTGAATAGGCTGGGGGAGGGAGGGTGGTTAAGTAGAAATGGGAATAGGGTAGCGAAGAGGACTCATAAGAATGGCAATATGCACAGTAGGAAGTTACGTAGGGGAACATGGAGGAGAGAGAATGGGGTGATTGTGAGGAATGTGAAGATGGGAAAAAAATTCTTCAACACAGGAATGCACATGGCAGCACACAGTTTAAAATATATAAGATTACTGACACTAAGAATTATTTTTTACACGATCAATCAAAGTTGTTTTTTTTTTCAGATAAGGTATAGGTTGAGCATGATGACTGATATCTCTGTCCATTACTATTACTCCACTTAGTATGCACCCAAATAGGCTCAAAATTGGGTCTTGGAACGTCAGAGGAATGGGGAATGCAATAAAGAGATCAGCATGTATGGATACTAATAATCTCAAAGTGATCTGCCTGCAGGAGATGCACTTCAGTGCAGAGGCTATCCCACTCCTGGGGGGTGGGAGATTTAAGATGCAGTTTCATTCTACCCACTCCTCCTATTCAAGAGGTGGGAGACACCCGGTCTTCCTTGACGGCAGCAGTGGGGATCGTGGAGGAATTCGGGAAACTCTCAGGTGTAAACATTAACTGGGAAAAATCAGTGCTGTCCAATGCAACATCTCAACTAGTGGTATCCAACAATATGAAATATTAAGTTCACAAAGGACCCTAAGGATTATATTGCTGATAACCTGATTCCACTTTTGAATAAATTCAGAGATAAATGCAGGGTATGGTGGCGCCTCCCCCTCTCGGTAGCATGTAGATGTAATCTGATCCGGATGGTATGGCTTCCGCAATTGCTATATGTACTTCATAACTCCCCAGTTTGGTTGCATAAAAAGTGGTTCCAAAAGATTGAGGAGCTTTTTCGAGACCTGCTATGGAGAGCGGGAGTTGCAAGAATCGGCCTGAAAACTTCAGTTGCAGCCGAATGAAGGAGGTGTAGACCTTCCGCAGCCCAGGAATTACTATCCAGCTGCACAGCTTCAGCAGCTAGTAGGTTGCGGAGTCCAGGGAGGGTATGAAATGAATGGCCGTTTGATGTTAGAGTCTACTGCGTATGGTACGGTCCTGGAAGCACTGGAGGCAAACTCATTCTCCCCTGATGTTCCAACACTGGTAATGTTAGTTAAAGTGTGGATTGCAGTTAAAGAACATATGGGAGTTAGAGGAGCGGTGTCAAAACAAACGCTGTTATGGAATAATAGACACTTGAGAGAACTTAGTGGAATTGAAACAATTAAGGCATGGGAGACGCGTGGTATTCTTCACCTCTCCCAATTGTATGAGGGAGACCATCTGAAATCCTTCTTAAATCTGAGAGATGAGTTTGGCGTCCCAAAGCAGTCATTCTTTGGGTACTTACAGATTAGACATGCACTAAGCGTGCAGTTCAAGGGCCGACCAATAGAATGGAGAGAGGTGACTCCATTACAAAAAGTTGCGGAGCCAATCCAGGTTAAAGGTATGATATCTACACTATATAAAGAGCTCAGTAACTCCAGAAAGAAGGATAGAAAAGAACTCAAGATTAATGGGAAATGGGAGGAGGATGTGGGCCCAATCTCTTCAGAGCAGTGGAAAGAGATATTAGATTCTTGAAATCGGGCTTCGATGGCCCCGTCGTAGAGACTGTCACATCTGTTCATGTTGCACAGGGTGTACTACACCCCCCAGAGGCTGTTCAGGTTCGGTATAAGACAGGATGACGAATGTCCCAGATGTCAAGACGTGGGTGACCTCATACATATGGTTTGGAGATGCCCAAAGCTGAATAGATATTGGGAAAAGGTAATTGAATCCTTGAATAGTATCTTTAGGGCCACTATAGAAAAAGACCCATTAATATGTGTACTGGGTAATGGGTTGGTGAATAGAGGAAGAAGGAAGTTGCCGTCTGCCATAATGGGTTGCCTGTTTCAGGCGAGGAGACTGATAGCACAAAGATGGCAATTGGCAACTCCCCCAAAAGTAGAGGAGTGGTCAAAATCTATAGATGAAACTATTTGGATGGAGAGCAGTGTGAACTGTGGGTGTCAATACAAAGTTAATGACACCACCAGATTGATTCGCAGATCGCAGTGCGAACTGTGAATTCAGACAGGAACCGGTGTGAACACCTATGCAATCCGATTCCAGTGCCGACCTAAAAAGATTCCTGCGCCATTTTGGTCCGAATGCGATGCAAATTCAGCCATACATTCTGTATGGCTGAATTTGCATCGCACAGACATGTGCGATAGTGTGAACTGAGCCTAAAACCTGGAAGCTGATTGGTTTCTATGAAAAGGGGTTGTAAAGTCTCAAGGTTTTTCACCTTAACCACTTCAGCCCCTGAAGTATTTCCCAATTTAGGACCAGAGCTCTTTTTGCGATTCGGCACTGCGTCACTTTAACTGACAATTGGGCGGTCATGCAACGTTGTACCCAAACTAAATTTGCGTCCTTTTTTTCACACAAATAGAGCTTTCTTTTGGTGGTATTTGATCACCTCTGCATCATTTCTAATCACTGCTATAAACAAAAGAAGAGTGACAATTTTGCAAAAAAACCCAAATTTCTTACTCTTTGCTAAAATACAAATCCAAAAAAAAAACATAAAAAAACATTTTTTTTCATCGGTTTTGGCCGATTTATATTTTTCCTCATATTTTTGGTAAAAAAAATTGCAATCGCCGTTTATTGATTGGTTTGCGCAAAAGTGGCCGCGTTTATGGATGATGAGAATTTCTGGGGTTTTTATTTATTTATTTTTTACTAGTATTGGCGGCGATCTGCAATTTTAAGCGGTACTGCGATATTGCAGCGGACATGTTGGACATTTTTGACAATTTTTTGGGACCAATGACATTTATACAGCGATCAGAAATTTAAATGTCCACTGATTACTGTATAAATGTCATTGGCAGTGAAGGGGTTAACCTGCAGGGGGAGATCTAGGAGTTAACTGTGTCCCCTGGGTGTGTTCTAACTGTGGGGGGACTGGGCTACCATGGGCATAAGAGATCTAACTGATCCCAGTGACAGGAATCAGTAGATCTCCCATGCCCCCACTAACAGTGCGGGGAACCGCCGTGTTTACATCGGCGGTTCCCCGTTCTTTGGCTGTGGCCACTCATCGCGGCTCGCCGGCGGACATCGGGTCCGCCCGAGCCCCGGGCACACTCCTCAGGAGTACGGCGGGCACGAGTGCGTGCCGTCGCCGGCGCGTGCCCCCTAGCGGCCACTCGCAGATCGCCGCTTTTTTACGGCGATTTGCGCTCAGCGTCCACACTGCCGCTGTAAATACACTGTAGGCAGTGTGGAAGTGGTTAATACCCCCCTTTTTCTTACATGAACTTGATCGTTACAGCGTCGAGGACGAGCCCAGCAGCTCCAGCTGCTGGCTCGGGTCCTCATTGGATAGATTGATAGCAGCAGGAGTCAGTTGCTCCCTTTGCTGTCAATCAAATCCAGTGATGCGGGAGCCAGGGAACACAGCAACAGGACTCGGGTGTGCCCCCAGGGAAATCGTTTCTCAGAGGGGGCATCCGGTGAAGAGGAGGAGCCAGGAGCACCATCAGGGGACCCCATAAAAGGAGGATTGGGACCGTCCTGTACATATCCTTTGGACAGAGCATGTAAGTATGACATGTTTGTTATTAAAAAAAAAAAAAAACAACCTTTAGTGTCACTTTAAGATCTCAAGAATAGAGTTGAGCGAACACCTGGACATTCGGGTTCGGCGGGTCCGGCCGAACTTCGGGAAAAAGTCTGGGTTCGGCACTGAACGTTACCCGAACTTTATACCGGACCCCGAACTCCATTGAAGTCAATGGGGACCCAAACTTTTAGGCACAAAATGGCTGTAACAAAGTCCTGGCAAGTGCTAGAGGGCTGCAAAAAGAAGTAAAATGGGGGTAAGAGTAGGGCAAGTGCCCTAAAAAAAAATGGGGATAGGGAAAACAAATTAAAATCAAATAAAAAAAAAGGGAAGGGGGGGTGGATGTGGAGTAGGAGCCTAGAGGCTGACTAGGCCGTGACCGTGGCAGTGTAGGTGGAAGTGGCGGTGGTCGAGGAGGAGGTAGACAACACTGGTTTTTTTTTTGTTTGTTTATAATTGGGGTAGCCCCCAAAATATTGAGGCATATTCAAAAAAACAAGAATACGAATGGCTGTATGAGTCCGGTCTAAATGTTTATTCTGCACAAGGTACAGGCAAGTCTTGTGGGATTCATGCCTGGTTCATTTTAATAAAGGTTAGCTTGTCCATGCTGGCTGTGGACAGGCGGCTGCGCTTGTCTGTGATAACGCCCCCCCCCCTGCCGTGCTAAACAGAAGTTGAATGGGGCAGACCCATCAGTCAGTACGTGTAGGCGTGTGCACACATACTCTTGCACTATGTTGCTGAAATGCTGCCTCCTGCTAAGACGTTGTCTATCGGCTGGTGGTGCTGTTTGTTGTGGCGGGCTGCTGACAAAGCTTTGCCACATTTCGGCCATGCAAACCCTGCCTTCTGAGGTGCTGGCGGTGGCACAGCTGCATTGGTGGCCTCTTCCTCCTCCTCCTCTGCCTTCGCCTTGTGCTTCCACTGAGCCCCCAGTGTCATTTGGGAATGCCCTCAGCAGCGCCTCTACCAGTGTGCGCTTGTAGTCGCGCATCTTCCTCTCACGCTCCAGTGAGGGAATTAAGGACGGCACGTTGTCCTTGTAACGGGGATCCAGCAGGGTGGCCACCCAGTAATCAGAAGAAGTAACAATGTGGGCAATTCGGCTGTCGTTGCGCAGGCACTGCAGCATGTAGTCGGCCATGTGTGCCAGGCTGCCCAGAGGCAAAGACAAGCTGTCCTCTGTGGGAGGTATATCATCTGTGTCCTCTGCATCCCCCCAGCCACGCTCCAGTGATGCCCACGAGCTGTGTTGGGTGCCACCCTGCTGTGATTCCTCCTCCTCATCTTCTTCGTCCTCCTCGTCCTCCAGAACTGTGCCCTGGCTTGAATATTTTGGACCTGGCCTATGCTGGTGCAGGAACCTACCCTCCGAGCCACTTGCGAATGACTGGCCTGATAACCGTGGAAATGACCCCTCTTCCTCCTCCTCCTCCTCCTCCTCATCCTCCTGTGCCACATCCTCTTCCATCATGGCCCGAAGCGTTTTTTCAAGGAGACATAGAAGTGGGATAGTAACGCTGAGAACTGCATCATCGGCACTGGCCATGTTGGTGGAGTACTCAAAACACCTCAATACGCTACACAGTACTCGCATTGAGGCCCACTCGTTGGTGGTGAAGTGTTGCTGTTCTGCAGAGCAACTGACCCGTGCGTGCTGCAGCTGAAACTCCACTATTGCCTGCTGCTGCTCGCACAGTCTCTCCAGAATGTGCAAGCTGGAGTTCCACCTTGTGGGCACGTCGCATATGAGGTGGTGAGCGGGAAGGCTGAAGTTCCGCTGCAGCGCAGACAGGCGAGCAGCAGCAGGGTGAGAACGCCGAAAGTGCGCACAGATGGCCCGCACTTTATGCAGCAGCTCTGACATATCCGGGTAGTTTTTTAGAAAATTGGGTACCACCAAATTCAGCACATGCGCCAGGCAAGGGATGTGCGTCAAACCGGCTCGGCCCAGAGCCGCTACGAGATTTCGGCCATTGTCACACACCACCAGGCTGGGCATTAGACTCAGTGGCAACAACCACTCATTGGTCTGTTGTTCAATGCCCGTCCACAGCTCCTGCGCAGTGTGGGGTTTATCCCCCAAACATATCAGTTTTAAATCAGCCTGCTGTCATTTCCCCCTGGATGTGCTGATGTTGGTGGTGAAGGTGTTACGCTGCGCAGATGAGTAGGTGGTCGAGAAGGAGGAAGCGCAGTAGGAGGAGGAGGCAACAGGAGGCAAAGAGAAATGCCCTGCAATTCTCGGTGGTGGAAGGACATGCGCCAAATGGCTAGCCGGCTCAGTCCCACCCGCCACTACATTTGCCCAGTGTGCAGTTAGCGAGATATAGCGTCCCTGCCCATGCTTACTGGTCCAGGTATCAGTGGTTATGTGGACCTTGCCACAGATGGCGTTGCGCAGTGCACACTTGATCTTGTCCCCGACTTTTTTGTGCAGGGAAGGGATGGCTCGCCTGGAAAAGTAGTGGCGGCTGGGAACCACGTACTGCGGGACAGCCACCGCCATCAGGTTTTTGAAACTGTCTGTGTCCACCAGACGGAATGACAGCATTTCAACGGCCAGGAATTTTGAAATGCTGGCATTCAGGGCCAGGGATCGCGGGTGGGTAGGGGGGTACTTCCTCTTTCTCTCCAGGGTTTGGGAGATGGAGAGCTGTAAGCTTCCATGGGACCATGTGGAAATGCTTGGGGATGGTGGCGGACATGGTGGCGTTGCGGTCATATCGTCTGTTTGCTGGGTGGCAGGTGACACTGTCACTGTAGAAGTGCAGGAAGAGGCCGAGGCAGCAGCAGAAGAGGAAGCAGGAGGAGGCCGAGACCCTTCTTGGATTTTGAGGTAATTATTCCAATGCAGCTTGTGCCTCGAATTTAGATGCCTGGTCATGGGGCTTGTGCTCAGGTTGAGAACATTTATGCCCCGGCTCAGGCTATCATTGCACAGCTTGCAAACCACTCGTGTCTTGTCGTCAGCACATTGTCTGAAGAACTGCCATGCGGGGGAACGCCTTTGAGCTGCCTTTGGTGTGCTAAGTCCCTGGGTGCGGTGGGTAGTAGAAGGCATACTGTCTAGGGGACGCTCGCTCCGCTTTTGCAACCTGCTTCCTCTTTTGCTGTGCTGGTGCCTCTGTGCCTCTTCCTCCAAACTGCACACGTCACTCGCATGACCCTCATTCCATGTGGGGTCTAGGACCTCATCATTCTCCACATCATCTTCCACCCACCCTTCACCACTACCCTCCTTGTCAGTCTGCACACTGAGGAAAGCAGGATCTGGGGTGTACCTTACTCCCAGTACGCTCACTGCACACGTCAAACCTCCTTCTCCGTGTCTCCGTGGTCGTGTCGTTTTCTCCTTCGTCCAACGTTTTCGCCTCGCTCGCAGGGGATCTGTCATACGGAAGATGATGGGTGGCGTGGGTCCCTGAATCGTGTGGTTTCCGTCGAGTTTCCGCAAGGGGGCGTACCGTCAAGAAGTCTGTTACACGACTGCTGTTCTGTGCTCACCAAACGTTCGACACGTTACTATCGGACTCGGCCCCGTATTTACAAGAGTTGGACTCGTGTTCGGGGTACTGGTCCGTAGATTTAAGCTCCGTGTTCGACGTAACCTTATTAATGGAGTTTTAGGT
>BLSH010260641.1:32408-44105 GCA_018402905.1 Glandirana rugosa
ATCTCCCTGTCTAATAACAAGTTTTTAGTAGAGGATCAAGATTTCCCTCTCCAAGGACGACAACTCCCTTTAGAACTAGGAGATGATTTTTGAACAATAATCTGTCCCTCTAAGCAACAGCTGGAAGCTCTCCCTTTAGAACTAGGAGATGATTTTTGAACAATAATCTGTCACTTACAGCAACAGCTAGAACCTCTCCCTTTAGAACTAGGAGATGATTTTTGAACAATAATCTGTCCCTCTAAGCAACAGCTGGAAGCTGTCCCTTTAGAACTAGGAGATGATTTTTGAAAAATAATCTGTCCCTCTAAGCAGAGGCCTCTACCTAGTGCAGTCAGATCGTTCTGTAATGCAGGGTTTGATCTGCAATCTTTCACTCAAAGCAGCAGTATGAGAAATCTCAAATGACTCCACAATCAGACTGTTGTGTTTAATCGTAACGACCGTTGTGTAATGCAGGGTTTGATCTGCAATCTGTCACTCAAAGCAGCAGTATGTGAAATCTCAAATTACTCCACAATCAGATCGTTGTGTAATGCAGGCTGAGGTCTGCAGTCTGTCCCTCAGAGCAACAGTAGTAGTAATCTCAGGATGCAGAATCAGATGTTAAAATGTCTGCAATCTGTCCCTCACAAAAACGCTGGCAGCTTCCTCTCCCTATACTAGACAGAGTCTCAGAGAGCATGTGACTGCAGCATCAAGTGACTCCAGCTTATAAAGAGGCTGGGTCACATGATGAACTGGCCATTCACAGCCATGCCATTAGTAGGCATGGCTGTGATGGCTTCTAAGGGCAAACCAGTGAAACGCTTGTTGATTGGCTGCCCTGCAGCTATTCAACATGCGTGATCAACTACCAGAACCCGAACCTGAACGTTTTTTTAAATGTCCCTGTTCGGGTCCGGGTCCCGGACACCCCAAAGTTTGGTACGGACCCGAACGTTACAGTCCGGGTTCGCTCAACACTACTCGAGAAGACATTGAAAAATTAGTGTTGCAACTTTGCAAAGTTTACTTAAAAGTAAAAGATGCATCAAAGTATTGGGGTACATTTTACTTTGTCAGCATTAGCATAGCTAATTATTCTACTTAGTAAATTAACAAAAACAGCTTTGCATGTTTTTCCTTTGTAAAACACTTTTCAGCAGCAAAAAAAATTACAGCAAACCACAGTTGGAAAAACTTTTGAAAGATTTACTGCTTTTCCTCTCTTGCTTTTATTAAAAAAAACTTGTTCATGAGCCAAGTTTCATTTAAATAGTTTTGAAAAGTCATGGGTTTCAGATGAATAGCAGAGGGAATATAAACTATACTGAGCACAGTAGCAAATCATTCTGCATCACTTGAAGAAATAAGCTATAATTTTATGGATTTCCCGTGCAGAATTTCATAGTATAAAAGCATATAAAATTGCTACTCTAACCTATTTGACAAGTAACCCTGAGAAAATGCAAAAGAAAGATCTTTTTTTACGCACAACCCTTGTTCACACCTGATTAATTAGCAGAAAATGACTGTGCAAGATTCCCTCTCATCTACACAAGAAAAATGAAGTGTGTACTTTGTGAAATACGATCTATTATCATCCATGTCCAAGTCTGAATCCATTAAATCACTCCAGATTCTCAGCACGAAACTCTGTTAAACAATGAGATAAAGCACAAGCGAAAGATATTCACATGGTGAAAGAAACAATAGTCAGGGAACTAAAAATAAGGCAACATCAGCTTTCTTACTATACACTTGGAAACATGCCAGAAAGATTAAATAAAAAAAAAAAAAAAACTAATTTAAAGTGAAATGATTGTAGCGTAGTTTTTTCTGCTTTATATTTCCTTTGGCCACTTTCCCACAGTCTTGATCCAAAGTATGTTAGGCAAGGCAAGGACATTCTTGAAGTTAATGTACACACTGGAGATTTGCTATCTGTACTCAAATGTATTATTTCACAGACTTGTAAAATAATTGGGTGTCTATATTGTTTTGAAGGCAAGTTATAACATGGTATTTATGCAGAAGTCTATTACAGAATACAGATACTATACAGTATATATATGGCATGCCGTGTTGTGTCTTTCAATTAAATATGAAGGGCAGACAGATATTAATTTTCTATTAGGAGCTTTAAAATGTAATGTGGCACTGACGCATAGCCATGAACATTGATGACTGTACCCTAATGCTTGCCTGTACTGTGATTTCTATTTAGTTTTACTTGACTACTATTTCTTATCTGTATGTGGAATTGTTAATATGATTAACGTTTCTGAGTTTTGTATTATTACCCTTTTCTATATTGTAACCTCTAAAAAAAAATATTTTGATAAAAAGTTACTGAAAATAAATTAAATGTGGCATATTTGAACAGCCACCTGGATTTTTACATAGTATATGTAGCACCGTCCTAGATAGGTGCTAGGATTAGGTAAATTTAGGTATGGCTCACTGTATCCGGTAGAGCTGCTGTTTGTTGTTAGGAAAATTTAGCGTTGGCTCACTGTAACCAATGAGGGTGTGTTGATTATTCTAGTCTGTTTAGTGTTCACCTGCTGCTGGTTTGATTGCTCTGCTTTCTGGAAAACTGTTGGTTGTTCTGGAACATAGTTGTGGAGCAAGGCAATGGGCAGCATGAATATTTATACAGCCCTGGAATGGTGGCCCAGATGGCTGCTGGAAGTCTGTATAAATACTCTGAGACACAGAGCTTCCAGTTATTTTTCCTTGGAAGGATATCATAGCCTAAGGGGTCTGCTTGCCCCCTTTGGCCATCCTGCCATGTGCCTGTGGGTTGTCGAGGCCTCAGGTGAGGGCTTGCTTTGCTGGAAGCTGTAGAAAGCTGACTGAGGGACTGTCCTCTGAGGATTTAGTCTGGTATCACAGGGAGAATGTGTCGCATGGATGTTGGAAGAAGGCAGCAAACTTTCCAAGGACATTTGGTCTGGACTGGAGAGAGAGATAGTAGAGACTTTGGGCTGAGGCCATTCCCTTGTGGGTCAAAGTCAGCTGCTTGCGTGTAAAGGGGACATAGTGTCCAGTGTCCTAAAGAGCTTACTCTATTTAATTCCCCGTAAATGGACTTTGCATGGACTGTTCACCAGAAAGAGATTACAATCCTCAAGTTTGCTACAGGCTCATAGTTCTATAGAAGAAAAGTGTTTACTGCTGTCTGCATAGTTTTTGGAGTATTCCAACTCACACAAGTCCCTAACCATATCCAAGCTAACCCAAAAATAAAAACAGAAAAAAAGAGATCCCCTGGACTGTTCATTGAGCGGAAGGGTGACTGGGATAATGTACTTGGCTGTGGGGCAACTACTGAGAAAAGGAATCCTGGGCATCTTTCTAGAGGCTCCCACAGGGGTAGCGTTACATATAAATAACCACAAGTATTATGCATGGCATAACACTAGCAGGGAAAATAATTGTCTCATTGGAAATTTGAAGCCAACCCTTCACTGTTCCCCACAATAATGTAGACATCAGCACAGTGGCACAGCTCATGCAGACCTATAGGAGACACTGTTGCATGTGTATGTACTTTTAGGGAAAAATGTTTATTCTCCCTGTTGAGAAAAAAAAAGAAAAAAAAACGTATATATTCTTCCAAACCCAAATTTCCCATTCATTTTATTAATATTCTGAACACATGCACAAAGAGTGGAGTCATTCTCTCCCATGGGGAAATCCTCTCTGTAACCAGCGTGGAAGATATTTGCTGTGACCAACAGCCTATCAGTGGATAATTTAAACCCATATACTACATGGATAGTATCCCTAGCTATGAGCAATAGGATAGTGGTGTTAGCTTATATCAGATAGTATTTGGTCAGATTACTTATCTAAAAGAAAAAATTTCAAAGAGTAAAACACTTTTTGTTATTAAGTAAAAACAACTGAAATATGCCTTGCAAAAATAATACTGATATGTTATCAAGTTTTTAAACCTCAAACTAATACTGTTGCTGCCAAGGAAAATAGATGAACTCAGATTTATCTCTTTCTCACAATGGGATAATAAATCCCTATAGAACTAATAAAGATATTGATTCAATGCAATATAAAATATCAAAGAGTGTTGGAGCTTTCCCATGAACAATTAGGCACATTATCAATTTTCCTTATCTTAATGAAATTATGTATTTACAAATAATGCATTCTATATAACATTAAAAAAAAAATAGTAAAAAGTGCTTGCATTTGCAGTGACAGTTCGTGGTGGAATTCCCACGTTTCATGAGAATGGAATTCAGCTCACATTGCAAAGAATCCAATGTGAAGGGATATTTGGCACAGTATTAATTACTTTAGTAAGCAGTAATTGCAAGAATAATGGCCTTGCTTTACCATTCTGGATCTCGGCATAATTGTCTATACAAACTGGGAAACACAAAACCTAGGGAGTTTTATTTAGATTTCACTTAACAAAGCTCATTAAAAGCTTGCAACAAAATCAATAAGGTGCCCGTTTGCCTAAAGGCAGGTCATGTAAATTTAGGGCCATTACCCATAATCCTTGCTTTGTGATGAGCTCCAGAGAAGAATGTGTTCCCAGCAATCTTGTTAAAGTCTGAATCATGAAGTTATTGTTTCCCCCGTAGAGAAGATGTGAGCAAGTTGTTTATACCAGGACAGAAATGATGCACAGATTTAGATAGGAAATGTTGGCCATTGCTGATGAAAGATCTAAATATAATTATGCTAGTATACCAACAACTGTATATATTTAGCTATTACTTTCTATTTCAGTGATTATCTCTGTAAAAGTGATAGTAACAGAACACTACATTAAAGCAAGAGATGAGGTGCATTTGATTAGTAGATAGATAGATGGATAGATAGATAGATAGATAGATAGATAGATAGATAGATAGATAGATAGATAGATAGATAGATAGATAGATAAAGTTCCCTGACTAGAAAACAGTCAAATTACAAGTACTGAAAAGTGATTATGGCTTATAATATAGGTAGGCACGATGCAGTGATTATTGTTATGGTGTTGACGCTCATTCCCAGGCACAGTTATTTTATGTAGTTTTTGTATGTTAATGTTCAAATTAAAACTGTAATGCTTTTATTAGTGGCTGGTAGTAGTGGTACACCTGATAGCTGACCTCAATCACACCATATATTACACATCCAGAGACACTGACCAGACCGGCTGTTGTTTTTGTTGTTTTATTTAGGGGAAATAACTTGGATGGGTATAAGGGGTAACTGTGGGATGCCCAGATAATTATGGTACAAGGATTCCATATACAGTCCTGTATATGCGAAGTTCACTGCAGACTCTCCCTCTGCAGACTATTTCCCCTCTCAACTCTCCAGCACTTCACTTGCTGACCATTTCTCTTACAGTTCTTTCACTACACAGAACTCATAGCTTTACCCTTCTTTGCTTCTCTCCAGCTCAGAACTTAGTTTATCAGGCTTCTCTATACCTTTCTCTTCACCACGGTTAGCACGTGGTGAGACATACCCTGTTTCAGCAGGACCTCAGAAACACCCATTACAGGCCAGGGATCACAGCCCCCTGAATATGCAGCAAAGTACTTTAGTACTAATCGGGCCTTTGACAGACTACAACTCCCAGCTCATCTTCCTCCAGGTCCCGTTGACCTGCTCTCTGGTAGTAACTCTCGTTTCCCTTGACTGTCCCCCAAGGCTTCCACAGACTGTCCACCATTCCTCTCCCAGCCTGCTCCAGCACTTTCTCCTCCAGTCCCAGGGGCCGTCACTTACCGCACTGGTGGATACTTTAAAGTCTCTATCCTCCTGTAGCACCTCCGCTGTTCTCCTGTTCCTCCTGTGCGGCTTCAGGAATCACTCTCCTTCCTGGCTGCACCCGAACCCCCAGGCTCCAAGGTCACCCTACCCTGGTGACTGGGGACGACCTCCCAGGTAGGGGCCTGCTCCACAGTGCCCCTGCTACGTCTCCAGACTTCCACCCGACACTACTCCTCCCAGATTGGGCTGACTCAGAGTATTTAAGGAGGCCTGCCCCCTGCTAATTCTGCTTGGGGATTGGTCAGGGCTCCCTAGAATACTCCAGGTGGCTCCACCCATCTCCCAGCTCTCTGACCAGAAAACCTTCCCCAGGTTTCTAGAAAGAAATGGGTGGTTCTGGTGACCTCATCTGTTAAGTCAACCCAATCCTCCCTGAGCCCCTCCTCCCAGTCCAGATCACAACATTCAGGCCTGCATATCACAGTCTGGCCTTACTAAATTTACATCTCCTAGCCAAAACCCTGCTAGAAAATGCACCTATACTATGGGGGCACTACACTTTTATATATACTTAAGGCTCCGTAATATCCTCACCTCCATCTCAACCTCACACAACACTTGGACTAAGGACATCCTACAATTATTTACCTCAACCAACACCAAAATTCGTGGCATATCCAATCTGTATGGCCTACTAACAAAACCAAATCTGGAGGAACACTGGGAATCCAAGTTACAAATTAAGATTCCTCCTCCTATCTGGTATCGAGCACTTCACTCACCAACCATGTACTCTAAAAACATTTCCCACTGGAAAACCTCAATGAAAATACTGTATAGGTGGTACTACACCTCTGTGAAATTAGCTTGAATGTTCTCAATTCACTCCAGCAAATGTTGGAGAAATTGTGACATGGATGGACATATTTTTCATACTTGGTGGGGATGTCTGTCTATGGGTGCTTTCTGGATGGGTATCTCTGCACTTATTGGATGTTACTAACTTACCTATTGAGTTAACCTCACAAATGGCTCTCTTCGGACTAGGCCTCTCGAATTGACCCTTGAGGCCTCTCGAATTGGCCCTTGATATTTCCCCATCATTACACACATACTAATTGCTGCCCGGTTATCTATTGCCGGGCTCTGGAAACAGGCCTGTGCACCTATTCTTCATAACACCATTGATATCCTTAACGAACATCTAACAATGGAATTTCTGTTTGCACAGGCACAGCTGACACTTGATAAATTCTATCACCACTGGCAATTCTGGCTATCAGATCATAGAGCTCTGCCTTGTCCTTGACTAAAACTAACAAATACCAACTCTCACAGTAGGGCCCTCCCTTCTGAGAGACCCTTTATCCCTGTTCATCTCCCGGAACAAATTTAGCCTCATGAGTTTGACTGATAAACTCAGTATACTACTTCACCCTATACTACGGAGCACTAGCCTGCTCATCATCTATCTTCTTCCTTCTCCCCCTCTTACCTCTCCCCCCCTCACCTACTCCCTCCTCTTGTTTATGCTCTCTTCTTTGGGGGCATACAAGGGGTCAGTACTACATGTTGGTATACCCCTGGTACTGTAACCCCTTCCTTTAATGTTGACGTAAATTGCCAGCTATATTTGTATTTTGAGATACTGTACATCACCTTATTGCTTTTCTCAATAAAGAAAAATTTAAAACTGAAAAAAAATGGTGAATACAGTATTTTATGGGACAAAACATGGCAACTGATTATGATATACAGTGATATAGCAAATGAGAGTTCTTTAGTATCTTAGCACACAAATCAAAGCTGTACAGCAAGACGTAATATCTATATCTCTGACAATGTGTCATAACATCTTACACACTTATATATCATCTAGCTACTGCTTCTAAGCAGGCTTATTTTATGTACATATGAGCCCTACTCCCAAATCTCCCACAGTAATATATAGCTGTAGATAAGATAGGCTATGGTGTTCTGCTGCCTACAAAGTTATCTGTTTTATGTTTTTTTATTCAGTTTCTCCATCCAAAGTTAATGAGAATTTCATCATGAACATTTATTTTTTATTTTACAATTTTCATTATTTGTGCTGAATATAATGCCATTTGTGGAGTGACGGTCATCTGGCACATTGCTGTCTCATGTGCCAGTTTATGGGTCTTCGTCTCAAAAACTTTAAGGCTAGGTGCACACTGATGCGATGTGGGAACCACAGTGATTCCTGTTCGGGTTCCCGCACTGTATCAGAATCGCAGGCAGTTCACACTGCGCTCTGCTAACCGCTGCAGATGTCAATATAAAGTAAATGACACCCCCAAATCGGTTTGCAAAACGCAGTGTGAATTGTGGAATCAGATGGAATCAGATCGCATGGGTGTGATCCGATTCCAGTGCGGACAAAAAAAAGGGTCCTATGCCATTTTGGCATTAATGTGTTGCAATTTCAGCCATATAAATTGTATGGCTGAATTTGCACTGCACAGACATCGCATGTAATGTCCACAGGAATGCGGTGCAATGTCTGCGATCGCATTGGTGTGAACCCAGCCTTAGACTGTGGCCCATCAATCCCAAAGGGTTGGATTTTACACAAACAAGTAACTCATCTGCAGTTCAGCTGGGTGGTGTGATTGTCCTGTACTGGCAAAATATGCATGCTAACATCACTGAGCTTTCGTTTTGCCCATACTGGTTCCATGATAGTATTCTGACCAAAAATCTTTAAAGTAGAATTCCAAATGCTCCCTTGCCCCTCCTAACACCTATACTAACTAACCTTTACACAACAGATGTACTTACCTATTTTCAGCATGCTCTGGTCCAGTCTCATGAACTGGCTCCCCTGTGTCAGCCAGCGGTGGCTGCAGGGGAATGGAGGGAGCACTCAACAATGGCTGTGAAAGCCAGGAGCCATGATGTCATGCCTAGGCTCCTGTGGTGCAGTTGTCAGGTGGCCCTCTCTCCCGTACAGCCTCTGCTGGCTGATGGGCGGCCGGATCACGTGGCAGGATGAGAGCAGACTAAAAATAAGTATATGCACCTTTTTTTACACAGGTTAGTTTGTACAGGTGTTAGGAGGGGGAGGGAGCATTTTTAGGATTTGATCTTTAGCTGGAATTCTACTTTAATTATTTTTCAGTATAAAAACCGTAATAAATGTGCTTGGATAAGAAAAAATGGGTGTGACTTAAACAAAATAATGGGCATGGCTTAGTTGGGCGTAGTTCAAACGTGGTGTGGTTCAAGTCTGAGATGAATGAGGCATGAAGGAAGAAAGAAAGAAATAGGGAGGGAAGGAGAAAGAAGGAAGAAAAGAAAGAAAAAGGGATGGAGGGGCAGCAGGCCCAGACCATACACCAAAATAGCAATGTGGAAAATTTAACAATCAGCAGATAAACACCTGGTGTTAGCTCTTCAAACATTACAGATCAGGGTATATAGCACAGTATCACAGATCATGGTATACAGCACAGCATCACAGATCATGGTATATAGCACAGCCTCACAGATCAGGGTATATAACTCAGTCTCACAGATAATGGTATATAGCACAGCCTCACATATCAGGGTTAGAGTTGAGCGACACAGTACAGTTCGGGTTCGTACCGGACTGTAGGGTGTCCGTGTCCCGAACCCGGACATTTGAGAAAAAGTCAGGGTTCGGGTTTGGGGTTCGGGTATTTTTTCGTGTCTGTTGAATAGCTGCAGGGCAGCCAATCAACAAGCGTTTCACTCGTTTGCCCTTAGAAGCCATCACAGCCATGCCATTAGTTGGCCAGTGCATCATGTGGCCCAGTCTCTATATAAGCTGGAGTCACGTAGTGCTGCATGTGACATCATCTCATACTAGTATAGGGAGAGGATGCTGCTGCTGTTAGGGACAGATTAGCTTTAGAAAATATCTCATACTAGTGTAGGGAGAGGATGCTGCTGCTGCTGCTGTGAGGGACAGATTAGCTTAAAAATATCTGTTAAAAACAGCGATTTATTGGTGGGTTGGTGCTAGAGGAGATTTTTGTTTGCTAGAGTACATTTTTTTTGCTAAGCAAAGTGCCTCATATAAAACCTAAGCAATGTTTCTGTTTGTTAGGTGGGTGTTTGCAGCCATTTTTGCAAGTGCAGTGCACTTGCAACTGCTTGTGTGTCAGGGACACTACTTTAATCGTGTTCTGTTAGTTCAGTTGGCAACATTTTGGCATATTTAAATACTGCTTTTACATTGCAGTTAGACAAATACATTTTTTTTTTTTGTGCAAAATATTACATTTGCTGGCAGCGGGGCATTTCTTGCACAAAATTAAAAAGTGCATCTACATTGCTGGTTTAAAAAAAATATATATTCTAAATACTACATTTGCGGCCAGCGGTGCATTTCTTGTACAAAAATAAAAAGTGTGTCTACATTGCTGGTTTGAAAAAAAAAAATATTCTAAATACTACATTTGCTGCCAGCGGTGCATTTCTTGCACAAAAAACAAAAAGTGCGTCTACATTGCTGGTTTAAAAAAAAAAATATTCTAAATACTACATTTGCAGCCAGCGGTGCATTTCTTACACAAAAATAAAAAATGCATCTACATTGCTGGTTTAAAAAAAAATATTCTAAATACTACATTTGTGGCCAGCGGTGCATTTCTTGCACAAAATTAAAAAGTGCGTCTACATTGCTGGTTTAAAAAAAAATGAATAATAAATAGTGCTACATAGTACATTTGCACCTTGCTGTGCATTACTTGCACAAAATTAAAAAGTGTGTCGACATTGCTGGTTTTAAAAAAAATAAAAAATAGTGTTCCTCCAATGCAGGAATTCTCTGAGGAACAAATGAGTCAGGCAACATAATTGGTTGGAAGCCATAATTCACCATAAAGGGAGACAATTGGGAAGTGGTATTGACAGCAATATTGTGAGCAAACTCTGCCCAAGGTAATAGGTCATACCAGTTGTTACAATGGTCAGAAATATAGCAATGTAAAAACTTCCATGGACTGGTTGGTTCGTTCTGCGGCCCCATTGAACTGCGGGTGATATGCAGAGGAGAAGAAAAGCTGAATTCCCAAATGTGCACAAAAGGCTCGCCAAAACCTGGACACAAACTGGCTACCCCTGTCCGAGATGATCACCTTGGGAAGCCCATGTAAGCGAAAGATCTCCTGAGCAAAAATGGATGCCAGTTCCTTGGACGTGGACAACTTCTTAAGTGGAATACAATGTGACATCTTTGAGAATCGGTCAACCACCATAAGGATAACTGTGTTATCCTGAGAGTTAAGTAACTCCACAATAAAATCCATAGACAGGTGGGTCCAAGGCCACTCTCCATTGGGTATGGGTTGTAGAAGACCCACTGGAAGATGTGGTGGTGTTTTGTTCTGAGCACACACAGAACAGGCTGCTACGAAGGTGGCTACATCAGCACAGAGACTAGGCCACCAGAACTGTTGGGAAATAGCCCAAATGAGTTGATTCTTCCCTGGGTGACCAGCAGCCTTGGGAAAATGGTAAGCCTGGAGCACAGCGGTATGGAGACTCTCAGGGACAAAGCAGCGGTCACAAGGTTTCTCAGGAGGAGCATGGATCTGAGCAGCAAGGATCTTGTCACCCAAAGGTGAAGTGAGACTGGTACAAACCGTAGCCAGAATATGATCAGGAGGTATCACAGGAATAGGAACTGACTCCACCTTGGAAGCGGAGAAAAACTGTCGCGACAGTGCATCGGCCCTTACATTCTTAGTACGGGGTAAGAATGAGACTATGTAATTGAAGCTTGACAAGAACAGAGCCCATTGTACCCTCCTAGGAGAGAGGCGTTTAACCTCAGACAAGAATGTGAGATTCTTGTGGTCAGTCAAAATGAGAACCGGAACAGTGGTACCCTTGAGGAGATGCCTCCATTCTTTAAGGGCTAAAATGATTGCCAACAACTCTCTGTCCCCAATCTCATAATTGCATTCTGCAGGAGACAAC
>BLSH010260641.1:58152-71054 GCA_018402905.1 Glandirana rugosa
CATAAAACAGCGCCTACCCTATTGTGTTTTAAATTATGCTAATGAACATACATGTATGTATGTGTGCCCTCTAGGGCCGCACACACACATACATGGGGCAGCTGCCCTCAGATAAAGATCTGTTATAGATATATGCAAAGTGGAAGTGGGCAGCGCCTCTGTTCACCAGTACAAATAAATGCAAAAGTAAAATAAATAACCATATACAACAATAAGTGAATGAATCAAAAAAATCGTGCTCAAATCTGTATGGCTTAATATAAGTCCATTAATTTAACCAAACAAAAAGTCCATATTGCTGACAAACTCATGTTAATGAACACAAAAAGATTGTATATACTCAGTGCTTCAAAATAAATTATGCAAAGAATGTCAATATAAAACCAAAGCTCTTCTAAAGTGACAAAGTGCCTGGAAAGTGCTCCTTAAAAGTACGTGACCAGCAAACTCATCCAAAGTGACGAAATGCAAAAGGTGCTCCTTAAGGTGCTTAAAAAATTATTCCAGTGACATGTGATCTGTGCCGGACCCCCTCTGTGTCCCCACTCACCAGAAATTGTTGACCAGCTGCTTTTCAGTCAGCGGTCAAAAAAGCGTGTGTCAGTGGAGAGAGGCAGCAGGTAACCCGGATACTGGTTGATGAATCAAACACTTCGTCTATTGGAATGTTGGGATGGTGCCTGGATGGCTCAGGAATAAAAAGGGAAACCTCATGTGTAGAACGTAAATAACTCTCTTTATTGCGCTTGCGGATTGCTACTTACAGAATTGAAGATAAAAAATAGCCTGTAGTATGCTTTTCCTCTACAGCGTGCGTTCCACTGTCCCTCTCCACTCAAACCGGAAGTGGTATTGGTGACGGCTGCGGCGACCAGAAATTATGTCAACGCGTTTCGCCCACGTGATAGGGCGTCTTCACGGACAAGGAACCCGGCCACAGCAACACTTATGTACCAAAGGCCCCGCCTATTGTTTGTGGCAGAGGCCAATGAAATCACACTGCGGTTTATCCAGTCAGAATTGCCGAATAGCCGTCTACCATATATTCACCCTAGGCCCTCCAGTGGTGGGAAAATAGAACGCACGCCCCAAGGATGCAAACAGGCTCAAACTCATACAATACAAAAATCAATACAAATACTACAACCGATAAAAAAACCATTAGCCTAAACAGAAACATAGAATTGCAGTATACAGAAGTTATTAATATTAGAATTAAAATATCTGAAATAATATCAGCAATATTATTCCTATAGATCAAATTGCAGTTGTAATTCCAATCAATTGCGAAGCGGTTTTTGTATAGATAAAAATATATATAAATATAAAATAATGAAAAAATAAAGATAGTAAATAAAAAAGTGAATAAAAAATATAAAAATATGAAAAATAAAATTAAAAAATTAAATAAATAATTAAATTAAAAAAAAAAATTTTTTTTCCTTTTCAAATTCCTGAATAAATTAAATTAAAAAGTAAATCAACTTGTACATAAAATATACTAAATATAATTCATGTACATCAATTAGGCAGACATGTTAAGGATGACTCAATGAATTATATACCTAATCTAAGAGCCACTGGAGCTAAACCAGTGGATCTTACAAACTCAGATGTAAGTCCTATTTTGGTTTTGTAAGAGAGGAACATTATTATATTAATTAGTGGACTGGTATTATATCCACTATATTGCCAAATAATAATTGTAACTCTTCTCCCACATACAGGACTCAAATAGGTCAGAGTGGGCCCAAACTATTGTAACAAATTCTGGTATTGGACCATATGCCTCCCCTCCGTTGGTCTTTACCAGTCCGAAAGGAAACAGTTGATGTCCAGTTCTATGTTGAGGCCCAGTGGATCCAACGTGCCCATTCTATGGATCCACTGGGTCTCGTTCTGCGAGACAGCCCTGGTCATGTTAGTACCCCTCCAATGGCCCTCAACACGATCGATCCCACAGAAACTCAAATGACTGGGGTCTCTATTATGCACAAGCCTAAAATGGTTTGAGAGACTATGATGTTGAAAGCCCCTCTTTATGTTATTGACATGCTCTCTAAGTCGGATTCTAAGCTTGCGTGTGGTCCTACCGATATACTGAAGGCCACAGGTGCATGTCAGGAGGTACGTAACATGAGTGCTTTCACACGTTATGAACTTCCTGATGACCTACCTGTCGAGGTGGAGGTAAACTCCGATGTTTTCCGTTTTCTGAAATCTGATGTTGTACAGATCATACACCTCCCACAGCTATAAAAACCTACCATGTCAAGAAAAGTGCAAGTCTTGACCGGCGGGTCTGTGACATTTGGGGCCAATCTGAGGCGCAGAGAGGGTGGTCTTTTGTACACAAACCGAGGCCTGTCGGGTATGATACCCGCAAGGTCTTTATCTCTGCGCAACAAAGGCCAGTGTTTTTTAACAATTTTCTCAAACTGTCTGTATTCTCTGAAGAAACCCGTCATAAATGTTACACCATGGTCTTTATTTTCTTTGATCTTTTTACTGAACAATGTCTCTCTGTCTATGTTCCTAATTGAATTTTTGGTGGCTTCAAGGGACGATCTTTTATAACCCTTTTCTATGAACCTCTCTAGAATAATATTGGCCTGTTGGTCATAATCTTCCAGGGAATCACAGTTGCGTCGTATCCTTAACATTTGTCCCCTAGGGATACCCTCTAGCCATCTAGGATGAGGGCAGCTCCCCAGGGGTATGTACCCATTACGATCTACTGTCTTGAAGAATGTACGAGTCAGGAGCCTATCCCCTTGTTTATATATGGTAAGATCAAGAAAGTTGATAACCTCTTCGTGAATTTCTTCTGAAAAGGAGATGCCCAAGGTATTATTGCCCATAGACTCCAAAAACTTGACTAGTGCCTCTTTAGGCCCTGCCCATATGATTAAAATGTCATCTATGTATCTCTTAAACAATTTTAGACAAGGGTGGGGGTGTTCAAATATGGCCCTCTCCTCCCACCAACTCATAAAAATGTTGGCCACTGAGGGCGCATATTTGGCCCCCATGGCAACCCCTTTTATTTGTTTGAAAAACTTTTTTTCGAACCAGAAAAAATTATGGCTCATAGCCAACTCTAATAATTCCAACAAGAACGACTTTTGCTCCTCTACCAAGTCAGTGTTGTCCAATGCCCATCTGACTGCCGTAATGGCGTAATTCTGTTTGATGTTGGTATATAAGGAGTTAACGTCGACACTAGCTAGAATACAGTCTTCTCCAACCCGCACTGACTGGAGAAGCGAGATCAAATCCTTGCTGTCCTTAAGAAAAGCCGGATATTTACTCGTTAATGGCTGGAGAAAATAATCTAAATATTCACCAGTACGGGCAAACAAGGAATCGATCCCGCTAATGATCGGTCTCCCTGGCAGTTTCAATGGATTCTTATGGATTTTTGGGAGCTGATAGATTACTGGTATTCTAGGTGTGTCCGGAATCAGATACCTGGCCTCTCTTTTGTTGAGTATCCCCTTTTTAGAGGCTCTTTTTATCAGCTTTTTTAATTTGGCCTTATATTTGTTATTGGGATTGCTCCTAAGTTCTTCATATGTTTCATTATCATTCACTATATTCCGAAGTTCAAGCAAATAGTCCTCCTTATTAAGAATGACCAGGCCACCGCCCTTGTCGGCGGCCCTAATCACGATATTTTTCTTAGCCTCCAAATCCTTGATGGCTTTTTCTATATCCATTTTGCATCTTGCGGATTTGGTTTTTAACGCAGCTAGGTCCTGTTCAACTGCTTGCTTAAAGCTCTCAACAAAATGATTGCCTACCACTTTGGGGTTAAAAACTGAGCGGTTCCTAAGTTCTTTAGTAGTTAATCTGATTATCTGAGAATCCTCTTTTGGTTACTTATTTGTAAGGCAAGAGAGGAGTTCCCAAACACACTGCAGACAATGTGCTGTCACTCACTTATAGAAAGCCTAATGTATCAAAGTGTCAGTACTAAGTTCAGTGGACTTTGTCATGGTCTAGCCTGCCGATTTTTGTTTATGCATTTCTTACTTCCTTGCTGCAGTGGATCTGCTAGATCTGTGATTTCATTCACATGTGCTGGTGGCTTCTCTGTTCACTTATGGGCATCACCTGCTCTACTGTGCATTTATAGCCTTTTCACTTATTTTACTTTCTAGTTCACCTCCCAGTTTGCTTCCCTATATATACACACATACTCAGTGCAGAGCTCCTTGTCTGAGCAACTTCACGATCCTAAGAGCTCCTGTTTCTTTGCCATTTTGTGTATTCTGTGTCTGACTTCCCGTGTACCAACCCAGGCTTCATCTTCCATTTGTGCTGGTCTGCCACCTGCCCTGACCTTGAACTGTTTCCTGGCTCCTCTTCTGTGTCCTGCCATCTGTACTCTCCGTATTGTCACCTGGGGGCTGCGACCTGGTTCCAGCTTGCTGGTCCTGGTGAAAAAACAGGCTGGGGCTTAGACTCTGCACCTTGGGGAACCTTGGATTGGTGCTCTACAAGGGCTCACTACCACAGAAACATAACAAACTTATTGTATCACAGCCACCAATCTGAATTTAGCTGCTGTAAATGAGCGTCAGGTCATCAACCTGGCTGTTCTATCTGGCTATGCTTTGTAAATCTTACGACTGGCTAAACAGAAATAAAGATATTTTTCCAAGTAATATAGCTACCATATATAAGATATTTCAAATGCAAACCTCCCAACTTTTTGACGTGAGAAACTGGGACATCTTTTATCACAAAGTTTGTAGACAAAGCACACATCCCCAGTTATTCAAAAGAATTAATATGCATGAATATACTAAAAAATAATTGGTTAACCACTTCAGCCCCGGAAGGATTTACCCACTTTCTGACCAGGCCATTTTTTGTGATAAGGCACTGCGTCGCTTTAACTGACAATTGCGTGGTTGTGCGACGCTGTACCAAAACAAAATTGACGTACTTTTTTTCCCCACAAATAGAGCTTTTTTTTGGTGGTATTTGATCACCTCCGTGGTTTTTATTTTTTGCGCTATAAACAAAAAAAAACAAATTTCTTCATCAGTTTAGGCCAATATGTACTCTGCTACATATTTTTGGTAAAAAATCCCAATAAGCCTGTATTGATTGGTTTGCGCAAAAGTTATAGGGGTTGATTAACTAAAGCTGGAGAGTGCAAAATCTGGTGCAGTTCTGCATAAAAGCCAATCAGCTTTCAGGTTTTGTTGTCAAAGCTTAATTGAACAAGCTGAGGTTAGAAGCTGATTGGCTACCATGCACATATTTTGCTTTAGTAAATCAACCCTATAGTGTCTACAAAATAAGGGATAGATTTATGGCATTTTTTATGGCATTTTTATTATTAATTTTTTTTTACTAGTAATGGCGGTAATCAGCAATTTTTAGCTGGACTGCGGCATTGCGGCGGTCAAATCGGACACTTTTGACATTTTTTTTGGGACCAATGACATTTATACAGCGATCAGAACTATAAAAATGCACTGATTACTGTGTAAATGTCACTGGCAGGGAAGGGGCTAACACTAGGGGCAATCAAGGGGTTAAATGTGTACTCTGGGAAGTGATTCTAACTGTGGGGGGGGAGTGTACTGACTGGGAGTAGAGAGAGAACACTGTTCCTGATTACTAGGAACAGCAGACCTCTTTCTACTTCCCTATCAGAATGGGGATCTGTTAGTTTACATTGACAGATCCCTGTTCTGCCTCTCTTTCCCACGATCACGGGTGGTCGGCAGACATCGCGACAGGCACGCGCACCTGCTATAGCTGTTTAAAGGGCCAACGTACCAGTGCGGCGATTAGACCTGCTGTCGTATAATGACAGTGGCTGGTCGGCAAGTGGTTAAACCCACAAGCTTTTTGCCACTACTTTTACTTTATACTTGCTTTTTCTATATAACAAATGCAATAATATTGGAGTTGCTTTAGCATAGTATATAACTTTTTGTAGTTAAATTGTATTTTTTTGGTGGAGGTCTATACATCAGAGGGAGCCTGAAGAAAAATGACAGAGGGATGTTGTTCCAAAAGAGGGACAGTCCCTGCAACTGCGGGACAATTGGGAACTATGCAACTGTATTTTTACTGTTTGAGATTTAACCTAGAAGTGTCTGACTCTGAACACTTCAAACTAAAGCCTCATACACACGATGCAACGGCCGTGTGACCAGACATCCAAAATCGTATTCTTAAAGCGTATATAACTGCGCTACCCTGTAAGAGAAATTATTAAGATCTATATCCAGATACAGCTGCAAAATATCAAGTGGGGGATTGACCACTAAAAAACAGATGAAAGTGAAAAAAAAAATTCTGCGCTTGTGTCGTAAACTCACAAAAAGTGCAAATGAATCAAACCCGTATATAACTCAAAATGTGACAAATAAATGTGAAAAACAATTCTGAAATAATGATATAAATGTGTAGGTCAACATAAATTTAACATTACACAAAAAAATTGAGTGAAACAAAAAAAGTCCATAAAATATATGTGATAAATCCAAAAGTCCAAAACATATAATAAATCCCAGGTGTGATCACAGCCAGAATATTCATATATAGATTCCTCCACCACACCAATCCAAATGTGCACGGTTCCTCCACCAGACAAAGATTCCCCTTACCAGAGCTCCATGACCCTCTATTACGGGGGGTCACAGGACGCTTGCTTGGACTCTAAGCCTCCGATAATGTATGTTCACAATTTCAAATGCTTGTCATGGGGTCCGTAAAACCATATTGAAAAAAGGCTGCAATAGTGTGATGCCATGAAAAGCAAACGCATTTATTATAAAATAGTGCACCTACAGGAAATCCAAGAATAATAGGCGCTGAATATCAAAGTTGAACCATAAGCAGAGAAGCGGTGGGTTCCAAAACAGCACTTCAGCTCCATCGATTTCGTCCTAATGGACTTCTTCTGGAGCATGAATGCTGTTTGTTTCCACCGCCATTATATATTAATATCACATGTTCCCATTGGTTGCTGCAAGATCCCAGTCCTCCAATCTGCTGCCACTGGTTTAACTCTCTCCAATGAGCCATCCCATGTTAATCATTATAGGAAGCGTCACTTCCTTTTTTACTCCAGGTGTCAGCAGAGGAAGTGTTAGAGGAACAAGGGAGAGCGAGGCTTCCTGTGTACTGTGCAGGCACTACACCCATTCATGCGTGCCTCACGTTCCCCACTGTTTTCCTTCCCCGGATCGGCCACTATATGCCGCACTGAACTATGGGGATTGTAGTTTCTGTTAGCCAAAAGTCAGCAGAACGGACCTTCTGGCGGCTGGGATCGTTCTTAAAAACAAAGGGGGCGCAATCATCATTCCAAAACTCAAATATTCCAAGTTAATAATTCATGAAAGATACAAAGTATATACATTTTTAAAAACCATACTAATATATATTATGTCCAATCAAGCGGGAAAAAAAAAACAGCCTTCCCCATACTAATAAAAATTGAGACAGGATTCTTAAAACGACCATACATTGACAGATCTACAATTTATGTTTATATATATAAAGTAGTGGCGCGAAATGAAATGGTACATCTACAGATATCGTGTTAATTAGAAGGAGAAGGTGTACAATTCCAGGTACAAGGTAAATAAAAAAAGTAAATAATCGATTTTAGAATTTTTAAGTCAATTGGAAAAAAGGACCCAGGGTAAGAAAGTGGGATTTTAAAAAAGGGAATTTGGCCCTAATTTCTATGTCGAGAAAAAAACCGACTAATGCCAAAAATTAAATAAATAAAAAACAAAAAACATGAGTGTCCTAAGTAACATATGCAAATCAAATGAAAATTCAAATGCAAATCAGAACAATATACCAAAAAAAAAAAAAAAAAAAACAACAACAAAAACGCTTAAAAGAGAAAAAGGAGGGGAAAGGTTCCCTAAATGTATGGAAGAGAAATATTATGATGCCGGAAAGAAGGAAGGAGAATCAAAAAGAGTAAGAATCGATGTAACAACAACTTAGTCAATTCCCAAATAGCCTGTCACATCAAGAACTGTGATAAATCCACATCATAATATTTCTCTTCCATCCATTTAGGGAACCTTTCCCCTCCTTTTTCTCTTTTAAGCGTTTTTTTTTTTTTTTTGGTATATTGTTCTGATTTGCGATTTAGAGTAGTTGATCCTGAAGTTTGACACATAGCCAAAGAATTCAAAGGCTTTGATTAGATTGGGGATTGAGGTGTGGGGTTTGGAGAGGAAAAAAAGCAAGTCATCAGCATAGGCCGCAATTTTGTGTGTGGTTGAGTTTAGCTTAAAACCGTCAATGTCAGGGTTCTGTTTGATCCGTCTGATGAGGGGCTCTAGGGTTAATATGAATAGTAAGGGCGATAGGGGGCAGCCCTGTCTTCTGCCATTGTTTATATACACTGTGTCGGACAAAGTATTGTTCACCTTAAGTTTTGCTTGCGGCGTTTGATAGAGTGATGCTATCAAGGTCATCATATGGGGTTTCAGGCCAATGTAATCGCATGTCTCAAATAGGTAGTCCCAAGCGACCCTATCGAAGGCCTTCTCCGTGTCAGTGGACAGGAGAAGGCCCTCGATTCTTGCCGTGCGTGCTCCATGTATCAGATTAAGGGCTTTTGTTACATTGTCTCGAGCTTCTCGTCCTGGTACAAATCCAACTTGTTCAGGGCCTATAATATTCTGCAAATATAGTCTGAGAGGATTTGCAATTATCTTGGCCAGGATTTTGGTATCAGTATTAAGGAGTGAAATTGGCCTGAAGTTTGAACAGACTGTGTGGTCCCTGTCAGGTTCGGGGAGCCTATGGATGTAGAGAGTAGTAAATGATAATCCTACTGTAACAACTTATTAATAAACCTAGTAGATATTTGCTACCAAGTTATCCTATTAGGTATGTTTCCCATTATCTGCCCCTGGTTTAGCTTTTGGCACTTGTAGCACTGACAGGCACTGTTTCTGTGTACATTTGCTGGCGTTCGTAACGGGGGGGTGTGTCCTGCCCTCCCTTGTCACAGGACATCCCCGCCTATCCGGCCACTGCTGGGCACCGCTCTCCTAAATCCTCCCTTGCAGTCGGCCAATCATCACTGAGCGACTGGCGACCCGGAAGTGACGTGGGTGGAATGCAAGTCCACCCGCACTTCCGGGTTATGGCAACTTGCTCGTCCCACGGTATGAGTGACGCTGTGGCTAACTTGGGAGAAGCGATCCTTACCCATCGGCCGGTGTATTGACATGGGAGAAGAGTCGCCCACCAGGTACATGTGTGGTGCTCCTCTCCTAGTAGCACAGTGATTGGGAATGAGGATCATCCAAATATAGATTACAGGAATGATTACCCACCTTAAGACATGCCCTGAAATGGAGGAGAATTAGATGCATTCACTAGGGGTTGGTAACACTATACTGTATCGCTTCCTTATACAAATCCAAATATCAATGATGTGCATTGTTGGGAATGGAGGGGCATGTTTTTCTATATAGGTACTAGCATGGCTATATGTGTGTATATATTTCCATATAATTTTATAATTTTATGATTTATGATATGGATCTGCATTGACGTCTATTTATTGGTTCAATGTGTTTATTCATGCATTTACTTTTATATATGGATTGATTGATCTATTTGTTTGCTGTATAGGTGAATGCAGGAGGGCGGGACTGGCATCCAATTGGGCCACATTGCCACTGCCCCTACTGGGGGGCGGGCGGTCCACTCATGACCCAGTCCACCTGCAGGCACTAGTGCATGTATATAAGAGGGGAAATGCCTCATGGTTGGTAGGCTCTGAGGAAGAGGGTTCGTCCTGGAAACGCGTCAGCCTGACCACACGGACGCCACCTGGTCCCTCTATTGTGGTGGAGAGTGATTAGTCCATTGGAGGCACTATTTGCACGTTTTGTTGTGATGCCTTTTAATTGTTCTTTTTGTGAGTATATATATTTTATCTTATTGTTTTAATAAACAGTTTAATGGTATTGCATTAGGTCGGTGCGCCCCTCTCTTGTGTTTTCTTCCATGAATAGCCCTCTCACCAGTCCCTGGGATGCTGCAGTGACCTCTTTCTGTAGAAGAGGGCCCCCTTGGTCTCTCCCCAAAAGCCTCCGGTGATCATCGGTGGAAAGCAGAGTATGGTTGAACACTCCATTCTCCCTACTGCAGCGGTGCAGGTGCTGTGATGTGGGTGGTGTCGCGCTACCCCCAGGTGTCCTCAGTCCTATTCTCAGGCTTGGATCTCCACTGGTATGGTCTCCTGATGACAGACGAATATCCAAACAGAGGTGCTCTCTCTCAAACTCCCTCAGTGTCAAGAGGAAGAGCTTTCCCAGCCAGTTTAATAAAAATCATCTCTCTGCTCCTCCTGCTGCACAGTTCCTATTGACATTCGTATTGTAAGGAGTCCATTCATCCCCTTATATGGTTGCTGTCTCAAATTACAACTCCCAGAATTCTCAGTACTCTGCATAGAAGTCTACGGGTTTGCTTGGCTTTAGTTCTCCCCCTGCTGGCCGGAGTAGGATGGTGCAGCATATCAGTATCTCAGTAGAGGGAGAGAAGAATAAAAGGCAATGTTTCCTTCTCCATATTGCTGTAGCCCAGCAACTGGCTATAGAAGTAATATTTTGGTGTGAACTATGTCACACTCTTGTGTCAAAATCCCCTTACTATTGAGAACTGTGTGAGCACTATTCTAGTATGACTATCCACTATCTGTCCTGCATACTTCCATGTATTGGTATGCCAGTTATTTTACTACATACCTATGTTGTTCCCCATGTGATTACGAGTCTTCTCCAAAAAATGTTCAAACAAAGGACAGCTTTTGTTATCTGAATGAGTAGCACCATTCTTTATAGCTGTGATTAAACTGCAGACATGGAGAGTGCTCAGAAAACACATTTTCGCATAACAATGATTACAATTAGCCACATTTCCAGAAGGTGTTTTGCCCAATATAGAGAAAAGTCTGACTACAGAAATGTTTATGGATTAGTGAAAATTAGCAGCATTCAGTAGGAAGGTGTCTCGAGTGGGCTCCAGCAGTGCAGGCAGTGAGAGAGGTATGTATTTACATATTAATTTTGCAGGTAGAGCTCAATGGAGACTTTTCGTTCTGACAGGTTTTCTTTAAAGCAGTGGGCTTTTCCTACTACTTGCATTGCCTTTTGTTGAAAAAATCCTATTTCTGACAAAGATGGCTCAATTCACATTATTAAAAGTTGGTCACTTTAGTTCATAGGTTCTAACTGGGTAATATAGGGCCATGTTTAAGTCCTCGCCATAATAAACCATTCTCTGCCACTAATTTCTTCCTATCAGTAGAAATTTCCATGCTTTTTGCTAACCTCCACCCTTTCAGTATCTAAAAATTGTAACTGTTACATTACACTATAGAAATCTGAGAGGTATACAGAAATGGACCCATGGTACCTTTATGTAACATGGGGTCAGCTTTATGTCAAATAAAATATGTTATTTTCTCAAGAGAGACACACAGAACAATAAATGTTCTCACAGCTACACACTACACTGTGTGAAAGCTTCTAAAATGTCAGATTGTAGGGAGGAAACAGTGCCATTTGGCCAAGAAAACAAAAAAAAAATCAAAGTTGCAAGAAAGTGAATGTTCACCCTTTAAAATAACCTAGATCGTTACACATATAAGCCACTAAAATAATAAATTATGCAAGTCTTATTTAAAGGGCTAGTACATTGAAAGTGCTATTTTCAATATACAACGAAGATAGAGCGCATTGTCACTGGCAACAGGGACATGTCTAAGAAAAGAGGAAACACAGTGCAACCACTACTTTTCCTAGGAGTAGACATCTTGAAAAAGTTCATAGCAAGAGTGTGGTTGTGCAATTCTGTCATTGGTGAAAGAGAGTCTTTTATATCATAACAGAAAAAGGTCTTCAGAGCTTTCCCAAACTTGTTTTTGTGTCCTCTGAGCAATAAAGGTGCTTATGAAGGGATATCACAGAAGAAGCCACTGCTCTCCAAAAGAAATTGCTAAGCCTTTTTTAAAGGGAAACTACAATGGTGTTAGTCAATTTTTTTAAAAGTATTTAGGATTCTTAACGTTTTTTTTTTTTACTTTACATACGCAATTTTTATATTAAAAGTATAAACAGTTAATAAAGGCTGTGCCACTGAAACCTAGATCCACAGAGATTTTTTTTTTTTTAAAGCGAGTGCACAGCAAACTTTGTACATAACCATATTACAGGCAGATGGGAAGAAGTGGGGAGGGATATCGGTCACTCTTCTAACTTCAGTTGTGTGTAAATTTAAACTTGAGCTATTGCGCTCTATAAACAACAGACTTCTTAAGGCAAATCAGATAACAGAAAATAGGTAAACAGGAAAAATGGCCTACAGCTCCAGCAGTTGGTTGGAATTAAGAAGACAAATTATTCACATGCAATATTTAATACTAAAAATGTTGTCTTAAAATGACCTAGATCTTTGCCTATAGCTAAAATGCTGTCTTTTTTTTTTGTCTTCTGTATTCAGGTCCTATTTATTTCCTGTCATTTAGAGACACCCTTTTTGTGAGGCCTGGCAAATATTGGCCAAATACTAATTAACCTTTCTTGTAAAATTATTTATCCTGGACTTATGTCTTCTGTTTTTTTTTTCTGTCGTAAAATCGATATCCGTTTCTAGATCCAGTAAAATTCTGTTGTAAAAATCATAATTTATAACGTACACTTATTAAACAGAAGAATTAAGGTTGGTTGACGACCTCGACATCCGGTAAAAAGGACAAATGGATAAAAGACAATAGACTAAACGGAATTCTTCAGACAACAAATATCTCGCGTTATCGAGTTCAAATTTAAATGTGTGTTGACTTCAATCTTCTCACTGGCTATAGGGAGGGGTGAAGAAGG
>BLSH010260641.1:75428-89762 GCA_018402905.1 Glandirana rugosa
GTCTTAACTACATGAATAAAAATCGTTTTTATAAAAAACGTACTTCACTATTGCGGATTCCATTTTTCCTTTTCAACACATCCCCCGCCTGAGGTGCACCCCTGAAGGAGGATCCCCCCTGATACAGGAAGCAGGGACACAGGAAAGGATAAACAGCGAGGACCCATCTGAACCCCCAAAGGAAGGACCCCAAGACCCCATTTACCGAGGCGTGTACCCCTGCAGGGGTGTGGAGTAGTTGGTAAGTGGGGACACATAAGGGGAAGCACGAAAGTCACCATTTCCTCTGTTTGAAGCAACACTGAAGTCACTTCATTTTTTGAGGATTACAGCATTACCATCATGAATTCTGAAAGTCATTGAAGTGTGTTTTTGATTCCCTCTAATGTGAAAACATAGGACTATAAAGTGTAAGAGATAACAATTCTGGGATTGAACCCACCGAGTACTCTCACATTTATACGGACCTGACCACGCTGCTGGTTGTTCTCATCTGGCTTCCACTATAGAATCATTGAAAACCGGTTAATACGTGATTTCAGATAGACATATGCGGATACCTATTTATTTTCCCTTTCTGGTTTTTACTGACATTTACGGACATGTTGTATATATGAGTTTATAAATCTTCTCTCTGCTGTATAATATCTTTTAAACCACCACCTTACCTTCTTCTTTACCAAACCTATTGCAAAGAAATTTTTAGATGATCTTAGATTAATTCTTCTTTTTTACGGACATTACGGATTTTATTATTACGGACTTTTTACGGCATTTATTGATTTTTACTAACAATTCTTCTTACCAATTCACCATCTTATAGGGAGTACCCCACACAGATAGATACACTCCCCAAGGTGTAATTTCAGACAGCGCCATTCCTACGTTATCATCAAAGTGAACAGTCTATTTGCCTTTTGTAAACCAACCCCTTACTGTCTTGTCAATTAGCGTACCATTAAAGTGGAGTTCCACCCAAAAGTGGAACTTCCGCTATAAGGGAAGGTGACCCCTTGACATGCCACAATTGGAATGTCATTTTTTTGCGTGGGGACCCTGTTTTCACAGGGTCCCAGGTCCACTTCCTCTCCTGGCAACGTGGAGCTGGAGGAAGTTCAGTCCCCCTCCCACCCGGCGATCTTCTGGGACACGCCAGCCATTCACAGCGTGCAGCGCATCTTACGCATGCACGGTGCGCACCTGGCTTCGAAACAAAAGCCGGGTACCAACACTTGTAATGTCAGTGGCGTACTGAGGAGGGGGAGAAGAGCGTTGTTGCGAGCGGTTGCATCGATGGAGCCTGGGACAGGTAGTATCCGATTATTAAAAGACAGCAGCTACACTTTTTGTAGCTGCTGACTTTTAATAGGGTGGAACTCCGCTTTAAACCCAAATCATTATAAACTGTCAATATATGCTATATTGCTTCGTGTTCATACTCACTTTGCCGCTAGAGCATTCATTTTCTGCAGATGGCATAACACCTGTTTGATCTTGCTGTTTACTGTGCCTCCCTATTTGTTTGTGTCCCTGCTGCAGCCTGAGATTGTATAGACCGGTCGTTGCCACATCTACTGAGCATACTCCAGTTTCAGTTCCCTTCAAAGCTGTTCGTTTCCTCCTTCCTGTAAGTGCAAATGCATAGTCTTGCAAAGTGAACAGTCTATTTGCCTTTAGTAAATCACCCCTTAAAAGAAGAAACATTGCAAAGCTATTTTGGCAATACTTTTCCTGGGATCACAGGAGTGCAGTTCACTCGTCATTAAACCCAAATCATTATAAACTAAATCATTATAAACTGAGAATACATGCTATTTTACATTGTGTTCATACCCACTTGCCACCAGACCATGAATTTTCTATGGATTAAAAAAAACAGATCCTGCTGTTCACTGTATCTCCCTCTTTGTCTGTGTCCCCGCTGCTGCCTCAGATTGTGTAGAGCGGCTGTTGCCACATCTACTGAGCATGTCCAAGTTTCAGTTCCCTTCCAAGATGTTCATTTCCTAATTTTTCTCATCTGTGCAGATCAAGTGACTATAGAGTCACACATGCCTATGATTAAGCACTGATCTCAGGTGTGAAATTAGTTAGCTGGGACCTGTAGTTTGCCACATTGCTGTGCATGTTTTTATCACTGGAATAAAAGGAGATTGCACATGGAATGTGGCCATCCAGCTTTCGTTTCTTGATTCATATAGAGTCACACATGTGAGTGTATACATAGTGGTAAATGGTAGTGCCCTCCCTCCCTCCTCCTCCATTTCCTCATATTGCTCAACATTATGGGGCGTGATATAAGATGTTGATTGACGGAGGCTTCACCCCCCCATTGAGTCCCAGTTCATACACACTATAAACACAGACTGGATGTGCGTGACACAGCCTTTGATTGGCAGAACCTCCTCTAGATAGCTTTACAGTGTGAACAAAGTGAAAGATATTGCCAGTCAACTTAAACTTCACCTACACCACGTTATTGCAAAAAAATAATAAACATTTGCTTTAAAATATAGCTTTGTAATAAGCTTTAAAACATTTGTTGATACTAATTATTTATTTTGATTCTCTATTCTGAAAGCAATTTTTTTTTTTCAGTGTCATATGACAGGCACAACATCAATCAGCGCTGACACAGATTCATAGTCCAGACATCTTCTGCCACTATAGAGCATACATCCTCAGAGTACTAAAAAATTCTCCCTCAGAGGATGGGAAAGACTTGGAAAAAGTCATGTGACTGCTGAACAGCAATGATTAAATAAGGTATCAGATGCATTTTTATATTAACCTGATACTGACCACCCCACGCACATTTATTGTGGAGAATCACATACAGGTACATGATTCTGCACTTCAGGGTCTGGGGCACACACGGTGACTGGACACAGCGGGAGCCAATCAGCAGGTCCAAGGAACGCAATGTCCGTTGGAACCTGCCGATCGTTCGAGGCACAGGCAGAACAGCGATCTGCCTTGTTTATATAAAACCCCAACCATGTGCTTAAGGCATCAGTGGACCTTAAAGGGGTTGTAAACCCTCAATGTTTTTCACCTTAAAGAGGAAGTAAACCCAGACTGGGTTTACTTCCTCTATGTTCCCCTGTAAAGTATAAGCATAATGGGCTAATATGCATCGCATAGTAGCCCATTATGTGCCACTTACCTGCAAACGAAGCCTGCGATGTCCAGCGCTGTCCCCTCTGCTGGCGGCGTCCATCTTCTGCCCCTCTTCTTTCCGAGGCCGCGACTGTGACTGGCCGGAGTCGCGTGACGTGGGAGCTGCCAGTCACGGCACGGTCGCAGTGGATGAACGTAGGCCGTTCCTTCACTGCTCATGTGCCGACATGACATCGGCACAGCTTCAACACTGCATATCCCCTGAACTGCACAGGTTTAGGAGATATGCAGTGCACCTACAGGTAAGCCTTATCATAGGCTTACCTGTAGGTTGAAGTATTTGTCACAAGTTGACAACCACTTTAATGCATTCTATGCATTAAAGTGAGAAACCTTCTGTAGTGCAGCAGCCCCCCAGAGCCCCCCTTTTACTTACCCCCCTTTTACTTACCCAAACCCGATCGTTTCATTGACGGGGATGAGCACAGCAGCTCCAGCCACTGTTTCGGGTCCTCATTGAATAGATTGATAGCAGCAGGAGCCATTGGCTACCGCTGTTGTCAATCAAATCCAGTGACACGGGAGCTAGGGGCGGGGGCCGAGTCCTGCTGTCTGTGTCAATGGCCACAGCAGCAGGACACAGGAGTGCGCCTGCACAAGTGCCCCCAGGGAAAGTGCACTCGAGAAGAGGAGGAGCCAGGAGCGCCACTGGGGGACCCCAGAAAAGGAGGATCGGGGCCACTCTGTGCAAACCCCTTGCACAGAGGAGGTAAGTATAACATGTTTGTTATTTAATAATAAAATGCAAAATGTTCAGACAAAATTCTGTGACTTAAGGAAGCATATAGATGGTATTAATGGTAGCTAATAGATTTTGCACCAAAAAGTCAATAAACAGCAGCAGTGAAAATGGTGAAAATGCTAAGAAATTGGGGATTGTACCTCTGTGAATCAGATAGGAAATAACAAAAAGTAGAACTCAGAGCACACCAACTTACTGGAATGAAAACTTAAAATTTTAGTAAATGAAATTGTTGTGTCAGCACTTACAAACACTGGTACAGTCAATGCTTGTCAACTGTGCCCCTGAAGGATGTCAACAAAGCTGATTGGAAACCGGCAAGAAGAATGTCTTCAGGGAAGCTAGTTGTCACAACTAGAGCTGGTGAGCAAAATATTGTAGGACTGTGCATTAAAGTGGTTGTAAAGGCAGAAGGTTTTTTTATTTTTAAGATAAAAATACCTTCTGTGTGTAGCAGCCCCCCTCAGCCTCCCTAATACTTATCTGAGCCCCATCTCTATCTAGCGATGTGCACAAGAGACTCGGCTGTCCTGGACTCTCCCTACTGATTGGCTGAGACACAGCAGTGGCATAATTGGCTCCCGCTGCTGTCAATCAAAGTCAGTTAGACAATCAGGAGAGTTAGGGTGGGGCCAAACTACGGCTCTGTGTCTGAATGGACACAGGGAGCTGTAGCTCAGCTCGGGTGCCCCAACAGCCTGCTGCTTGCTGTGGGGGCACTCGACAGGAGGGAGGAGCCAGGAGCACCAAAAGGGACCCAAGCAGAGGAGGATCTGGGATGCTCTGTGCAAAACCACTGCACAGAGCAGGCAAGTATAACATGTTTGTTATTTTTAAAGAAAAAACATGAGATTTTAGTATTACTTTAAGGTAAGTCATGCTCTGTTTTATATCATCTTTCACCCCCAATAAAAGCATTAAATCTTTTTTTTTTCAGTGGGGCGTGGGGGGGATTTTAATAATTTTGTGAATGCCTAGAGATAGGCTTTACATGTTAAAATTTAATGAAAACTGTACTTACAACAAATATAGAAATGTCTTCATTCAATATAATAACCAATAACGTTAAACAGTTTCCAGGGATCTAAAGAGATCTACAAAGTTTAGATAGAATGCAATCTTAGAAGACTGCAATGCACTACCATTCCAACATATTTAATCACTAACTACTAACTTAACAAAATAAAATTCAGCTACACCACTTAAAATCAATTACCACTTTTCCAATAGAAAAAAACTTAAACAACCTGCCACTATCTCTGGAAGTAAGGTATTGTTGGCAAATAAGTACTATCTACTAAAGTAAGAATTTATAATTAATATATCGTATAATCACTTTGTTGTAAAATTGCCATATATTATCTACAGTATGTCTCATATACAGCATGTGTAGTATACCATCATTATCATCTGTTTTACTTCTTAATAGTGACTATACTGAAAGGCTATTTGTAGAGGACATTTTTGTCCCACTACTCAGTTCCCCAAATATCTGATGTGACAGGTTCAGTTTAATGCATTTTCTTCTGCCTTTTCTACAGGGAGACAATTTGTTGAAAGAATCACCTTTGAAGTTAGTTAATGATTTAGTGCTTAGAGATTTCTCTACACCTGTCACATCCTAGTTGCAGAGCATGACCTACAATCTGTATTTTAGCCACACATCTGGTTCTGTTTCCATAGTGATTTTAAATGTCCATTTTGCAATTGATAAAGTGGGTGAACATAACGCACCGAAAAAAGGCATTTACCTCCGTTCGTCTTAAAAACTATCTGCGTATTTTTTATTGTCTCATAGGCATCAGTCATTAAATTGGAAAACAAGTGCAGTTAGTGCCATGTTTTAATTCTAACTATATATTATGAGCCTTTCAGTTGATAATTACATTTTATTCTGCACATTTTGGGAATATAACTACAAAAGTGGCAGTGACCAGGCCACAGAAAATTATGTAACTGTTATTGACCCCAACAGCACAGTGGAACTAGTACAGGCTGGCCGGGCATGCTTTATGCGGGCAACATTAACATTTGGCAAACTAACACTTGACAACTCTAACGGGTTTTGTGTTCATTTTATGTTACGTTTATTTGGTGTTTTATATTTTCTAAAAAAAAAAAAAACATATATACACAAATGTAAATTTGCACTGTAATTATTAAATGGTAACTCTACTTTTGTGGTTAAAAAAATAGCAAATAAACAAAAAAAAAAAAAATAACACAGAGTATATTATTGTGAAATAATTCATAATTTAATTTAATTTTATTAAAAATTACTTTCCTTTTCAATCTGCAGCACTGTCATTTTTTTGGCAACCTGGAGGCTTTCTGTACACAGACAGTGTACAAACTGCCCCCCAAAATTGTCATTTCTGGCTTGTGTGATTGGCTTATTGGTTTTCCCAGAAGTCTGCACTAAGATACAAGTCAGATTTTGGGCATCCCCTGCAACAAAAATGTTATTTTTTTGTGAGATTCTCCATATAGAAAATCATGTCTAAAGGGATGTCGACACATGGTTATGGTTTTTAGGGTCAAGACAATGCATGTATTTTTATTAAATTAAATAAAATGATATATAACAGTTTTATAATAATCTGAGTGTTGTCCCTTGTGTACCAGTAAAGTCAGTATTCACCAGTTATGGTTTTTGGTAGTTTCAATATTTGGGTGTTTGTGGTGGCCTCTATATTAGGGATGAAGAACGTGCCACATTCCTCATTATAGCCCTGTAAGTGCTGCAGCTGATTACTTATTATAAACCACTCCCATACAGATTCACTCTGTACATTGACTCAGGCAAATAAAACCCAGGTATTTCTTCATTATAACAAAGGTAGAAATCTGCAACAACGTTTGCTAAAATCCCTGCAATGTACATAGATCACCCAGAGGGGAATGTGTTTTTCTTAACAAAAGTGGAGTTACTCTTTAAGCTCTAAAACGAAAAGGCTTTTTTTCCCAAAGGATGAGAAAACCAGTAGAGCCTTCTTAAAACAGAAGGTATTTGCATGTTTCTTTTCCATCACAGATCCAAAAAAAGGGGATTTATTCCCCTTGTTAGGATAGTGGACAGGGTCATGCAAATCAATTCTGTATGCTTCTTATGCCAACTGTACATCCAGAAACACTAGTGCACAGTATTCCAAACTGTATATAGCTGTTTCTGGTTAGTTGCCCATCACCAGTACAGTGTAGGGAAATCATGGCTTCTATGGAAAAGGATTTATGGACTCAACATTGTCATCATTATAAAATAAACCTCAAAATTCCAATATAAAAATCCACAAGGAAAAGTGAGATCCCTAATAATAGCAGCACAGGCAGATATGAAGACACGTAAACAAAAAGACAGACATCACCACTAGACTCCAACAACAAATAGGAAGCCTGGGGGGGGGGGAGATAGCTGGGCAGCACAGTGGCTAAGTGGTTAACATTTACACCAAGCAGCACTTGGGTTGTTGGCAGTGGCGGCTGGTGGTTCATTGGTCGGGGGTGGCAGATGGACCTGACCTCCCCCACTTGCTCCAGCCCGCCTCCCCAACTCACTTAACATAGGACTGTGGTCAAGGCATCACAGCAGGGAGCTCCCCTCCACCAGTGCACAGCACAGTAAAGATACAGAACAGTGTGGGAATGCCTGCTGCTAAAAGGAGCCGGGCAGAGTAGGGAGAGCGGCTCTCCCCCTGTTTAATCCCCATGATGGCGGCGGCTTCTCTCCTCCATTTCCCGGCTTCTGTATCCCCCCTCCGTCTTCTCCTCCCAGCCAATCAGGTCTTCGGACTCCCGGCCAATGGGGTTGTAGGACTCCCAGCCAATGGGGTCTCAGGAGCCAATTCATGATTGGCCCGCAGGAGAAACAGGAAGATATTAGCAAATATTAATTTGCTAATGTCAAACAACTGGGTGGGCTCAGGGTGCAGTGCTCTGCGCCCCAAGCCCATCTTTTTTGAAGCCAATTAGAGCCTCAGGCTCTAATCATGTGCTTCTAAAAAAAACCCTATTAAAATCCATGTGTCTGGCACCCTGCATTTAGATTAGGGGGCCAGACGCATGGATGGGGGGGGGTGCCCATGCTCCCCCTATGGACGGACCACCACTGGTTGTCGGTTTGAATTCCCACCATGGCACCATCTGCCTAGAATTTGCACATTCTTCCTGTGCCTGTATAGGTTTCCTCCCACACTCCAAAGACATGCTGGTAGGTTAATAATAATTAGTCTTAAATCAATACTCTCATGGCTGGATGTGATTTATTGCCATCATCTCGGATTAGACTGAATTAATGGATAACCTCATAGTTTGGGATTTTTAAGGCAATTATATTCTCAAACAATAGATAATTTGCATAAAATCTTATTCTTTATTTTTCCATATTAAAATCTTTTTGAACAAAATACCATACAAATAGAACCATATATATGGTTTTGAAAATATGTTTAAGCATTTTGAAAATATGTAACAAGGTTTCTTCATCAGGAAAAAATACCATTTCTGCAATAGATAAGATATATAAAAACTAGTATCCCATATATAAATTTGTTTGACAAGTTTTTTTATATAGACACATATGTATGCAATGCTATAAGATACATATGTGTCTATATAAAAAAACCTGTCAAACAAATGTATATATGGGATACTAGTTTCTATATTTCTTTTCTATTGCAGAAATGGTATTTTTCCCTGATGAAGAAACCTTGTTACATATTTTCGAAATGCGTTGGAAGTATACCATCTCATGAATTCAATCTATTCTATACAGGACTGTATTCTTCATATATATGGTTTTATTTGCATGGTATTTTGTTCAAACAGATTTTAATATGAAAAAATAAAGAATAAGATTGTAGGCAAATTATCGATTGTTTGAGCATATAATTGCCTTAAAAATCCCAAACTATGAGGTTATCCATTAATTCAGGTTAAAAATAATTGGTTCCTGTCTAAATTGCTCCTAGTATGTGTATGTATAAATATGAGTTAAGGACTTTAGATTGTAAGCTCTTTGAGGGCAGGAACTAATGTGAATGTACAATATATATGTAAAGCACTGTGTAAACTGACAGTGCTATATAAGTACCTGTAATAAAATAATAAATAAAATAATCTGGCAGCATGAACTCATATCTGAAATATGGTCATTTTGGATTGAATGCCCTTTAATTATATCTCTGACACTACCATTCAAAGAAAAATATCTTAATTTTCAGCAATAACAACTTCTGTAGTCCCCAGTATCTCAGCAATCCAATAGTATTTATCTCATTCTCAAAGCAAGATATATCTTCTACAAGAAATAGAGGCCCTCAGATGATTGAAAACATGTGCACTGGCTCCAATGATTGATAATACATTGTGCACATTACTGCAGAGGAAATGCTACTGCATTAAACTACACTTAGCAACATCCCTATGGGGTTTATAGTGTGAGGTTTGTCTGGATAAAATGCGCTTTCATAGTCTGGCTTGTAATCTCACTTGATAAACCAACGAAATTGTCCAAAATTTACACTAGGTTTTACCATGGTAATATGTAAACCATTTAGACAATATAAGTGGAAAGACTTAGGTAATTAAACACGTTAGGGTGAAATAAAATGCAATTAAGACTGTGTTTGGAGATATGTCCAGAGGAATAAAGGATACTTCAATTGTTTTATATGAAGTAATCATTCTGTTTTTAAAAAGCATTTAGGGACGTGTTCTGGCAGTAAGTAGCCTTAGTATGCAATGAATATAAAGTGATTGTTGTTAGGATTTTCACCAAGGCAACCACTAATACATATGGAATCCATAACTGTCTTACATACACAGAGTTGTGTTTGTGTGAACACCTAATGCATTACATGTGTGATTAAGCCTCTGGCTTGCTGGTGGAAAGTCAGGACAAGACTCCAAGATACGGTGCAGTGGGACAGGCAAGGCTTATAATGGTCAGAAGATTAATGGAGTTAAAGGAGAATAATTCAGTGACTGATGAGGTTCTAAAAATTGTTTCCATGTGGGTTGTTGCTACCAGCTACATTGATTGTATAAAGTTTTATTTACTGTGATTATTTGCATTATTTTGCCTTACTGACCTCAGTGGACCTTTAACCATTTACGGCAAAAATAGCCTGATTTTATGTTCTGAGGAGGAAGGTCCACCCTGAGAACATATAAACCTGGGGTGTGCTAAGGCACATTGTTTGGCATGTGCAGTTCCCATTTAATCCATTTATTTTCTTACCGTGTGCTGAAATCAGGTATCTATGAAAATTTATGGGGTCATCAAAGTTTGGAGAAGTGAATAGGCTCTCATATCTGTGAGTGCATTTGATTATTTTAGTGAAGAAAAACAGATCTTATACACTATACTATGCCCATGTTGTCTGGCATGTTATTCATATTGTTGTTGTCAGGTTCTCAGTCCAATTCAAGTGTGAAATGCATTTTAGCTGGTGGTTTGTTTAGATAAATTGAAAAATTGGACATTTTGGTACACAGTATAGTATCTTATCTGGTCTGCAAGTTTCATGGAATTTATTGCATTATTTATCAGAATATGGGAACATAGGTTTTAGACACCTAGTTTCCCCTTGCTTGCTTTAAAACTTCTTGCTTCCTAATAAAATACCATGTTTTCAGTATTTTTAGAAAAATGTTTATACTTACCTGTGCTGATGTCTAAGCTTTGGGTTTAATCATGTGTTTGCAGCAAACCCAGATCATTTGCAGTTACGTGACATGATCCCTTCTAGGTTGCCCCACAGCCAACATGCTTTCTGAAAAACCACTGCAGCTTATGCTACTGACTAATTTCCTCGTAATATGCCCCCCTAAAAAAAGGCACCTTACACCATTATCATCAACTACCACTGATGGACCACCAACATTATCATCTTCTGCCACTACAGCTGGCCTGTCATTATTATGAGTTCCTGCCACCTCTGCTGGCCTGCTCTTAAACCAGCTCCTGACACCTCTGATGGGTTTCTACCATTACCAGTTCCTGCCACCTCTACTGGCCTGCCACTGCCACATTTATTAGCTCCTGCCATATCTCCTGGCCTTCCAACAGTACCAACTCTTGCCACCTCTCATAGCCTGCCACCATTACAGGCTCCTGCCATCTCTGCTGGACTGCTACCATTAATTGTTCCTGCCACGTTTTCTGTCCTGCCACTATTACCAGCTCATGCAACCTCTGCTGGCCTGCTACCTCTCCTGGACAGCCACTGCCACCATTACCAGCTGCTGCCACCTTTCCTGGTTTGCTACTGCCATCACTGCCAGCTTCTGGCATATCTACTGGCCTGCTGCTGCCAATATTACCAGCTCCTACCACCCCTCCTACCTTGTCACCATTACCAGCAGCTACCACCTCTGCAGGCTTGCCACCAGTATCAGCTCCTACCACCAATCCTGATGTACTGTTACCACCATTTGGAACTCCTGCAACTTCTGCTGGCCTGCCACCATTACCAGTTCCTGTAACCTTTCCTGCCCTATTCTGGTTTTCCATACTGTTAACCAGTTACCGACCTCCCGCCATGCCTGACGGCGGCCGCGAGAATGAGTATTGTGAGCATGCGCGCAGTGCCGGAGGCACGCTCACTATGGTCCAGGGGGGCGGGAAGCAGGTACGGCAGACTCGATATCTGCTGGTTACCCACGATCCCCCCCCTAGAGTGACAGAGCGGGGGTCCATGTACGTAAAAAAAGGTACTACGTTCTGACAGAGGGGGAAGGGATGTGATTACAGGCTCCCTGTGTATGGGAGCCATGATTACTCCCCTCCCCCAGCCAGCCCAGCCCCCATACAGTTAGAACACACTGAGGGAACACAGTTAACCCCTTAGAGCGCCCCCTGCAGGTTAACCCCTTCCCTCTAAGTGACATTTATACAGTAATCAATGCATTTTCATAGCACTGATCGCTGTATAAATGCCAGTGGTCCCAAAAAGTGTCAAAATGGTCCGACATGTCCGCTGCAATATCACAGATCACCACCATTACTAGTAAAATATGAAAAAAAAAATAAAAACCCCATAAATGAATTCTCATCATTCGTAAACGCGGCAACTTTTGCGCGAACCAATCAATAAACGCCGATTGCGATTTTTTTTTACCAAAAATATAAATTGGCCAAAACCGATGCTTTTTGGACATGTGTTATAGCAAAAAGTAAGAAATATTGGGTTTTTTTTGCAAAATTGTTGCTCTTCTTTTGTTTATAGCGGTGATCGTAAATGATGCAGAGGTGATCAAATACCACCAAAAGAAAGCTCTATTTGTGAGAAAAAAAGGATGCAAATTTTGTTTGGGTACAACGCCGCACGACCGTGCAATTGTCAGTTAAAGCGATGCAGTACCGAATCGCAAAAAGTGCTCTGGTCCTAAAGTGGGAAATCCTTCTGGGGCTGAAGTGATGAAGGAGCCACACACACATCATTTTTCTGCAGCTGGCTGCAAAATGTTACTGCAGAGTAAATTATACTCTGTGCTTACTAGCTGAGGCTATTTATTGCCCTTACATTCAAAAATATTTGTGGATATTGTTCCTCTAAAATAATACACTTTAATGTTTATTTGAAGATAAAAATGCCTCACCTCTTCCACTTACATTGTGGCCTAATCAAGCTGCTTACATACTCTTTTGCAACTAAACAATCATGATAAAAACTGCAATGTCTCCTCCTCCTATATTACAGCTTAAATATAATGCATGGACTATACAAATAATAATAAATAACAATCTTGAATCTTGCTGCAATCTTGAAGCAACAGAAATATCACAATCCTTCACATCAACAAGTTAAACGTATAGTTCCGATGACAACAACAGTTGAAAAGAATACAATTTCTCCAATTGAGTTTAAACAATACCCATGGCTTCACTGGGAAAAGAGGTAATTTGGTAATGTCTACTGAAACTGAAAAAGGGAAATAATACAGTAAGATCCTATACCAAATAGATGACTCAAAAGGTAAATTGGTACCTCTCAATGGATTATAATTCAGATAACAAGGTTCTATAATGCACAAATAAAATACAGGGTGGGCCATTTATATGGATACACCTTAATAAAATGGGAATGGTTGGTGATATTAACTTCCTGTTTGTGGCACATTAGTATATGTGAGGGGGGAAACTTTTCAAGATGGGTGGTGACCATGGCGGCCATTTTGAAGTCGGCCATTTTGAATCCAACTTTTGTTTTTTCAATAGGAAGAGGGTCATGTGACACATCAAACTTATTGGGAATTTCACAAGAAAAACAATGATGTGCTTGGTTTTAATGTAACTTTATTCTTTCATTAGTTATTTACAAGTTTCTGACCACTTATAAAATGTGTTCAATGTGCTGCCCATTGTGTTGTATTGTCAATGCAACCCTCTTCTCCCAATCTTCACACACTGATAGCAACACTGCAGGAGGAATGCTAGCACAGGCTTCCAGTATCCATAGTTTCAGGTGCTGCACATCTCGTATCCTCACAGCATATGTTTTTTTTTTATGGTTTTTATGGTCAGTAAAAAACAATACCGGGTGAGATGAAGTTGTAATAATCCTGTCTTGCAGAGTCCAAGCAATCTTCTGCCAGCTATAAGGCTTCATGCACACAAGACTTTAAAAAAACATCCAAAAGACGTCAGTAGTTTATCAGTGATTTTTTCAGCTTTTACCAGCGTTATATTACAGGCGTTTTTTTCGTGTTTTTAAAGGGCCAGCGTTTTTTTTTTTTTTTTTTTTTCCAATTGATCTAAAACATCCAAAAATGTTGGGGATCAACGTTTTTGAGTGTTTTTGGTTGTTTTTGAGAGTTTGAACATTTTTACAGCTGAAAAACGTCTCTCAGAACCCTCTGGTCTCAAAAACGTCACTGCTAAAAACAGTTGATAACAGCCTGTGTGTGCATGAACACGTAGGATAACATGATGGAGGGTTTATTGACTGTAGAAAAAAATATTTGCAACTAAAAAACAGCTGCAGTAAAACAGTCAAAAAACGTCCTGTGTGCATGAGGCCTAAGAGTCAGGTACCTAAGAACAATGTGTCCTTCTAATCACTGAGATGAGGCACAAAAAGGTTAAATTCCACTGCACTAAATATCCTGGTAGTGATCAGTGACTTCTTGAATAAACTGGTCACAAACGGCAATCCAGTGTATATAAACGGTAATCCAAAAGGTAATAAAGGGATGCTGCATAGACAGTATAAATACTCTTATTTGTGGGCCTGAGCCCGCTCACCAAATCCAATGGTAATGCTGGGACCGTTAGTTCACACTGGCTGCTTGCTCCTGGAAGGTAGATAGCATCCGCTGCATAGGGTGACCACATTTCCAAACTGCCATTCAGGGACAATTTTTGCAAGGACCGGGGGGGGGGGGGGGTTTGGACTGAGAATCCGGAGTAC